>JANPWX010000273.1:3846683-4175562 GCA_024734555.1 Trochalopteron elliotii | reverse complement strand
GGAGAGGAGAGGAGAGGACCATTATGGGCTAGCACAGGGGAGATTATTTCTGTGATTGATGTTGGAGTATAAAATTGGAAGAAGCAGCCTTAGAGTCCCATAACTTAGGGGAGACACACACATAGTTCCACCTGAAACATGCAACATCTCCACATTTATGATGAAGATTACAATATGGTCTTTTCCAGGCAGGCAAGCACAAGGTAAAACTACTCATGTTAAACACACAGATACATGCCAGGAAAGATCCAAATGGTACAAAATAGTTAAGGCAAAATAGAGCTGTCCTTACTTCAATATTCTTCACCTCTCAAGAGGCTTTTAGAGATTTAGCACAGCATTGGACTACATGTGGCTAATGCCTCCTGCAGTGCTGGCTTTTACATGGGTGCTTACACATCAGCAAAAAAAGACTTGCATGTGCAAGTATGTGCAGAAGACCATGTAAATGTATCTGTACAAACAAGGGTGAAAAATATTTCAAACACATATTTTGTGGATATTTTTCCAGCAGGTGGAACAGCATGTCATGCCCTAGCTAAGAGATCTATGCCAGAATGTTTGAACTACCAAACAATTTCTACAGCAAGGCTTCTGGAATAAAAAAAGGAGAAAATAAAATAAGCAGATAAATGGTGACTGAATATTGTGGTATAGGCCCTGAAGGACAAAGAACTAAATTATTAGGAAGAAAAACACAGGAACATAGAAGGAAAGAAATTAAAGCAATAAGGAGGCAACCTGAAGTAGGCAAATACATCTGTGGGAGCTGTACAAAACTGCAACTGAGAAGAAAAGATCCAGGGCACATACCCACATAGAGCACAATTTCTAATATTACAGACAAGTGAGAAAAGAATAAACAACTCTGCCAAATATCAAAATATGCAGTTTCAATTAATATTGAAAAATAGAGAAAATAAAGAGAAAAGTCATGGGAAAAGATTTTAGATAATCACAGAGGGGTTTCAAATTGACAAATAAATGGCAATTTGACAGCATGTGGAATTTATATAAGTGTTGGAATTTACATATCACCAACCAACAGCCAATTAGACAGACGGTGGAAATTTTAGGGAGGCATCAGGAAATTTGTAACAACCCCCCCAAAAATACAACCAGAATGCAGGGGTCATAGCTCTTTCAAGGGCACCTATCTCTTCTTTAGGTACAGGAATGGGGACTAGAGTGCCCCCAGAGCCTCCTCTTTTTCAGGTTGAACAACCACAAGTCTCTCAATGTGCCTACATAAGAAAGGTGCTCCTGATGTTTGATCATCTTGGTCACTCTCTGAGGGCTTCCTTGCTGTGTCTGACTTTGTCCAGGAGCGACTGTACATCTCTGCAGGCCTCTGGGAATTTTTCGCTGACTTCCTCTTTGTTGGGATGCATCACTCCTGAGCTTGGAAGAGGTGATTTTTGCTTGCTTGGGCATCTCTTTCCTCCAGGGCCTAATTTCTTGATCCTCTGTCAAGCAGACCCCTGAAGAGGCCATATTCTCACTCCTCCCTGTGACTGCAGTTGCAGTTCTTTCCCCTTTTTAAAATACATCATCCCAGAGGTGCTGCCACCACTGCTGATGGGCTTGGCTTTGGCCAGACCCACATCTGTCCTGCAGCTGGCTCCCAGTGGCTCTGTCAGGCCCTGGGGGCCTTCCAGCAGCTTCTCACAGAAGCCACCCCTGCAGCCCCACCTCTATCAAACCTTGCCATGCAAGCCCAATACAACACCTCTGACTGCTGATTTTGTCATTATGGTGAGAACATTCCTTGGAAAGAGATGGTCAGACTGAGAGATTGCCAGGAGTCAGCTTTGGGAACGCCTGTCTTCTTCTAATGGCTTCAGTCACATTTAACCAAAGGGGTGAGGAAGATGATACCCTGATTTCTCTGGCTGAGAAGCTCCTGAGACACCACTCAGAAATATTCAATATCTGAGTAAACAAATGTTTGCGTTTGGGGGAATTCATTTTCCTCTTCCCTGCAGTGGGCTCTCTTTTCTTCTTTTTAATCTATCTCCTACTACTTGGCTCTTTTTTTTTGTTTTTCTACTTGGAGTTAGGCATGATAAATGATTTACTTTAATTTTTTAGTGTTTTTTGGGGTTTTTTTTCCCTAGTCTTCATGTCTGTTTTTCCCTCTTGCTAAATTTCCCCCTTCATTCAGTTTATTTGCTTTTGGATGGTTATCAGTTTTTTGGTTTTCTGCTGTTTTCAGAAGCAAGCCATCACATTGAAAATGCTGTTATTGGCTGTTACTTCTTCTTTCTCTTTTTCCCTACATCAATACTCTTCCTGCAAGGAGAACAGAACCATGAAACCTCTGAGGTCAAACAGGCTTTGAAAATGCTCATCATAGTGAGGAAAAAAGAGTATATTGCTGTTCTTTGGAACTTTTTGTATATTTATGTAGAAGGGAACCTCAGCACAAGAGGAGGGGAGGCATTTTCAAAAGCATGACATAAACCAAAATAAGCAATCCAAAAACCTGACAGAAGTCTACAGAAGTGGCAAACTAATTAACTTAAACAGGAAGATGATTCAAAATTTCTCCTTGTCTGCTTCCGCCATCCTATCAGCTAGCTTGGAATACTGGATTATTGGTAAACTGCAAAATTCTCTTGGGAATGGTGTGGTTTCCTGAGCCACAGCTTATGTTCAGTTTTGTGCTTGACCTTATTTCTTCAAGAATTCTTCATGTCTGATCATGTAGATATCTGATATTCTCCCACACATGAAGAAGACAGTCAACAAGGTCAACAGATATAATTTTCATATTGCTTTATAAATGGTCTACATGAGAATTCTGATTTTAAAAAAAATATTTTTCCAATTCAGACTTGAAGTTTGAGTAAAGTTTAAAGTGAACACTTAGAATAATTAGCTCATGCCATTTCATTTTATTGATATTTATTGACTACCTAAGGGAAGGGAAAAGCTTCAATGTATGGATTATGCAGTAGATAAGGGTCACAGGCTTTATTTTTACCTTGACATTTACTCATTGTAGATGGTGGATCAGCTACTTAGACAAACATTCTCCAGCTTTAAAAGTTCAATCTCTAAACCTATGACACAGCTTTTATATGTACTGAACAGCAGCCTTTGCCATCGATCCTACATGAGGGATGGAGGCATTTAGCACAGTGCAAGTAATCAAAAGCTATCATGCAAAACAGCTCACACTATAGCATTCAAACTGAAAGAAATTCTAAACAGTTCTGCTTTGTTCTTCAAGGCATTACGCCTGCTTGATCTGCAACTACTGTTCCATTGCCTGAGTATCTTCATTCTGAAAAATGACATTAGGGAAATACCTACACATGTGCATCACAAATCATTTCCCATCGATTTTGGTTAAAAGCTAGAAAGCCTGCATAAAGAGTTGTCTTTGATGCCCTCTAACAAGCTTAAAAGCAGTAATAACCAACTTAAACTGCTAGAAATGACTGTGCATGTCAACTGCCTATCACTTCTTTTGCATGTATTTTTTGTTACCTTGATTGCTGGAATGGGCTTCTTTGGAACGAAGTGTTTTTCCTCAGGAAGCTCAGCAGCCATGCTCTGTGCCTTAAGTTTAATCTTGTTCTCAGCTATTATCTTTTTCCGTTGCTCCAGATAAGGCCCAAAACTGGGCAGTTTCTGAAACAAAAATCAGTAAACAGGATTATGCTTAGTAAGCGGGTGTAGTAAAAAGATGAGTCTGATCCCAAGGGTGAGACCTGAAGTCCATGATGACTGCACCTTGCTTCTTATTCAGGAAGCTGAAATTGAAATCAGTAAGACTGCACCAGAGTGAGAAGTGAATAAAAATCAAATATGAACATTGGGATCTGACTTGGAAATATATACTGAATATTAAAATATTAATATCTCACAGCAGAAAAATAGCTGAATTGCAGGTCAGCATCCAACAGTCTATTATTTCCCCATTGCATTCTTGCTTATATATAAAAATGTATCATGTTAAATAATTCAAATGCATAACTTTATTTCTGTTTCATTTTATGCTATGTGGAAAGGTATCATAAAATTATCAGTTTACACAGAAGGGTTCAACCAGTATTTTAGATTATTTGTATCAATTCTGAATAAATCAATATATATTTTTAAAGCTTACAAGCATGTATTTTGCAATGTGATAACAGAAGGCTGTTTTGACCTGTCAAAGTAAGGCTAACAAACACCAAACGAACTGAAACACATTATAATCTCCTAATTTTCCTCTATGTCCTTCTTGCAATCTTTTCTGCAACATTTAGTCCTTGAACCCAATTAAGAAAACTCCAGAGGAAGACTTCACTGAATTGCAAAACTCATGTCTCATCCAAGAACATGAAAGAGCTGGATCAGATTTCCTAAAACACTCATCTTCCTGAAAAAAAAAATAAATTCTGTTGCTTACCTGGAAGAGATACAGACAACTGTAGTGTGCCACAATCACAGGTTAGATAAGTGAAAAATAGCAGAAAAATGGACTTTTGCTTGATGCAATAGACCATGCCCTTCCTCCCCTGAAACTAGTTCTTTATTCTGCAGAAGTATTTTATCCACCTAACTCAAGCCTGTTCAGAAGCTACAGCAGTACTGCAGAAAGCAGCAGGTAGTAACAGGGGATACATAGCCTGAGCTGCTGCTGGCATTAATTCACGCTAATAATACAACCTCAAAGAGCATATCGAACAAGATACAGTATTGCTGTGCTTATCAATTTTTTAAGAGGGAATTTCAATGTGAATTTTAAACCCCAGATTATTTAAAAATTTACAAATTATTATTTTTTAAAATGAAGTAAATCCAGAAGAGGTTACCCTGCTCTTCTGCTAATCCTTGTGAGAAAAATTTCTCAGTGATCTCCGTCAGTCACAATACCCAACCTTGGAACCTCAGGCTTCTTGCTATGACAAACAAAAGCTTTCTTGGCTGCTGGGTTTTGGGCACTCTCAGCATACAGCCAGAGGGTGAGGTCCTTGAAATGCTCCCCTGCTTCTGAGATTTGGGTTGTGGTTTCAACACATTTTTAACAGCAAGTCAGCTCCAGCCTTGCCATGTCCAGGAGCTCTCCAGAGGTGCCTCCCACAGGCTGGGACTGAGCCCTGCTCTGGGTCACAGCCACAGTCTGGGCAAAAGCAAGGCAGGACTGGGGGGGCTGCACATCCCACGTATCCCAAATGTAGGGCAGGCTTGAGTTTTCCCAATGGTAGAGGGCTCTTATTTTGTCTGTTCCACAGGAACTTTGCTCCTGCATGTCATGTTCCAGGGCTTCCTTACAGGCATCAAACTTTCCTTTTTGTGCAGTTGCTGTACAGGAAATGTTCTAGGACATCTTAACATCAGGCTTTAAGAGCTCCAGTAAACAGTAGTAAGGTGGTGGCCTTACGTACTGAAGTCAAATAAGGCAGCAAAAGCAGAATTGTTTTAAACAGCAAAATGGGTAGAAGGAAGAATTTGTCTAATTCCAATCTAATCAATAGGCTCTAAAGCACACACACATAAACTTGATTCTCTATATGACTTTTAGAAAACCTGAAACATTTTGCAGAATTCTAAAAATTACAATTTTGGAAAAAAGTGTTCTTGTATGTCTACTAGGCCGAATCAATTAGAAATATATTTTTGGCTACAACTAAGTAGTAACTGTGTCACTGAGGAACTATTTCCTTTCCATAATTTATGTGCTGATGCCAACAACTTCGGTTTGAGAGGGCTGGAGACCTGATGACAAAGCATTTTTGGATTCTTTCCTGTCTGTCCAGGAATTGAATTGCTGACTTTGAGAGTAGGTAGCAAAGCTAATTTTGCTGAGGTTTTAACTGAAGTAGTAGAGAGAGAAGACAGCTGTTTACAGCTTGACTGATTGAAGATCATCTTTGGGAACAACAGCCAAATCTTTGCAGAATAAAACCTTTACTCTTCTGTTCTCTTAATACACACCAAATCTTCCAATTTCTAAAGACAGAAACACTAAGAAGATTGAAATTAAATAGGTGATCTAAGGAAAAGTGTGGAAAAAGAATCTATTTTTTATGTATAGGTGCAAAGCGAATTACAAAGGTTAATTAATTTTCATAGTTCTGAGATGGAAGTATTTAGATTTTTATAACTAACATAGCCGCTAGCTGGAATGTACAGCAGGCATTTTGAGAAGTGTGCAATGCCTTCATTTCCATAATTCAGATGTTTTGTAATGACATGCGTGCAGTTAAATTAAACCATATAATCCACATATTTTAAAAATAAATTATGATTACTCTAGAAAACTGTCATCCAATCTTCATGTTTGCTGTGCACTGCTGTTTCTCAATCAAGAATTTGGCTAAATGGAATTTAAATTAATTAAGGTAATACTTGGTCCAGGCTTGGACACATACACACTGAGCTTTCAGTGACTTCACAGAAAGTGACTGTGTGCTCATACAAATGGCCTGCTTATTTTGTGTTTGGGGCCTAGTAGTTCACAAGCAGCCAAGCCAAATTTCATTAAACAACACTGAAAACTAGCAATCTTTTCTACAGCAATAAATAATACATGAAAATGTAGCCTCAGGAGCTTAGGAAGGACTTATTGATGGTTCCCCTTATGAGTAATGCACAGACATATGGAATGTTGAGGAGACTGCTTATTGTTCAGAGCTGCAGCTTCAAACATTTTGCAGTCAAAGGCCATATGAAATGGCAAAAAATATTTTAATGAAGTATGTTACTGGATATAGTAAAAGTGGAAAATGTTGAAATAACTGCAGAAGAGATGGATATTGAAGAGATTTTAAAATTAAATCACTTCTAATCATTATAGGAGACAACTTCCTAAGCATATGGGATATTTAACAACAAAATTCCCAATGAAAGCACAAGCACAGATCTTGGTGTGTTTAACTCTGTTTGCTTCTGAAATCTTTATACAGTATTTTTATTTTTTTATTTTCCAGATATTCCAGTGTCACTAAACTCACTGGTATCTTTGTCATATCAACATCTGCCTTGAAAAACAATTAATATGAATATGTGGAGCATAGCAAGTGCTTAGAAGATTGCAACAAGCAGAGTAATTAGATAATTCTTGTCTACTTATATATCTGTATCAGTGATGTCTATAGCTGCATTATTTGTATCCATCTGTCTCTATATAGACATAATTCAATGTGTTTCTACTGGAGGGATAACATCAAGAATGGAGTCTAAATAAATATATTAAGTGGAATTATTTCATTGTTTGTAATTGCATTATCACAAAATTGTAAGCTTGAAATATTTTGCTGGAATATTTAACAGAAAGAAAACAAAAATCCAAATCCTCCCCCCACCTCTGCTTCCAGAAGCTGCCTTTTAACTGATGAACTGTATAAATCTTCAGCAACATTGTGATTTTTGTTTCAGTACTTTCTCCAGGGATAAATCATTGATGAATTGGTTCTTACGAAAAAACCTAAATCCTGCTCATTTAAAGATAACAGTATCTTCCACTAAACCTGTCTCTATTCAGATATAAAAAGGCATTACCCTGCCAATAGAGAACTGACAACTTAATGAATCAACAATGAAACCTTAAGCCAGAGAGCTTTAAGGTGAGTAAGTCTGTTTTGATTATAAT
The DNA here is from genome assembly GCA_024734555.1 of Trochalopteron elliotii. Classification (NCBI taxonomy): domain Eukaryota; kingdom Metazoa; phylum Chordata; class Aves; order Passeriformes; family Leiothrichidae; genus Trochalopteron; species Trochalopteron elliotii. The sequence goes on along the minus strand of JANPWX010000273.1, from coordinate 4,167,974 downwards.
TTATTCACAGATCAATCTAAAGGTAATTGAGCATATTATGAACTAAAAAAGGTGCTTGTTCCGTAATGGCTAAAAGTAGAGAGAATCCTCCACTTCAGATTGCTGCAATTTTTACGGGCACACCAGCAAGCAGCCTAAGCAGTGGAACAGCCTGGTGAACAGGGCAGTGCAAGAGGCATTAGATGACCCAGACTTTATTTGTAACTTGGAAACTGATCTGATTCTTACTCTGGCAAAACCCATGTATGTCTCCATGATGTAGTCATGGGTTGCTTATTTGGGATCTGTCTGCTCCTAAGGGCTGGATGCCATCTACTGTTAAAAGACACAGATTTCAGCTGGCACAGTGCATTGGGTTTGCATGGCAAGGTTTTAGTAATGGTGGGCTACAGCGGTTTTGGGAGAGGCTTCTCCTGTGTCTGAGCCAAGGGCAGCTGGCTCCAAGAGGGACCTGCTGTTGGCCAGGGATGAACCCATCAGGAATGCTGGGAGTGCCTCTGGGATAACATGAATCTAAACATGATAACATGAATCACTAGCAAAAGGAATACGAGGGAAAATGTAGGGCTGCTACTGGATGGAAAAAGGAACCCTGCAAGGGGTTGCAGAGGAGGCTGAGATACTGAACACCTTCTTTGCAGTCTTCACTTCCAAATTCAGCCCTCAGGAATCCTTGACCCAGGAAAGCAGGAAGAACATCTGGAGAAAAAAAGACTTCTCCTTAGTAAAGGAGGATTGGGTTAGAGACCATTTAGTCAAATTTGACATCCACAAGTCCATGGACTCTGATGGGATGCACTCACAAGTACTGAGGAACTGCCAGAGATTCTTGCCATCTTGATCATCTTTCAAAGATCATGGCAGTCAGGAGAGATGCCTGAGAACTGGGAAAAAGCAAATGTCACACCAGTCTTCAAAAAGAACAAGGTGCACACAAAGAACAACCAGCTGGTCAGCCTCACCTCAAACCCTGGAAAGGTGATGGAATGGCTGATCCTGGAGGCCATCTCTAGGCAAGGGGTCTCTAGACAAGAAGGTCACCAGGACTAGTCAGCGTGGAATCACCAAAGGAAAATCATGATTAACCAACCTGATTGCCATGGCCCACAAGCCTTTTATTATATTTTCCATCCCCTGTCCAGTTGAGGAGGAGGATAATAGAGCAGCTTTGGTGGGCACTTAACATCCGGCCAGGGTCAGGTCACCATGCACAGTTAAATGTCATCAAGAGCCAAAAATAAGCAACAGCCTCCTGCAGTACTCAGTGGATTTGAAGTGTATGCTAATGAGATGGCAGCAAAAAGAACACTGGAACATTGTAATTTTAACTGAAGGATTACTGGGGAAAAGTGGTCACAAGATAAAGGAAGAACTTAATTCTAGGGATCACTGGCTAATGGACATTTTGGGTAGCAGTATCATTTAGTGATGAGGCAACATATTTAAAAAACACTGTTTTCTCTCATGTGAATTTCCCACATTGAATGTAATTATCTCATTCCTTTTACACTTGAGTGTTGTCTCCAGACTATGGTCTGAAGGTGTGTATGTGTTCATTCTCCAATACCTCTTTTGCACTTTCAGCATGTAAACAGTTTTAAGTGACACAATGTCCCTCATGAATCTGGAAATGAAAGGAAGCTGAATTGTCTTATTTCACATACTTCATGTTTTTGAATTGTGGAAGTCTCTACTTGCACCTAGCAAAAATAGGTGAGAACAAGAATAAAGACTGAAAAATATCTGACAAATGGAACTGCTTAAAGAGAGTACAAATTGCACTGCTGAAATATTCTCTACTGATTGCAGTAGAGATGCACCAAACAAAGGTCCACATATTTAATAGCTATGTAAACAGATGGATAATTGTCACAGCAAAACTTTGCCACATAGTGGCAAGCATTAGCATGTTTTAGAAATCAAACAAGAGGCTACTCTTCTCTATGCCTTGTTTTTCTGAATAGATCTTTCTCTGAAATGTCTTAAACCAACAGCTTTCCCTCAGAGGACAAAAAAAAAAGAGAAAATACAAATTTTCTAAATGATTGGAAGGAAAAAGGTGATCAATGACCTTGGCAGAATCACAGAGTGGTTGAGATTGGAAAGGATGTCTTGAGGTCATCCAGTCCAACTCCCTGCTCAGAGCAGCATCAACTACAGCACATTCCACCAGTTTGTCTATGGGAGGCAGTGTTGAAAGCCTTGCTAAAGGTAACACCTGCTGCCCTCTAATCTACCAAGCCAGTCATTTTCCCCTCCATAAATCCGTGCTGACTACTCCTTTCCTATGAAGAACAGCTGATCTGTGGTTGGTTTTAACATCCTCCCCAAATGCCACTTTGTTCTGTAAATGAGCAGAAAAGCTGGACTTCATCCCTTGGCTGCCTTGGCTTCTGGGAAAGTTTCTCACTGGCTTCAGAGAACTGGGGAGACAAACAGCAAGGCAGATAAAATCTAAGAGTGAAACACCTTGGGAGGCTACACAGCCAAGTGACTACCTCAGACACAGTTAAAGGTGTGGAGATTGCAGACACAAATTAACAGCTTTGAGAAGAGTAAAATAGCTGAAGCAGGATCTCTGAACGTGGGAACATGGTATGGAAAGGCAATCACATAAGGGAAACATTAACATTTAAGTGAGGTAGACAGTTGCCCTGCCCAGGAGCTACAAGAATTTAAATCAGGTTTGTATAGGTAATTTCATATGTCCTCAGTACAAAATGTTTAACCTCCATTTGTTCATGGAAAACTTCTATTTGTGGTGTATAAAGTTTTCCAGAGAAAGGAATTTCAATTTTAATTTTTTTTCCCCCCACTTGATTCTGAATCCTTATTTATTCTTTCTAAAGTCTGATGTGCTCAAAATGGCTGCATATAATTGGATCCTTATGACATACTGCATGTATATGTAATACTTGCACATACATATTTTACACTGTGCTACAATTTCCAAGCATTGGTCTGCCTCCATCCTCTTGCAACTTTACAACAACAACAACAACAACAACACCACCACCACCACCACATAGATTACTATAAAGTTTCCTGAAACGGTATCTGCTTTCTTCCTTGTTCTCAGAGAATACAGTGAAACATGACTCCAACATTTCCAGAGAGAAAGAAAACACAAGGTCCCAGTAACAAGAGCAGCACCAGTAATAACAACAAAATCTTGTCACAATGTCAAGGTAGCTTGTGTTCCTTCTGGGGAAATAAAAAAAAAAACAAACCAAAACCCAACAATAACACCACCAGCTGAATTCTGTTCCTCTGAAGGTGGCAAGTAACACACATTTTCATATTCATAGATATATGGAGAGAATATTTTGCACAATCTTTCCCCACGGGTAAATTGCTTAACTAATGAAAGCTATGTGTGGCAATGGGGAAAGTGAAGCTGCAAATTCTTATTCTGTCAGACATTCTTTCAGGCATTCAAAGCTAAATCCTCTTACACAGCTGCTTTTCTCTGTGTCAGCCCCATACATTGCGTGGTCAGAGCCCATGGCACAGAGGAGCCATCCAGCTGGCACTAGGGTTCATGTCAACACCTCCAGCAGGGAATCCTGCAAGAATCCCCCCCACAGCAGGTGGGCAGAGGACACTTCACTCCATCAGTTTCCACCTGGCAGAGAGTTTCTCGGGCCAACATCAGTTGTTACAGCCCCTGGAGCTGCTACAGTTGTATTAACAAGAAGCCACAAGGACTTTGTCCCTGGTGTTAAAGGGTTCTCATGGCTCTGTTTCTTAGAGCTGAGATATTTCTGGCATCAGTGCCTTTAATGATGTGGGAACACCATCAAAATAAAGGACAGAACACAACAATTATTCAGAAAAAGATGAACTCTGCCTTTCAGTTGTTTTCATTTTTTTTCTTGAAACTTTTATTTGCTTGGTAAACAGCACTGTCTCAGTAATGTGCAACTACTGCCCATATACTTGTTCCGTAACCTCTGCTGCCCACAGTGTGTGTGTATATACCACTGCATTTAGTTACTCAACTATTCTGCCTGCTCTTTAAATCACGATTATTTAAAGTGGGTGAGCTAACCCCCAGCCCTTCAGTAACTCTGAGACTAAACAGAACAACAATGTGTGTTCTAGGAAAACACACTGCAATGACGTCACCATACACAGATGCACAGTGAGATACACAGTGCCATGCTTGAATGTGCAGATAAAAATATTATTTAAAATAACAATTATTTCTCCTTTTGTAATTTTTCTAACACTGCCATAATTTTCTCTTCTAGCTCCAAATCAGAAATGAGTTATTCTTCATGTTCTAACTCAAATGTTTGGCTTATACACATTATATATATAACATTTTAGGATTATAGGCTTACTATAGTGCAGCAACAACTTACATTCTACAAATGTACTGAAGTAATGAAATATTCATCAATAAAACAAAAAAGAGTTAATATCTGAAGCAAGCTTAGACATTTACAATCAAAAGCCAGGGTGACATAGATGATAAAGAAAATGTTACCTTCTGGGGTAAAGAAAAGAAGATACTGATACACATTACTGTGCTACTTCATGAACATCTGGCAGTCTGTCATTTAATAGACAACAACATCTTCTCTAAACAGAAGAGACTTGAATTCATCAGGGATTCCTGTAGTACAGTATGTGCTTAAGTTAAGTACCTGCTTTCTGTGATTTCCATAGATTACCATATTCATGACACTGTGGAGTGAAAGCATTCTTCTCACTCTCTAACCAGAACATGGAAAAGAAATTAAAACATTGGCAGGCACTTTGTCTCCAGTTTGTTGGACACGTGAGGAAAGGACTTTCCACCCATTTATGCAGATGAAATTCTGTCAGCTAAGCAGCAGCATAAAAAAGATGTCAGCAGAATGGCTATTAACAAATATCTGTCAGGCAAGCAAATATAACCGTATTCAAATGTGTTTAGGAAACAGGAATCAGTATCAGTTGAGTCTTAGTGTTGGAAAAAACTTTGTTCAAACAAGATATTTTACTTTTACTGATACATAAGCAAAAATAATCAGTGCAGTATTCACATTTTCATGTGTATCTATATACCATTTGTACACGTATCTATACTTTCAGTTTATGCACTTCTTATATCATAAATTCCATGATCACATGGAAAATGCCATTGCTAGATGCTTTTATCCACCTTCTCCAAACTAGCTGGTAACTGAGCTGTTGAGACCAATGCTAAAATCATGTTTGTTTGGATGTAACCATTCTCTTCTGGGGCTACATGTACTGATGGGATTGACTCCAGCAATCCTAGAACTGTGTGTTTTCTAGGCCCTTTCAAAGAAGACTCAGAGAGATGCCTGCTAGACTATTAAAAGGGAAGAATAAATCTTTTCTTACAACTATGAGAAAGCATAGATACCCTTGCTGCTATAGGTGTTACCAACTGGCCTCTCAATCACAGATACTGCTGACCCAGCAAGGTGAGCATTAAGCTGACTTTGCTAATTCCACTTGTGCTAAATGAGCTGGGTCAGGGTACCAGAAGCAGCATAGCCCTGTTTGAGAACTGTGAGGGCCAAGGAAGCTGCATTGAAGCTGCCTGTATGACCCATTTGAATCTGTTCAAGAGCTCCTTGAGCAACTCAGCACTACCACGGGGCCCAGCAAATTGCCCCCGTGGCCAGGAGGAGATGAAAAGAACAATATCTGCATCTGCCTTAGCTCTTCCAGCATCCAATCCAGCATCCTGGAGGAAATACAGCCCCAGACACCCTGCAGTACTTACTCATTGATAGCCTGTGTGTGCACCATGGCCACAGAAAACATTCACAGTCCAACCAGTATTGCCCACCAAATTCATGCTCTCAGAGGAATGGGAGACTAAACAGAGAGGGGAACCAGCAACCTCCTCTTCCAAACTCTGGCAGAAACTGAGATTCTGAAAGCCACTCTACAAGGCTTTCAGTACATTCAGTAAAATAACTACTGCTTCCCCTGTGTGCAAAGAAAGTGCATTTCCACCATGGCTTTATGTGTTTCAGCTGCAAATTTGCTTGTCAAGTACTTTCTGCTAGCAATCAAACCTTCCAAAAGAGGTAAGAGCTACACGTTTCCCATCTGCTGGATCCTTTGCAGATTTTTGTTTTGATTTTTGTTTATCCTGTCTTTTTGTTTTGATCTATTTTTTTGCATGGAAGCTCCAGACTTATTACCAAATGTCTATACTGTAAACAGCATATAATTTAAATATATCTAGAAATGAACTCCACTTTTTCCTGGTAGACTACACACTGCATAACTATACATATATTATTGAACTATTACATTACTTAAATGCAAACCACTGCTAATAATTCCTATCTAAGCCTTCTTCCACTTCAGATTCATTGTAATCTATCTCTTATGGCAGATGAACTACAACACTTATCCTCCTCCTGCACAGACTACAATACTTTCCCTCATTCATTTCTCACACGTGTAATCCTTCCATCTCTACTTCACACAATCCTAATTTAAATGTAAAGTATTCAGTGCAGACAAAAGAGCTCTAGTCAACTCTTGCAATTATGACCAAGGAGCCTACTGCTGCCTTTTAGTCTTCAAATTCAATAACATAATGCTTTTCAGCATCACCTCAATATCCTAAACTCACTATATCTCATGCTAAGAGTCATAATACAAATAGTTCCAGCATTAATAGCAAGTACTTCCACCCTCAGTAGTCAAAACTCCCACTTCAGTTGGTGAGAGGAAGGATAAGACAATGCTGAATAATGTCCTATGAAGAGTTTGGCTATTCTGGTTTGATTAAGGCCTTTGAGCGGTTTTGAAAATGTGACAAAGCAACACATAACATATGAAATTTTAAAAAAAATTATATAGCTAGATGAAAAAATTGGAATGGTGCACTAAAGGAAAGTGATAATGATTTTTACAATTTCAAGCTATTAAAACTTTTAAACAGATCTGAAAAGAAATAAGTAATGGCTAAACACTTTAAAATTAATATTACATCAAATTTAGGAATCAAATATAAATAATATATTACAAAAGAGAGCTTCACTAAACTGATATAACTGCTTCTCATATCACCATCAAGTAGTGAGGAGACACCAATACGTAGGTACTAAAGTAACAGACATGATATAAAAAGCAAATGCATAAAACCAGAAGAGTCCTCATTAGAGTCCAAGTCCCCCACAGTGCCTCTCTTGCATATTTATCTGTCTTTATAACAGCTAAAGTATCTAAAGTATCATTATATTCTGAATATGGCATTACAATGGTCATATATTCTAAAATGCTAATTTGATTAGGTTTTCACTCAAGTCAATCAGAGGAAGAATATGATTTTTAAAAATGTAACATGCAAATCTGTTAGAAATACAGATTACAGTCATACATCACTGTACTTTTAAAAACTATCTTGTTTTAAATTACTGTAATAGCTTTAAAATGAGTTCTGATCATCTTGATACTGCAAGACTTCACTGATTTGTATGCACAGTTAGGCCTGTGAGTATATGCATTCAGCTTGCCCTCTGCTATTAATTGTAACCACAATCACATATTGCTTGAACTGGCCATTCTCTTTTTCACTGCTCATATGCTCCTTGCAGATAAACAAAGGAGATACATAAACTTTACCTATCACTTTGCATTGTGTACTCATTGTGGCTATTCTGCAGGTCAAACAGGCTGACGTGGCACAAGAAACCAAAGGAACTCCTGTCCTGATCCTGCAAGGCTTCTCTATGTGGCTCAACATGCAGGGAGTTACACTGACTGAGGCTGAGCCTCCCTGCAGTGACCAGGGGAACCAGGACCATGTCCCACTGGCTGCCCACAGCCCACCCACCCTCCTTGGGCATGCACACCTGACTTCATCCCTGGAGCTGCAGGGCTCCCAGGAAAAGTGAAACAGAGAGCACAGTGGACACACTGTGCTGCCTGAATAAACTGTCTTGTCTCCAGCCATTCTACACCCAGTTCCAGATAACATAACCACAGGATAACCTCTTCACATGTGAGTGATCCTGCAAGCCCTACAGAGCATTGCTACTCAAAAATCTGCCATATTTAAAAACCTCATCATTTAAATTGTAAAAAAAAAAAAAAATTTCTTCACATAATTCAACTTGTTAAAATTATGCCAGATATTTATAGTGATTCAATCTACAGCTCAAAAACAAATTATCTGTGGCCATTTTGACTATTAAGACAGAGAGGGAAACAAAATTTTCTACTCACTGCAGCTTCTCTACATTAATGCTGTCTACAACAGCAGTGCTGCTTTAAAGGTCACAGATGACATAATTTATGTTATTATGGATAATCCATGTCATCTGTCTGCCTGACTCCTTTTCTCCATATTTTATAGAGGTGCTGTGTATTTCAATGGATAAAGCTCCTAGGAAAGCTTTAGTCTGAGCAGCTTCCAAAGGCAGGAGCAGTTACCACACAGGAGAGATTTGCTCCTTCTCCTCAGGAAGGCTGGGCCATTTCTTGCCTCCAGAGAACATGCATGAGCATAGGTCTGCTCCCAAATATCCAGTCCTTCTGTGTGCAGAGCAATCCAACAAGCCATGACACCACTGCAGGGCAAACTGCAATTTGCTGTAAAGAGATGACAGTGGTAGCAGTGATGAGGAGTGGACTAGATTTTTGTTCCCAGGCTATTTGTATGAATGAACGAGTTCAGGCTCCACCATGTATAAATGCAGTTTGGTACTGGGACTCTCTGGGTGGCACATCCTGACTGCACCACCTGCAGCAACTGCTCAGTTGTCCTGATTTTGTGTACAGCAGCCTGGAGAAGAATTCAGGGGTGTACATCTCAGTCTCTCCCAGGTGCTGAGCAAGGCAGGTCTCTACAGGCTGTGGTTACTGAGGGGATGCTAGTTCTCGCTTTATAAAATCCTTCCTAATCACTGATGGCCACTTCATATTCCTGCCATGCAGTTTCCTGCCCTTAGAACATAAGGACTGATGTTTTCACTTGCACACATGACTCCAGTGTATCTGAGCTGGACTGCTCCTACCCTGCTGGTGATGTACAAGCCTCCTTGGAGGGGCTGTGTCCACTGTGTGCCTCACACCCCTGTCCTGCCTTGTGCAATGTAATGGCCTCAGCATTTACATGCTGCAGTGCTGCACCGTGGGGTACTTGTACAGCTCCTTTATGCAGGAAAAGACTTCAGCAAATTACAGCAGTTGTATTCATAGCATGATTTTGTTTAGTAATCACCTCAGGAGACTGTACAGATCTGAAAAGTGTGGAAAGGTATTGTGAGATGGTTTATGAATCCCACTAATCTTCAAACTGACATTTTCAGGTGTGGGTCTATCCTGCATGGTTTTTACTTTTTAGGAGCTTGGTAATAGCCTTTAGGAGGTCAGCAATTATCCCAGTGCTCCAGGAGTCAAATGCAATTTCATCTCATTTTATTTCATTTTAGATTTATTGCCTTGGTCATTTCAAGCAGGTAGATGAGAATGTAATCATGATCAGCTACAGCTTTTGCTGTTCTGTTTCTGCACCTATACAGCTATGGCAGTGATCCCAGCCAGCTCCATTAGTTCTTCTTGCTGATACTGTTGGCATTCTTCAACCACAGTTTTGATATCAAATTGCATTTTCTTCCACTGGTATCCACACTCAGGGGTGCTCAAAAGATACTGGGGTAGTTACAGTCCGTAATTCTTGCATCTAATACATATGCAAATATATTAATATTGCATCAGAAACTGAAAAGACTTTTTTAAGATGGAAAGTGTATTACCACCTGCAGGTCTGTGTAATGCCTTGTTAAATTGCTAAAAGACTATGCAAATGTACAGCTTCCCATCTTCTCTACAGCTGGATGACTGCCCATCTGACCTGTGGCTCTGGAAAACCTCAGCAATGAGACATATGCTCTCCTTACTTTCACTTGCCTGAATGCTTTTTCTCTGGGTGCTGAGGACATTCTATCAATTAAGTGCCCTCCTGGCTGCACCGCTGCCCAAATTCCAGCTTTTCTTTGCCTAGAAGACATCCCAGATCTTTAAAACACCATGTAAATACTTTGCTACAGGGGCTCTTAGAGAGTGCTGCCTAGTTCAGCTAAGTTTTCTGATTTTTGGTCTGTAACGTTTATGAATTGTTTGCCCCAGTTTCATCACATGCTTCCTTCATTCATTCACTTCATTTAGTTAAAAGCAGAGTATTTGTGAGTTATCTATACTTCCTGGTATTTTAATTTGTTCAGATTTTTTTGGTAATCAACATTGTCCTGCTGGTATTTTGATTGTTTTTATCATGTACATTTTTGATGGTTTCTATGCTGTACATTTTTGTCAGCAGTTTTAGACTCCCAGAAAATGCCAACAAAGTCTCTGTTGTCTAGTATTTACTGATATTTTAACTATCCAGCTGGCATTCAAACTCTTCCCTCCTTTAGTGCTGCTGCTCTCAGTTTAAAGTTCATGCTTCTGCAAACAGCACCAAAAGTATTTTGCTCTTGTGTAGTACATCAAAGCCAGATATAAGTAAAGTTATATTTTCTGAGTCAGTTTGTTTTCCTGATGTGGTGAATTGTTTCCTTTTTGCTACTGCAAGCAAGCTTTGGCAAAACTATCTTCTTGCCAATACAAAAAATCCCATATGTGAGACAATTACCAGTCGATTTCTCTTCTCTGCTTTGTGTTAATGCATTTATGTTTGAACAAAATTTTTCCTTATCTATGCAAACCTTTTCTGGGCAGTTAAGGGCTTGTCTCTACTCCACTGGTGGCCTCAGATCGTGCCCAGGAGCTCTGCATTGCTGCTGTGCTGCTGCACGAGCTCTGCACTCGTGGTTTAGTTCAGAGCAGAGCACACCTCTGACGTGAATCTCTTCTTTGTCCCACACACTGCACCTCACTGTTGGAGTCCAGGGCATCCCTTTGGGTGACCTGGGACCTGAAGAAGAGAATTTGAGCCCTGGACAGGGGGGTGTGAAGCCAGTCCAGGGGGGTTGGAGACCTTGGCACACAGCCCGGAAAGACACCGAGTTTGATTTTAGTCCATGGGAAAAGCTTCCAGCACTAGGAGAAGAATTGCAAACCTCAAGGGTGTGAAAATAGTAGCTTAGCACAGCACGGGGTGAAAAATTTTGTAGTTTTAGGATTCTTAGTATAGAGGTAAATGGGGGACAAGATGGAGGATTTAGGGTGTTGCCCTAGGTTCTTCTCCTTCTTCCTCGTCCTCCATCTTCTGAGGTAGTGATGACACAAAGTAGTTTGAGGGGATTGGGTTAAGGTACAAGTGACCTTTCTAGTATAGGCACTAGGCATTGGCACAAATTAGTAAATAATGGACACGTAGTTATCTGTATAAGAGTAGAGCACCGCCTCACCGGGGGGCAGTCGCCTCGTGTCCCAGCCCTATCCGGACCTCGGCTGGGTGCAGAGAAAACTTTGAGATATCAAACAATAAACAACATGAGAAACCTGAAAACAAGGCCTTGGAGACTCTGCTTTTTCACGCGACGCGGCTCAGGGCTTTTAGAGGGCCAAGGACTCTTAACAGCCGGAATCTCGGGTGAGAAACCAAACCCGAGACCTCACTTCTGATGGCAGCACAGCTGCAGAGACCACAAACTGCATTTTATTTTTGATGAAATGAAACCTGAGTGTGTGCTCCAGGGGTGCAGCTGAAATGAGCTCCAGCTGCTAATGGGCATTTAGCCCATGAGAGCAGACAAGAGTTAGAAGTCAGTAAGAAAACCTGGGATGCACACAGTGTGGACACCAGTCTGCTGCATCAACCATTTCACTCTGCAACCCTGTTCCTATCTGGCCTGTTTGTCTGCACTACTCCTTAATGTAAACAGAACCTCTGGGTGCTCTAATTTGAACCATGGCAACTTTGTCCCTCCTACAAACTGAATTCAGCCTCTGGGATGCAATGAACTCACGGGTTAGCTGCTTCATATCATCGGGAAAGACAGGGACTTACCATTTTTTCAGACCATCCATACTTGGATAACATATTTATACTAGTCACACCATACAAAAATATGTATATTGTAGTCACACATTTATACCATTACATTACATCCTATTATATCTTAGATATTTCTAGTGATTTTCTAAAAATTCTGACTGGTTTTCTTGATCTTGGAGCCTCAGGCTGCTGGAGCTCTTTTTCTGAGTGCAATTTTTACTAAGATCTAATAGAGCTTATTTCTGTGTCCATCTGTCCATCTTTCATGCCCAGACACATACTGCCATTACTTGTCTTTTTTTTTCTCTTCAGAGTTTTTTGTGAGATACTCTCTATATCCACAGTAGTAAATCAGTGTCTGGGAATGTTCATGGGCACAAGGATGTTTTCATCTATCCTAACAAAGCATTACAGCATTTTTTGCCTGCTTTTGGCCTGTGCTGACTATCAGTGTCCCAGGCAATTCCTGGAGAGGCTTTGGAAGTCGGCATGCTCCAGGAGCCATTCCCAGCAGGCAGTCTGCCTGCAGCCAACCTGCTTTGGAGACTAACAGCTTCTGATCATCGGCACAGGCTGCTTGGTGCCAGCTGGCCTGAGCACCTAGGAATATTCCCGGGTACATTTAATTTGGAACTACAGACATTTCTCTCCTTTCTGAAGTTAGGTGCCTATAGGAATCTAATCACTTCTAATGTCAGTGCCCAGGCTGAATGAAGAAGAACAGTGTAACATCCAACCAGTTTCAAAAAATGCTATTCTCTGTCATAAGGGACTTCCTGGAACTAGAGACAAAGCTTAATGCTAATCATAAAAGGTGTGTCGTGGTATGGAGTTATTTATCTCAGGTATCACTGTATCTTTTAACATTTAAGAACATCTCTTTTTTCCTTCTTTTTTTTCTTTCCCCCAACATAGGAGAAGTACAATTACAGCTTTAAAAAAACCAAGAAAATGAACAATGTTGCAACATGAGACAAAGAATGAACTGTGTCTTCAACCTAGTCTTAAAGCAAGTTCCTGCACCAGGAATAAATGGCTTGTCCATTCTATGGCTACTTCACACCACAGAGGGTTCCTTTTACACTCTTTAAAATGCTGTTGTAGTCTTAATTAGGAAGCAACGAAATCTCAGGATGTTATAGAGTTTTCCTTTTGACACTTTACTTTTAGTGTCCTTTTAGGGACACTGATACTGACACCAGTACAGCAGATCACAAAATCATATTATTTTGATTTAATGCTCCTTTCTAAGTGAAATAACAGCTTTAAAAATTTACTGTTGATGATTGCTTCCAGCTCCTTTAATATAAGTTGCTATCAATTGTTTATCCCTTAAGAAAACTTTGTTTTAAAGTCTTTAAACATTCCCCCAACAGAAATGAGTAGATTTGAGGGATCCACTGACTCATTTTTTGTAACAATGAAACTGATTTATGTCAAATACTTGGCCGGTCCCAATGGCACTACCAAGAGTATGGCTCATATTTAAAAACCAGCCTAGGCACTAGTCTCCCTCTTCAAGAATGAGAAACATCCTGAGAATTATAATGTCTTATGTTTTTTCTGAAAATAATACACACTGAATATTCACGGAATGAGTATTGGGGACAGAACCGTGAGCTCATTTTTATTTCCTGTCGGTATTTAATTAGGTTCCTTGAACCTGCTTCTAAGCGTCTCTGTTTCTGTTCCAGAGGAAAAAAAGAAACCAGATAAAATGGACACTTTTTTCACATTGTTGCCTTCCCTCGCAAAGGTTTCATGCCACCTTCATCATTAAAATATCCCAGCGGTGTCTCTTTACTGATGAATTCCACCTATCTTGCACATCTCACCTACTCTCTCATTTTCCTTCTTTGGGTATGGGAAAGCCTGCTTGGTTTTGGTTAAGATTTTAATTTCCTTCCTGTAAAAACAAAAGCAGGTAGCAACACAGATACACTTTTGCACAGAGAAGGTAAAGCTGGAAAAATGCCTTTTACTGCCAGGGGGAAAGGCAAAGGCACTAACTGAGCCCGAGGCCCCATGAGAGCTTGTTCCACAGCTGTGTACGTGGCCCTAACCCAATCCAGCCACCTTACACAGCACCATTATAAAAAGTGTGCTGCTGAAAATCCAGCAAGCCAAGGAGTGAATGCAGGGACTCATGGAGTGTAGTCTTCCCCGGGGTTTCAGCACAGTAAGGTATACAGGATCTTTTCACTGACAGTGCTGAAGAAAAGAGCCAAGTACTGTTTGCTGTTCTGTGCCTGGATGGCTCATCTGGGGCTTCCACACCACCACCACCACCCCTACCACTCCTCATTGCTAGCACATGCAGGGAGTCAGGAGAAAAAGAAAAAAAAATAAATAAAAGGAGGCAACAAGGGAAGTCAATGATTCACCTGAGATGGAAGATAGATCTTTCCTTCAGTGAGTGCTGAACTTCACAGCTGAACTGCTCTGTTGGAAAATCCAGCCTAGAAAATGGAGGGAGGGTGGCCTGGTGTGCTCACAACTGAGTCCCTGAGCAGACATGCTACAGCATTTTAAACAAGCTGAAGTTTTCCAGAAGATAATTACAACTGCTGCTACTTCATATTTTCCATTCTTTTACCTCTTACTGGAAGGTAAATCACAGTAATAATAAATCCTTCTATAGAAATGCAAAGCAGAACTAAGAATGAAACTGATGTCGTAATTTTAATTTACCACTTTCATTGCTGTTAACTTATACACAAACACTCTGCCATAAGTTACTCCTGGAGAATAATCCAATTGCTTTCAAGCATCCCCCATGAAGACCAGACACAGACACTGAGTTTCATGCTGTATTTTAGTATGTCTTAAAAGATTTCCTACTTTTTTTCAAGTTGGAGAGAACATGCTCCTGTAGCAAGACAAAGCAAAGCAAAGGATAGCACATTTCAACCCTTATTTGAAGTTTCTGATTGCTGTGATAAGGGCTGAAGAATAATTTAAGATACATCAGCTATAATAGATCACAGTAAAAATTTCCAGTGGCCTTTAAAAAACTCTTACTGTTCTTATGCATATAAAGCCATCTGAGGCACAAAGCTGAACTTTCTGGCTGAGCTCCCTTCACAACTCACAGCTTGGTTCCAGTGTAGATCACTAAGCCACATATTATCTTTGAAAATTCCTCCAGAACTTAAGCCCAGATAAACACCACAACATAAAATTTTCACGGCTGTCCTGCCTGTCACACACAGTGGCCAGGACCCGGCCATGAGGATTATCAGGTGTCCCGACTGCAGGGTTCATGCTTTGGGGCAGAGTTTATGCTGCAGAGCATCTCCCAGATGGGCACAGGGTGGCAAATAGGGCATGGAGGGCCAGGAACAGCCACTGTGGAGCTGTTGTGGCAGGGAAAATCTGGAAATATTTTAAACTTCTTTGCAACTATTTCTTCGAAAGTGAGAGACCATAGGAAAAGCTCAAATGTCTCAAACTCCAGCTGATTTTGGAGGGGAAAAATCCCCATGAATTAGAATGAGAACTGTACATTTCAGAAACTCCTGTCTCTGAGGATGTAGGTAAGGTTTGATACTCATCGAGGCAGCAGATTTTTCTACTGTCCTCCTTTGCCTTCAAGATGACAATTTGGTATATTAAACAAAAATAGCAGCACTACTGAGGACAACTGTGTTGTATTCTCTGCCAGGTTTTCAGAGAGAGCAGACACATTTTGGGGTGTTACTGATTCCAGATTAAACAAAGTATCTGCAGTTTGCTCACCACTATTATTGTACTATTACCTTCATCTCAATGCTACTTAATTACTTAACATTTGAATTTGTATGAGTAAACTACTTCATCTCTGATCTAGAAATATCTCCCTAAAATCCCTAAAATCAAGTAAAACATTTTCAATAAGTAAATGTCAGAACTGAGTTTTTTACTGACTGAGATAAGAATAGTCTTCAGCAATATAATGAAATTATTTGCTCAAGCAAATGTTTACAAGGACATTGAAATGAATTGTTACAGTAAAATCAATCAGGACATTAAAATCAAAATTCCTAATTTTCTTAATTCCAAAAAAAATTCTATTCCTTCATGACTGTAAAAGCCAACTAGAACTCATATGCAATAAAACAATCCCTAGCCTAAAATTTTAATCCAGTTGTTCAATAACTTCTATTTCTTTGCAGTATTTTTACTTTATTATACTTTTATAATACCCTCAAATATATCTATAAAACTTTACAGCCCTTTTTCAACAGCATTTGGGGTGTGGTCTCAAAAGAAGCACATTTATGAGCTGCAAGACAGGAAGAAAATTAAAGTACCCTTATGGGACTGAGGCAGGGACACTATGGTTATGAGCTCAGATTTTAATGTAATTCTTGAGTCTCCAAATTTCCATTGCAATTGCTTTACAGAATTATCTTGTACTGGACTGATAACAATGTATAACCTCTCAATGCTTGAAACAGAAAGCAAGTTATGTTGTGACACAGTCCCTTTCACAGTAGCAACTGTGCATATCCTGGCTAATGCTTATGGCCGGGGACTTCACCCCTTGTGCTGGAGAATCCAAAGGGGAGCTCACCCAGTCAGACACTTTACATGGAGACCTTTCCCTGTGGATGAGCTGGGGATGATATTTGGAGAGTTAGAGTCTTACAATAGACTGTGTCAGGATTTCACCTAAATACATCTCAATAAATGCTCTAATCTGCACTAAAAATTACGTTCCCAGTGTGTGCTGAATTAGGAGCCAGTAGTCAAAACAGTGGTCAAAACCAGAGGCATCCCGTCCCAAACTGCCATTTAGGAACTGGGCAACTAAAGACACAGTCTGGATGCAGAGGAAATGTTTTTTTTTAAATGGAGACAGAGAGGCAGACTTTCAGGCTTTTCAGACTGCACATTGATCAGCGAGATGTTGTTATAAATACCTTTGCAAACTATTCACACTATGCAGACAAAAATAACTCAGCAATAAACAACAGAGAAATAAATTAGATACCGTGAAAAAATGTAAATACTGTTTCTCCTCCATCTGCCTTATCCTGGGAAATAAGTCCAAAATCCAGCAGCAGGCACAAAAGCCCACCCACAGACCAGGGACTGAAGGCCAAACCAAGCTATGACAGAATTGGTAAGAAAATGGCTGCAGCCCATCAAATGAAAGATGATGACTTTGTTGTGAACAAAGGAGGGGAGTTCTGAAGTGTGAGGCATCTTAGCCCTGTTCTGCACCAACCAAAATGGCCCTGAGGCCGTGCTCCTTAGGAAATGGTGGTTACAAAAGGCACACTCATGCTACAGTCACCAAAGGATTTTGGGTTGCTCCTGTTTTAATTGGTAACTTTAGAAGCTTCAAAATATCAATTTGCTTAATGGAAATGGCACGCAAGCTGTTTACAGTTTGGTGATACATTTTTAGTAAAAGGGAAAATTCAGATATATTTGTGCTTACAGAGCTTTCTGTGTTTACGATGAGTCTTCTGGTTGTCAATTTACAAATGGAAAATTTTGAAATGACATTTCAAAATGTCAGAAGTACTCAGCATTTGAAAGAAGGCTCAGTAAAGGTAAGGAAAAAGAGACTAGAGACACTTTTGCTGGAGAGACTAGATTAGACTTTTGGTTTGGATTTGGAAAATATGCCTTTTGGCATATATTTAATATTACTATTATTATTAGTTGCAGTAGTAGTAGTAAATATTCAGAAAATATTAAGTAATGATTAGCAGCTAGGATATAATGCTCTATGCTGCAATGATGGTTAATATAAATAAATATCATTATAATTTATAGGCTCTAGATTTCAACTACTTTAAACTCAACTGCATGTCCTGATGAATCTAAATAAATCCCTGTATTTCAGTCATATGTCTTCATTTCTCATGAATCCAGACATAATGTATAAAACAAGGTATTTTATGGCTTTTATATAAATAAATCATCAACTTGGAAAAAATACCACACAGTAATACAAAAGAATGTATTAATTATTCCAAAGAGTCAAACAGGAAAGACACAAAATGTTTAACGAAAGAACAGATATAACGTGACATATCCTGACCAAAATATGGGTTATACACTGACTTACCTACACTGGATAGTTACAAGTGTGGAAATCAAAAATACAGCCATGGCATAAAATATAAAAGGAGCTATTTCATTAAAACTTGTCTCCTGAGTTGACTGAAGGGCAAACAAGGTTTTACCTGCATGAGGATTGGACCCACCTTTTAATAACAGCTAGGGTAGGTGTTCTTAAACATCCACCATCAGAGCACCCAAGTTCAATCGGCCTGAATGAGATCCCAAGAAATCAATAAAATTCTTGCCAGGCTACTTCAAACTATTTACAGAGCCCCAGTGTGGAGCAACAAATTACAGGCTGGCTCTAATTTTTCCCTGGAACAACCCAAACACAGGTCTTGGGCCTTAATCAGTTTTGTTCAGCATGAATAGGTCAGCAGAGCTCAGAAATCTCTTTTCTCAACTTCTCCATGTAGAAATGGTGTGCCACCAGCTCCATTCAGGTACTGGGGACAGCTGTCCTGTGGCAATGTATGACTCGTGGACAATGGAACAGAAAGACATTTTAAGTCCATTTCTCCACAGAAAACTCAGGAAGTACAGCTTTGACTGCAAAGACACCCATGTGGCTGAATCAAAACCACACAAGACTACAGAAAAACCTTCAAGAGCTTTCTATAGCAATAAAAATAAAGTAAACGGGAAAGGTCATAATCATGTTCCTTAAGTCTGATCTTACTCTTTAAGTAAAAAGACATTTTAATTGCATACTATTAGATACTTACAGCTCCAGTGATTTACAGTAAGTCACATCTGAACACTTTATAAGGATCCAGTGGCTGCCATGGGTAGCCCCTATTGTGCAGCCATAATGTTGGAAAGGGCAAGGGTCTAGCTTCTGCAGACAGGAAAATCTGCAAGTCCAGCACATAGTCCTGCCAACCCAAAATTTCTCCCAGCAGTACTTCCATTAGACTCCATGCAGTCAAGTTTTAAAAGTCCTCCCCACCTGTAATCTCAGCAGCACAGCAGGAAACCTCCATTATTTCTACAAAAACACTTTTCTTCCAATCAGGATAATTTTTCTCCTGCTTTTCCTGAACGCTTTTCCCCCCCACTCCTAATTCAATTCATCAGACTCAGCTGAGTTTTCAGTCTACATCAGAAAATCCCCCTTTCTTCACTGATTGCAAACTCCAAATATTTGTATATCACTTAGTTCTCCAGCTCTTATGTTTACATGCATCATTTGGGCAGGACACTTTAGGACTTTTAGCTTCTTTAGCCTCTCCCCATAAATAAATCCTTTTGTATGTCTCATACATATGCATGCCACTGCACTTGAGGCTATTCTTATGGGCCAAATCTGTTCCTAAGAGAATTAAGATATGTTCTTGCAAACTTCCTCTCAAAACTAGCATAAGAATAAAAGAGTTCTTGGAAAACAGGCTGAAAATTAATTCTAAGTCTGCTGTCTATGACCAATACCACCTACTTAATTTTGCACTTTTCTTGCATGGACATTGTGGCCCACAGAGTGCCTTGTTATCCAAATAAACTGCTTTGTTAGATGAGAACCTTAAAGGGATAATGATTCTTTCAGAAGGCAGAAGTCCAAGTCTTGCACATCAGTATGTGTGTCTGTGACTAGTACCATAAGCAAAATGGGAACACATAACTAAAAGCAGGTTTTACTAATAATAGCTACCTGTAGATAGAGAAGAGGCCTTTCTGATTGCACAGATATTTCTAAGCCATCCAGCTGTCTGTAGGATACAGCCTGCAACTTCATAAGAGTACATCTCATGTAATATCAAGCATTTTACCACGGCTTAATGAATTAAAAGATGGTTAGAAGTACTGCTTAGAAAGACACAATGTTGTTAATAAATGTCTCCTCTCACTAGGGGTAGATTCTAGGGGAAGATTTTAGTATCATCAGATTCTCAGACTAGTAATTATAGCTTACATTTTGAAAGCCACAACCTTGCTTTCATGAATGCAATTTGCATCAAAATCTGCACTTACAAAATCAGGGACAAGAGTTTTGCACACATAAATTAATTGCCAACCCATTTTCTAGTGCTTGAACTGCAGACAATTAACTATCAATCATTACTGACCTGAGATTTACTCAGTGAGGACACAAAGAGTAAGGCTCTGCAACTAATACCAATCCCACAAATACTGCAGCATCCTAAACATCCCCAAAATCTGTCTTCACCTGACAAAGAAAATACTCTTTGGCAGTAAAAGCTGGTACAGAACTGAAGGTTGGAGAAAGAGGGAGGAGAGAAAAAGAGAGAGATACCAATTTGCTCTCAATGAATATGAAAAAGCTGATCTCTGCCATTGAGGAAAATTCTTGCACCAGCAACTGCTGACTGATTGTGATGAGGAATGCTTTATCACCCAGATCCAGACACCCTTTCATATGGTGATTATTATTCCTGTCATGACCCTCTGGTCATCAAGCCACAGTGTCTTTTGTCACGAAACAACTATCCAATAAGGAATAATCTAGGAATAAGCCTGTAGCATAATATCTTCTGCTTGCTTATACACACAGCAGGAGGAGGAAAATCTTCTTCCTGTGAGTTATTACCTGCTCTAATCCACTTTGGAAAATAGCAGTATTTCCTTAATTTTGTGAAGCATGCAAACATATATTTCACAAACTACAGCTACATGAATAGCTCAGACCAGAGCTGAAAGCAAATCTTAAAGCTCTCTCAGGCAATAAAAAATAGCCCAGCATCACCATCAAATCCATGGCAGCACAAACCCATCAAATATTCACATTAAACTTGATAAGAACATTCAAAGACTGAATTGCATGCCAGCTTGCCTCTACGTTTAATTTCATATTGTCTTCTAAAAGGCTAATGTCTGGCCTAATTCCTGATGCCATTCTTGGAGCAACTGCTTAGACAAACAGAGGAAACACATGTACAAAACTCCAGCAAATGCCACATGCTACCTAAAACATTGCATCTGGTTTAGTTCTTATACAGTTACAGAGACATTTTATATTAACATTGCCATCATCCATATTAATATTATCCAACTACTATCCGCTTTAGAACTCATTTAAACTTCCACACACTTTTTCTCTGTTTTTTCCAATTCAGTTCCTTGAGAAAGGGGCTACTCCTCTGCAGTCAGACAGCGTACACCACATTGAAAGCATCCAGGGAAGAAGGGCTGGGAACCCTAATCTGGGAGCAGAATGAGAAGCCATTTCTGGCCACATAAGCCAGTTCTTTTTATATCTTTTCTGTCTGTACAGCCTATATAGATCACCTAACACAAGGGATGTTTTGAATGGTTTTATCCAGCTAGCAAGCTAATCCTAAGTAACAAATACAACAATACATATACAACTGTACAGAATAAAAAATTAATGGTGTTAGAGAAGGATGATGCACAGAGACATTATGTGTGACACTGGGGAGGAAGTGGGGGTAAGTGTGCATGGTTAATATGAAAAGATGTCAAAAAAAATGAAGCATAATAATAGTGCAATTTATCCTTGCTAAACGTACTGCACTGTGCTATAATTAAATATGAAAACCTAAATTTATCTCTATGTTCGGCTGTCATTAACTTAACAGGGAGTGCACATGTTCTAATCTAATGGCTGATTTTTTTCTCCATGTGCAGCATATTAAAATGTATATTAGCCTCAAGGTGCATAAACACAAAATAATAGACCAAAGGTTTTGGCCTGTGGAGAAAAAAATCCATGCTCAAAGGCCGTCAAGTAGCTGGTGATGCAGGGGAGACACTCACTTAGCCTCATTAAGCCGAAGCTCTCTTTTGCTTGTCTTTTGTTCTGCATGACAGCAGCCTCTTTGTTGTATAATAATTCATTCCAAGTTCGTTCCAAGCTACTGAAACTGGTGAACTGTGGCCATTTTAATGAGCAGTATTGGTGGTATGCATAATCTGGAAGCCACGTGGACCAGGCAATCACAGAGCACTGCAGCCAGCAAAATGAGATACTGTCGAAATCACAAATTTGTCAAGTTGTTTTTGGACAGGGTATTATAATAAGCACTAAAATATGCATCTTATTACTCTGCATCTGCCAGTCAAAGATCACTGTAATGAATGCATGCTGCAGGGTATGACCAGGCCGTTTCCCTAAGTAAAACAAACTGCAGAGTACAAAAAAAGAATTATGTATTTTTGGCAGTGCCTGGATTTTTTTTTTTAAATCCTTTTGCATCAGGAGTTGGATTTTCCTGGCTTGATGTCCACTGCCAGCAGTGAATGCACTAAAACTGCCACAGCCAAGGAGTTAACGTGAATACATGGTTTCTTAATAGCCACATTTACTGCCTGTGCGTCTGAAACTTTAAACTTCATGCTCGAAGCAAATTTAGCATACAGTACATATAAACCCCACAAAGATTAAACTACTTTAAATACACTTTAATAATCCTAGCTCCTTTTGTTTTATACATTTCTACTGCAAATGGCTTCACCGTTAGGGAAGATACATTTTACATAACCTGCTCTCTCTGTGAGAAACAGTGCTGTAGGTAATCACAACATAAACTTCCATAATAGAACAATTAGGAAAAATAAGATTTTAAAGTGGTCCTTTTTTTTTCTACAAATTTGTCAGACTCATAATTGAACTCAGCTTGAAAGGCTGGGAGGTTCACCAATGGCAGCAAACCCGGCAAATATGACTTGTGCAGTGGGATGCAGAGTCTGCTCTGCTGGTGCTCCCCAAAACTCTGCTGGTGATACCCCACAGAGAACCACCAGACTCCCTCTCACCTGAAGCAATACCTGTGGAGGCCATTCATCAGCTGAAAGATTAAGTTGGGAGCAGAAGGAAAGGACTTATTTCCTCATCTGCCTGCAGATAATGGTGCAGACATATTTTGGCAGAGCCTTATTTTTGGGCAACCCAACAAGCATTTGCAGTAAGAGTCCCTGAGTGTGCTGATGCAAGCTCCCCTAAACTAAGAGGTTCCTAAACTAAGAGGTTTCTTGATCAATACTGTCTTATACTTAAAAGGCTTTGTCTGGCTGAAAGCCATATTTCAGGTCCAAGTTTTAGCTAATGGGAAAGTGGATCAAACAGCTCTATTGGGTTTGTGAGGCCAGGTTTTAGTAGCAGGGGGAGCTGTAGGAGAGGCTTCTGTGAGAAGCTGTTAGAAGGTTCCCCATGTCTGACAGAGCCAACACCAGCCAGTGATGGAGCCGTGGCTGCCCATGAGTGAGCCAGTCAGGAATTACAGTAATACCTCTGTGACAACATATTTAAGAAGGAACGGAAAATTATTGTACAGAGGTAATTGCATTTGGAGAAGAGAGGAGGGAGAACATGTGACAGGAACAACTGCAGACCCCAACGTCAGTGAAGAAGGAGGGGGAGGAGGTGCTCCAAGTGCCAGAGCTGAGATTCCCCTGCAGCCCCTGGTACAGACCATGGTGAAGCAGCTGTGCCCCTGCAGCCCTTGGAGGTCCATGGGGATGCAGAGATCCACCTGCAGCCCATGGAGAAGGCTCACACTGGACCAAGTGGATGCCTGAGAGAGGGCTGTAAACCTGTAGGAAGCCCATGGTGGAACATGCCTGCAGAGCCGTGGAGAGAGGAGCTCATGCTGGAGAAGGTTTCCTGATAGGATCTGTGAACCCATGGCAGACCCACGCTGGAACAGCCTATTCCTGAAGGACTGCACCCCATGGAACTGCTGTTCATGAGGAACTGTAGCTTCTGGGGATAACTCATGTTGGAGAAGTCTGGGGAGAACTGGTCTTCCATGGGATGGACCCTGCACTGATCCAGTGATCAGTGGAAGGACTCCTATCTGAAGGAGCCTGTGAAGAACTGACCACAACCCCCATTCCCTGTCTCCCTGTGCCACTAGAGGAGGAAGGAGAGCCCAGAAAGGAGCCAGGGAGTGGGGGAAAAAGGTGTTTTTAAGATTTGTTTAATTTCTCATTATCCTGCTTTGATTTTAATTGGTAATAAATTCAATTAATACACCCAAACTGAGTTTTGCCCATGATGATAATTGGTGAGTGATCTCTCTGGGTCCTTATCTCAGCCCCTGAGCCTTACTTCAGTGGGCACGTGGCATCCATTCAGGGTCAGTCCACTTGTTCATAACTCCTGGTGCTGAAAGCAAAGCATGAAACATCCATATATATTCCTCTCTTCCTATAAACCCACATCTACCAACTGAATACATGGCCAGATTTTTGTTTAGCTACCTGGCATGTATAGCAGCCACTGCATTAAGTATGATTTTTATAGTTGACATTAATGGCAGTTTTTTACAGAGACACACTGTACCACTTCTGTGATCACCAGCTGACACCAGTGCATTTCTGGGACATAATCGCTCCAGCTCTCTGGATTAAGATCAGTGAGCAACTAATAAAAGAGTCCTGTAACAAACAGACAAGGTGAGACAGTGAAACACACAGGGGATCAAACTGCACCTCTGGGGAATACTAGACCTTATTCAAATACCTAATGAGAACAGAGTTATCTTCATTGCTTCTGGTCATGTATGTTCCTGAGAAACTTGTGAACATTATTTTAAAACCTAATTCTATTAATTTTGTATTGTAAGGAGACCAACTGTGCCCTTCCTCTGGTTTATGCAGTCACCCTAATAACTTTGGGTTGTAAGAATGTGCACTACATCTTAACTGTCTTCCTGACTGCATCATACACTTGATCTCAGTCCTAAATTAATTCTGAGGTAAGTGTGCTTTTACACAAGTTCTTCCTTGAAGGAGTCAGTGAGAAGCACTGTGGTGTCATCTTTACTTTGCCATTCTCTCATCTCAGCATCAAGATCTGCACACCGAGATTAATCCTGAGACAGGCTGACAACTTTTATTCCATGCAAAGGCGACTCAGAGTTGGTATTAATGACTGTCAAGTGTCAGGTCCTCCCACAGAAAAAACCAAACCCAAACCCCAACTCAATAAACCATCTGAAAAGCAATGAGGAAGGAAGCCCAGAGCTCTGGCTTTGGCCACCTTTGTAGTCTGACACAGCATCTGTGCTAGGACTCTCTTTGGAGCTGTTATGGATATGGTTACAACCACAGGAAAGAATGAGTAAAATTCTTTTTACTATGGAAAACTGTATCATCCAGAGACTGGAAACCAATGAGGCTGGTATTTCTAAGTGCCAGGAATCTCATTCCTATTACAGGCAGTGTAGACCACAGGTCACATCCTGGACAATGGCTTCAGCAGCAACTGCTGTGTTAGCAAAAGGGAGAAAACTACGGAAAGGACTATCAGAAAATAAATATTGCTGGCTCAAAGATGATAAATTTAGTGTCTTCATACAAAAATAAATAGATTCTGCAACAGTGGAAAACAGAAAAAGAGCACTCAAGTTTTCAAAATATTTTCCAGTGCTGTGATGCTTCTGATATTTCAAGGGCTATAAATTATCAGAAGTATTAGTTTCATTAATGCAGAAGGATGAACAGATACTAATCAACATGAATCTCTTTTTCAGTCAAAGTATTTTATGTTTGCTATTTAATTGCTTGTTATGTTACAGTATTTAGCACAGTAGTTTCAGTTTTCTCTCTGTTTAGGAAGGAAATTATTGTGATAAATGTAACACCTGACAGTGAAAGCTGTTCAGTTTGTCATTTATCTGGTGACTGCATGGCAAGAGAGCTTCAGTTTGAGGTTAGGTGTACCATTTAGAAGAAGGTATTTATCTTGTAGCTTACTCTGGTCATCAAATACTACAATATTTCATGACAAAACTCCACTGTGTCACTCTCCTGTGGCAACACCCTACACTCAGCATCTGTTTGATCCTGAAACCAGGATAGAAAATAAAATATAAAAAGAATAGTCCACCATTACATAAAAATACAGACATTAGCATTCAATATTGCACTGTGAATCAAAACAGATACCATTATGAACATACTTATCCAGGAACAGAATGACTCCTAAATCTGTAATATATTTAGAACTGGTAGAGGCTCAATGAATTTGTACACAATCAGAAAGCAAATGGTTCTTGATGCTGGTGAAAATAATTCTCCCTCGGTTTTTATTACTAAAATGTCACATGTCTGAACTTCCTATCCCTGTGATTCTATTTGTAAGTAATAGTAATCTTGTAAAAAAAAGGAGGATGATTCCTGTATATTTTTAAATCTACTGCACCAAACCCACAACATATCAAAATCAGCAAATTCACTTTTTTTCCCCCCCCTTAATGCAAGTGTTCATCCATATTTGCTGTTTAGCTTCTCACAAGGTCTTACTGAAGAAACTGCATCTCATGTCGTGGTATATACCAACACAAACTGGGACAGCTCCTTATGTTTTTATAAGGCAGGATTTTGACTGCCACATTTTACTTCATATATAACATATACATTCCCACACATTATTTTATCAATGAGATAAACGTACCAATAGGTTATTTTCTTTGTTCCAAGCAGAGAGTAAGGACATGCTTTTTAGCGAATTCATTTTAGAAAGAGACTCACAAATGTGTGTTTTGACTTGCTGCCAAGGAAGTTAGATATTTGTGTTTGAATTGAGATGAAACTACAGTACTTAACTAAATTTACTAGGCACAACTACATGAAATCCAATATTGATAATAATTTATGAAAGTAAGAATACTGATTCCTACAATACTGCAAACTTAGTTTATGATAACATAATTAGTTACACTAATAACACTGCTTAGGCACAGTCTTGCTAATTAGGATATTATAAATATTAATGATATCAAGTCTTTGTATTTGATTGCCCCTAGTAGGATCATTTATCATGGTATTTCCAGTCACCAGAATTATATTATTTTTCTTCCTTTTCCCTTGAATGTTCATTCCTGGACAAACAGCCATCCTGAGCTTATGCCTCAAAATGTATCAATAGCTTATCAACGATGCAGCCTGCTTAACTTTAAATGCTATTATTAAGTAGGAATGTTACAATGATATAATTCAGTGTTAATACGAATACACAATCAATTATATTCTGTGTATCTTTTAAATGTCTAACAGAGCCAGCCACACAAGATTACACAGGGCTTTGTTTTTATTATTTTTCATGTGACCTGTTTCAAGTTAAGATTTCTTTGAATTATTAAATGCTTCCTTAAAGCATATTTTCACGCAACCTTTTAAAAGTTAATTATTGATGTAGTGACAAGCAAAAAAGGCTAGAAATTACAAATTTTTTTCCTCATTCAAAAGGACATGAGAAGCATCTTTGACAAAGGTTGTCTGTTTAATAAAATACAAAGGTAATACAAAGACAGAACACTGAGAGCAGCTTTAAAGAAGAATTACAACAAATCTGTAACATGAGTTGGAAATGCTATGCAGGTTTCCACAGGTGTTAAAGGAAAGAAGTTTAGCTATAACCCTTTGAGCCTGGTTTAACTGCTTAACATAAGTAGATGAAAATGAAACTGCTTATATCTTGGTTTATTTTTAAGCAGTGTATTATCCAGAGCTTTAGGAATAGGATTGTCTTTCTTCCTTGAAGGTAATGTTATAATTTTCAGAGCTCCACAGAGAACAACAACAATATAGGAGTCTCTAATCTCCTGCTAAATCCAATTCCAGTCATCAGCAATGATAAGCAGAGATTTGGAGGCGTTTGACACTCCAAATCCTATTCTTTTGTAATTCTTTACTTTTTACAACATTTTCAACAGTCATACATCAGATTTTTGGAAGGATAATCAATAGGCATGATGTATAACTGAAATCAGTCTTCAAAGTGATCCCCTCTAGTAACCAGAAACAAAAGCTTGGCCTCCCTGCTGTGCAGGTATTTTGCTTAGAGCAGAAGGCAGCCGGGCATTAGCAGGAAGCCAGTTACACCTCCCTGCTTCTCAGCATGGATCAGCAGGTGCCCTGGTGGAGGGGTGAGCAGGGCTGGGGCAGCTGCAACCCATTGCATCTGTCAAAAATCTCCAAAAATGCTTTTGTAGCAGAGAACTACTAGAGCAGAGAGGAAAGACAGTCCAGAGGTTAGGATTTCATGCTGACCATCATTTACATTCCTATTTCATCACAGACTTTCTAGGTTTAAATTACCCTGCAGAATTTATTAAATTGTCTGTTGTCACCGATCCTCACCTGGAAATTCCCTGTCTCGGAGAGGGTTTGGGCATCAGCACACATGAAAGACCATGAGATGCTCAGGTATGGTGATCAAAGGACCACTCCTACCTCATCTCGTGTTCCAGCTAATAGCTGGTCTGTGACTACCTGTCTCAGCTGGTCAGAGCCAGTGCTAGAGGGTTTTTGCATGTCTCCTGAATGTTGCACCCTGGTAGAAACACCCAGGAACTTCTGGCACAATATTAGGATCAACCTGAAGTGAGTTGAGTTTCATTAAAACAAGCAGTTCCAGAACTTGTTCTAATGCATTTGTAATTTTACATCCTATACTTTTTTTAAAGACATGATGTTATGAATCACGTGAAGAGATCATATTTATAGTAAAAACGTTAGGCCATATCAAGTCATTTCAAGTTTGTCTTCTTAAGCTGCCTACATATTTGTTAATATTCAGAAGGAAAATGACTTGGTGACTAATTGTGACAGCAGCAGTGATTAATCAAGGTAAGTAGCAGAAACTGCATACAATGATTACAGAATTACATTCAAAGCCAAGACGTAGTGTTATTATACAGGAATGGCAATAAAACAACATACCTTTCCCATCAGATCAGCAATTCTAGGTACTGGTTTTCCCTTCTGATGGCAGATGGTTGCAGGACTCTGTCCATTCCAGTCTTCAAGTTCCTCAATGCTTTTCAGGTAAAGAAGAGCTCGCAGTCCAGTGCAGTAGTCATCAATAACAGTGAAATCTTGATTTTGGATCGCACTGCACACCTACGAAATGCAAGTCAGTTATCAGCACCAACCTGGCAAAGAAGCATATGGAATTAGCAAACACTTTAGATTTACTGATTAGTAGGTGACCCTTCCTGCAACCCCACTGGGAAAGAATTGAGGATTATTGTCTGCTTAATCCTATGTCATGATAACACCACTGCAGCTCAGAAAAGAAGGGGCTCTAAACACCAGTTATGCCCAGATTTCCCAGCAGCAGCCCTTGGACAATACCTGAGGACTGTTCAGAGATAAACCTGCAAGCCCAGCCCCAGATGTACCTGCTGGAGAGCTGCTGCTGAGCACACCAGCACACTGGCAAACCACCACCTGTGCTCAGAGCTTTGCCTGCAGACACTCAGTGGTATCCCCCAGCCTGCTTGCTCAGGAAGCACAGGCATAACCAGTTAGGTCACAACCTAGCAAATCACAGAATGACAGACTTGCTGAGACCAGAAGGCATCTCTTGCCATCTTGTTGTTCAACCTCCAGCTCAGAGAAGGGTCAACTACAGCAGGACGC
The DNA here is from genome assembly GCA_024734555.1 of Trochalopteron elliotii. Taxonomy (NCBI): domain Eukaryota; kingdom Metazoa; phylum Chordata; class Aves; order Passeriformes; family Leiothrichidae; genus Trochalopteron; species Trochalopteron elliotii. The sequence continues at coordinate 4,138,639 of JANPWX010000273.1, read as the reverse complement.
TCAACATTGTATCCAGTCAGGATTTGAACATCTCCAAATACAGAGGCTACACCTCTCTGGGGAACCTGGTTTAGTGTTCAATCTCCCTTGCAGCTTTTTTCTTATCCATATTTAAATGGATTTTCCTGTGTTTCAGTTTGTGCCCACTGTTTCTTGCCTTTCTACTGGACAGCCCTGAGATGAATCTGGATCCAATGGAAGTGTCTCAGCAAACAGCACTCATTAAACTGACCTGTTAATATGGGGTGAGCATTGCCAGGCACAGAACAGAACAATCCCCTTCTGTCACTCAGTGCAGCTGGGAGCCCAGACCATTTTATTTTAGATATTTTAGAAGCGAAGATAGCAATATAGATTTATAAACATACAAAGTAGTGATCCCTGACCTGCAGAGCTTAATATGGAAACATAAAACTACTGACAGCAGAAAACTGTCTGACCATTTACGTGGGTTCTTCTAGAGCATGTTGGGGATATCAGCTCAGACTTAAACCCACAGAGATCCCCAACCAAACTGACAACTGAATAAAAAAAATCCCTGACTGTTGTCTGAATGCCTTCTCATTAGCTAAACTCTAATCAGCCATCAGTGACGAGGTGCAGGGTTGATTGAGTGCCATTAATTATCAGTCCCTGGAAATGCTCTGAAATTCCAGATATGTCAGTGTGTTCAGCCTCTGATTCAGCTTTTATTATAAAAGCTGAAAGGAATACTCCTAATAATTCCTTGACTCCATGCACACATAGTGAACACAACAATGAAATAGCCACTTACTTTAGAACATGAAATGGTGCACACAGAAGTGCACAAACATATGCACACTTCTTGGATGTGGAAACACACTTTAGAACATAATTGACATCAACACTTAAAAAACACAGGAAATATACTATAGTTTTCCCTATTTCAGAAATGACAATACAACTTGCAGTCCTGAAGACAGGTACACATCACATTGGGAAATACCATATACTACTGCTGAACAAGAAAAAAAAATAAGGGCAAACTATAAAACAAGCACAATAACATTTTCTATGCAGTGCATTTACATTACAAAAAAAAATATCTGCTTCTATGGAGAAACAGTGTGGGGATAATCAGATCTGTTATACCTTCCACAGGCTTCAAGACTTTTTTTTTTTTTTTTAATCACAATTATATAGAGCATCGTAATTACTTCCCATACAGGTTATTTAACTGCAAAACTCCACTGATGCTTATTGAAACCTTTTTGTACAGCAAGGAATTCTCTGGGTTTTTTTAGTGCACGGGTAACACTTTTATTATCTGCTCTTAAAAATACTAACACTGAAAAAAAATGCACTTAAAAGCCATGTCATGTCACTTGAAACAAGTTCAGACACTTGTGTCAAAATCCTGAAATATTTTGACAGGATGTATACACATGAGATACACCCGAGGATACCTGTAATAACCTTATAAATAAAGAGGCTTTTACTGTTTTCCAGCTTGTGGTGCAGTGTTATGAACTGCAATAATATAAAAATGTGTGAAGGATAATAACACACTAAGAGCTAACTATTTGATCCCTGTGATTCTATATGCAGTTCACTATTTGTCTTCCCTGGAAAGCCAGGAAAGTTACAGAACTGAAGGCAAAATGCAATTTTTAAGAAAAATGTAAATCTCTGCACTAAAGAAAAATGTTACATGACATGGAAAGGCTTAGGACAAACAAGAGGTCTCAAACAATCCTCCTCTTCTGTAGAAACCATTTTGACTATGGTGCCCAATAGTGTGAACATTAGCCAAAGACATGCCTTTCACTGATTTCACTGGAGTAAATGCAAGTGCTTATGTTTATGGGCCTTTCCTAGAACAAGAGCACTTCAAACATTAACACATACAAACTTAACTGAAATAGTTTTGCCACGTTTTTGGCAAATTCCAAAATTCTGAGCTTATGTTGCGCAAATCAGATGGTGAGATTTGTATTTTAGGCTTACAGTATCTTCCAACAATCACTGTATAAGCCTTTGCTGCATTTTAAAAGGTGGTGAACAAAGTCAGGATAAAAGGCTGCCATGACCCATCAGCCATGACAATTTCTACACCACAGAGAGAGGTTTTCAGCATCATACCTGGCTGCCTCTGAATCACCAGTTTAAATGACACTATGTCCTCTTTTCAGCACAAGAGAAGTGGCAGGGCAACAGACCAGGTGAGACTCAAACTCAGGCATCCGGAAAAATCCCAGGAGAGCTGAACCGGCCCATCTCCACGGCTCATTAATGCCCTCGCTTTGCTCCAGCTGCCTGCACTGGGAACAGGCACTTGCCTCCCTTGCAAAGCTCAGTGCTGAGCCCGAGTCCCCTCTGCTGCAGTTCAGATATTGCTGTATCCAAAATGGTTGCTACCACCTCTCATTTAATGTCTTATTAAACCACCTCAGGAGGAGGTGAAGGAAAGAAGTGCTGTGTAAGGGCTGCTGACCATGCCTCACACACCCATGAAGCAGCAGCAGGAACTGCAACCAGCCCTGCCCGCCCAGCCCCTCTCCTCAGCATCAGGCTGGTACCCACCAAGCACAGCAGAATGTGCTCCCCTTTAGACCCTGAAGCAAAACCCAGAACAGCACTGAGACTTCACCAGTGAGAACACCCCTGTTGTGCTGTGCCTGAGCAGTGGCCTGTGTCCCGTGGCCAGCCGAAGCTGCTTACGGACGAGATCACAAAACAAGAGCACACCGGGATCCACTGCTCGTGGGGTTTGTCAGCCCAGGTTCTGGCAAGCAGCACTGCTGGGACTTTGCACAGCAGGGATGGCACCAGTTTAATATCCCTTAATCCTAAATAATGCAAATGGATCTGTTTAATGAGTAAATTAACATTCAGCTGTTCCCTGACCCAGCCTTCCACCTGAAACATTTAGGTAGAAAGTATCTTCTGTGGAAGATGAGAGACTGGCCCTGTGGAGCATCCTATGGGACAGAATAAAGTCCAGGTCACAACAAAGCTGTCAGCTGTACTGCTGACAAGTGCTCTCCTGCTCTCTTGCTTGTGTTGGTCTGTAGATGTGGACTAGAACTTGGAGTGGAAGGGAAAGGGGCTGCATTTTTCTCCTGTTTAGGCAGGTAACATGTATTATTCGTATTGCACAAGTATGCAGGGAGATAAATTTGCACAAGCTTGTTCTTACTGCATTGCCTGGCTCTGTCCCAGTAGTAGAATTGCTACAATTTAATTTTTAACATTGGATCTCCTTCCTTTTCTCCCAGATCTAGACTCCAATGATTGCCCCTTATATCCCAAAAGAGACACCTCGGCCAACATGCAATGCATGATCAATGACATTGTGCTCTCAGTATTCTGAAATCTAAAACTGTGCAGCATAAGTGGCAACTGTAAGTTACAACTCTAACCTATACAGACATGTTTGAGATAATAAAAGTCCCAATACCTGCTTTGCTAAGGGTAAACATACACCAAAGTATCTCATTGGGGAATGGGGATGTGAAGTGAATCACAGGTTAAGGCTCTAAGTAAAACTGTTCTGCAAAATGCAATGATGGGAGAGGCCCACAGAAGTCCCTGCTGATGTCTTTCATAAGAAATGACCAGTCTGCTCTATTACTAAACAAACATAAAAACTGAGTTTAACTTTGTGATAGTATCTAGAGACATTACAAGTCTTACTTGAGGAACTGGAGTAAACTGTAAGGAGATTATTATTGTGTAAAATAATTTTTACAGGTTACAAGATTTTTATTAACATTCATGAGTCTGAAACTTTTAATTCATATATCTTGACGAAAGGTTCACTATTGGTGAGCAGTACTTCCCCATCAGTCACAAAGCATTGTGACTAAATGCCTTTGCAGTTAGCAGAATCATTACACAATAAAGCAATGCCAATTTCTGAACTGTTTACTGAGGCAAATCCCCTGTACTGTTTTTTCAGAGCCCTGTCCGTGTAAGACCTTTCAGTTTTGTCCATAGCCTGTGTGGCACAAGTGGCAAAAATACCCAGATATTAAATTCTATTTCTGTTTCACTCTCTACAAAAATGGAAGTGGTTCCTGTCCAAAATTTGGCATATCCTGATGGACTGCGTGGAAGACATGTGCAATCCATGCAGAATTTGAACAGAGTGCCTGAGACATTTCCAGCCAGCTCACCCAGTAAAGCAATTCCTGTTCAGTGCATTTTCCCTTTGGGAGATCTTGTAGAGGAGAAATCTTTTTCTGTAACCCAGAAGAGGAAACAGCGAAGTCCTCTTCGGGCTATTGCAGTCTCTCTTACTGTGCGACCTTCAGTTTTTACATAAACTCATTATTATATGGCAAAATCCCAAAAATTATGAGACAGGTGATGATGGGGAAGATGGTGCCAGCAATGAACCCTAGCCCCTACCTGCATTATTTCTATTCCATCAATAGCTGGGATTTCAGCAGAGGCCACAGAGGAGATGCAGATCTAAACATGCTTGTTTCAGTTTTTCCCTACACTACTTTCACCCAATAAGAGGTACTGTGTATAATCTCATATACTGCCAGATCACCTTCAAAAGACTGGAGCAGGTCAGAGAATCTAGCCTGTTCAATAACGTGCTGTTTTGCAAGAAGAGAGTAAGTATTCTTGGTGTGACAAGATTTGTGTGAGCAAAAATCCTGTAATGTCTGGCAGCTGCTGTACTCCAGTTTGAAATTGTTTCAAAGCACTCTTAGAAGGCTTTGCAAGTGAGGAATTTGTTCTGGGAGACAATAGCTTGGAGAAAATTTTAATTTTTACACCCCTCTGAAATATATGTATCTCTTCAGGATATGGGTGTAAAATAATTGTCACTTTTATGAAAACAGAAGTATCAGTAAGGAGGCAGATGGGCAGCAGTGATACACGGTCTAGAAGTAAGAAGATTGATGGGTATATATTTGTATATACAAATGCAAATCACATAGCTTGACTGTTCTACCATATTAGTTTCCATTTGTTGTAGCTGTACAACATCAAAGCAGTGATGTCTCCGTATATTGCATTTAGTGGTAATGTAACGGACTACCAAAAAAAAATCAAAGTGAGAGTTTCTAAGTAGTTTCCTGGCAATTGAGACAGCAGGCTCTTTCATCTGTGCTGTAACTGTGGCAGTGCATTGATTTAAACTCCTTCTGAGATCTCAAATGCTTTTCTATTCGCAGGTCTCACTGGCTGCTTTCTTTTTGCCTTTTTCCCCCTTCAAATGATAAAATTCTAGCATTTAGCAGAATGTCATCTTGCTTCCCCAGAAGCTGAAGACTTATTTCGGCTTTGGTTCTAAACTGCAGAGAATTTGTAAATAAAACAGCTCTCAAAATGCCATTCGATTAACAAATTGGCTTTTGACTTCACAATTTCTAATATTCTGACCACAGCAAAGGGATAAACAACTGTTATTCCTCTGAGATACCTGTGAGAGGGTTTACGATGCATTAATAACTGTGCTTTGCCAGTTTGGTTGACTGTCTCTGAAATATTTTTACTGGTAGGCTCAAATGGTAAACAAAAGGTTTACTATTTTATATGGTAATACATTTTCAATTTTAGCATTAATCATCTTTCTGCAGAAGCTTTCTCTTTCTATTAAAAATTATTCCTGATAAGTATTGAAGACATAAATTCACCTTCTTGTTGGAGAAACATTTATGAACGCCTGAGCTATTATTTAATGTATAGTTGAAGCTACTGCTTTCTTGATTAGGTTCTATTGATTGGGATTCTTGTGAAAAAAACCTGAAGCTGTGAATGAATGCAAGATGGTTCAGGAAGAACTCTGTCTGTGCCCACCTGTGTATCTATATGAATTGCCAACATCAAGAAGGCTAATTTTATTTTAGAGGGCAAGGGCATTATGATAATCTGGGTGATGTATACACACGATTTAGGACTTATTCTCAAAGGCAACTAGCAAAAATTGACTTGACTAAAGGGAGATCTTCCTGGTCCATGCAATCTATATGCTGCATAGCTCTTGCCTATGGACATGAAAATGTATGTTTTCTAGTCCCTGTACAATAATTTAGATGTGCCCAGAACTCCAAAGGAAAAAGCAGCAGACACTGCACAGGTTGTCTGACACAGTGCTCATAATAATGTGGCAAGAGCTGCAATGTGAGAGCATGCAGACAAATGAAATCTCCTCTGAGAGGTGTTTCTGTATGTACAACCTTCAGGACACCAATGCCTATGGAAAGGCTGCCTCTGTAATGATGCTTCCTCCTCCTCATTTCTCACTGAACACCGACTTACCAGAATGTTAAATGCGTAAATTATCCTTTCTATCTAATTATTACTTCTGCTGGAGGTTTGTAGGACTAAGAACATTAGGGGAAGTGGTTTATGTAGTACAACATGGTACAATCTTGGGAAAAAACCTCGAGACTCTTTGTTTTAAAGAACAAATCTGTGAAAAGAAAAAGCTTCCAAAATATTGATATAGTACAGATGGAATGATTTGATTCACTCGCATTAGCTGCTTAAATGACTCTAGAGATATAGGTTAGCAGATGGGATGTTACTTAACAAGTCTTCAGATACTGGATCGACGCAAAACTGAATTGGATGATAGCTGATAGCCTTTTTAAAACATTATGACTGAACTAATATTCCTGAGCTAATGAACTACTGTTTGTTTCAGAGTCTAGTACAGCTCTCAGAAAGCAGTTTGAAGGACTCAAATATTACATCTATGAATTGTCTGAATGATGGGGAAAAAAGCCCACCTAGTCTTTTTTACTAAGTCCTAGACTTAAAGTCCTAATAAATGGAGGGCTTACTAGTGACACTTTGAGGGATAACACACAGAAGAAAGATTCAAAGGCGCTAATAACTCCAGGGTCTGAAAAGCAGGCAACCATTCACATAAAGCTTAAGAAATCTATATTTAAAAAAAAAAAGGACTGGATAGTCCTACGCCATGTGGGTCTCAGTAAGTCAGTGAAGTATTTCAGATATTTTGTTATACCTCAAGAAATTTCATCAGACAATCTTGAGATAAACTGCCATTCTAATCAAAAGTACAGGCTAATGTTGGTACATAATGGAATTATTTATTAATTAATACTAAATACTTAAAGTATTTAAACAAAATTTCTTAAAAGGAGAAGAAGGTCTCTAGCCCATGCAAGACAAGCTTATGGGATAAACCCTGTATTTCCTGCAACAGCTTGAATCCTCTCTACAACAGGAAAACATAATGCTGACATGGTGTCAGGCAGAGGGGAGCTGGCACTTTGGGAGCATCGAGGCAGGGACTGCAGGTACAGAAATACAGATGCAGCAGCTGGGCAGCAGGAAGAGCCCTGCAGAGTGTGCTGAAGCCACAGCAGCCTAGGCCTGACACAGGCTTACAGAGAAGCTTCCCCAGCACCAAGGAGATGGCTACTCTTGCTGGCAGAAACACCTCAAAGTAGCTGATTTTGGGAGCTGCAAGACAGATCTAGTTCATGCCCTGCACTCCAGCAACCCTGGGCAGTTGTGAGTGGCCAACGATGGAGGAGAAAAAAGTTGAGAATCCATTAGCCACTTATCAGACGAGGGCACAGCAGGAGATAAGAGCACTATAAGGGATCCTTTAGGATTGTTATCCAATGCATTAATTCCTAGCCTACTCAAATCTATTTTTCCTCCCCTTAAATTCTCCACTTCCAATTAATGTATCTTTGATCTAAATAGCTAAACTGGGTGTTTAGGAGTAGGAAACTGGTACTTATCAAGGGACCCTGAACGATGCAATTTTGTATCCCATGTCTTTGAGAGGGGAAATGCAGAATAAATCAAGAATTTTCAGAAGGCTCCCTGAGGTAACTGTGGGTTTTTTCCCTGTCAACCACCCCTAGAGGAATGGTTTTATTTTCTTATCTCACTAAAGCATTCTGTCAGTTCTTGGAACTACAAAGTGGACCTTTATGCAGTAGGTGGGCACACACATGGATAAAAGTGCTGATCGGATCATCTTTCCTAAGAAAACAAATATGATTCCACATGCCTTGAGCATTGAGGAGTCTGGGAAACAGCTTCATAATCAGCCATGTATAGCAAATTGTATCATTGTACTGCAGATCTACAAAATGAATGATAGCTTTGTAAGGAGATGAACTAATTCCCTTGTGTAAACAGTCCAATCACATATAGAGGTTCTACAACTATCCTTAAATACCTGCTAAATATCACATCATATTTCATTCATTAACACCCAAAGGTCTCGCCTCTCTCTTACAAGTACTGTTGTGCAAAGTTAAATCCTTCAGCTCTCTCAGTGGTTCTGAAGCTGCTTGGACAGCATCACCAGTTGTGTAAGGTAGATATAGATTTATTTGACCCATTTCCACAAGTCGTAGCCTTCAGCTCCAAAGAAATTTCTATAGCAAGTACCAATTAAGTCACTCAGATCTGGTGGTTTGATGATAAAAGTCATCAAGAAATATTACACAGCAGTTCACAGTGTTTTTAGGTTTTTGTTTTCTGAGGGCAAGCCAACAGGAACACCATCACCTCTAGAATCAAGTGGATCTGTTATCCCTTTTTTGTTGGAAAGGTGTATTTGTCAGAGATGAGTTCTAGGAAAGCACGCTTTTCAGCAAACAATGGTGTTCTGAAAATTGTGTGGAAAAGAGTTTCAGAACTACCAATATGTGCTGTTTGACAACATCGAATGCAATGGCTTCATTTAACTTGAAAATATCTATATTGCAATCCAAGTTAATTGAAATGAAAAGGTCAAAACCAAAATATGTTGCAAAAAGATTGAAACAGATTTGATTCATTCAAATAATATTTTTTTCTTTAAATGTGTTAATTCCACACGTTTTTAGAATTTTGATTATCAGTCTTAACTGGAAAACTTTTCCATGCTTAAACTTCCCTGTGACACAATAACTATTTCCTCATCACTGGCAAGAGTCAGTCTCATTAATGCCTAACAGATCCAGGGTAGATCTTTAGTGTTCATCCCAGGATACCCTGAATCAGACACAGCAGGGACTTGAGATCTGTTTTGATTAAAAGAAATTTGTTAATGGAAAACAGTTCCCTCAAAGAAATTTTCAACAAATTCTAATGAGGACCATCTACTGAGGGACATCCTCCTGTGACCAGAATTTTGAAAGCTGCAGACCTCTCAAAATCAAACAGAAAAGCAATTTTTCTATCTTGGAACCTCAATTCAGTCCTGCAACGATTAACCCCTCATCCTTGTGAGTCTTTCCCTCTAGTACTCTCACATTATATTTCAGCTAAAATTACTTTCATCCTTTATCAGCTTGCCTGTACGAATTTGTGCAGCAGCTGCTGTGTCCATTGAAGAGTGAGATTCATATGAACAAAATAGTTCTGACCCTGCGAATCCTTCGTGTCAGAGAAAAAAACCCACTTCCACATTTCCTTAGGGATTGTTTTACCTATCTCTGTCCAAATAACAAATATCAGCAAGAAAAGCAGCAATATAACTCATGATATTGAAGGAAGTTAAACCCTTTCTTAAATGTACTGCCAGCTTAGAAAAATAATGCTTTCTCTGTGGTGTTTTTTTTTTTTTTTTTTGTTGTTGTTGTTCTAATTGCATGGATAAAAGAACCCCACATCAGTCAGATCAAGCTGTGTCAGAGGGCTTGTGCTGTAACAGGAAAAAAAATTATTGCTCCCTCTTTCCTAGGCAGAAAATCCACTTTTCTACCACTGGGAAAAGCAAAAGATCAGTGACCAAACTGCAGCTAGCCCAGGACCAAGCCCCAGCTGAGCTGCACACCAGTGCATACCTGTGCCAGTGTGGGCTCCAGGACCATGCCTTCCCTGAGCACAACCTCTTCCACTGCTTGCTTTCCCTTTCTTCCTTTCACTGCCAGGTACAGCCTCTGACTGAAAGATCAACAAAGCTGCTATGATACCAAAAGGAAAATTTCTTAAACATGTATTTTTTGTATGACTGACAGTGTTTCCAAGAAGAACTTCTCTGATGGCAGAGCTTTGCAATACTGAATGTTTCACATTTTCCCTTTTTGGAAAACAAGTCCCCTGCAGTTACAACACATGCAACATAAAAGAAAAAAACAAACCAAAACAAAAACCCCATAGAAATTTTCCTAAGTAATTATTTTGACACGGCAGAGATGAATAAAGAAACAGCATTTTCCACTGTCCTTATCTTGCCTTCTATTTATTTTCAATATCCAACAAGGAGCTGCGTACAGTTTCAGATTCAATTTCCAGTCACCTCCACATGTACTCAAGGGAACTCAGTCGACAATGGAGCTAGCTTCATGTCTGAGTAAAACAACTTGCCTATAATTTCATCAACAATTAACCAAGCCTCTTGTGAAGAGTCGTCTCTATGTTGCATTTACTTTGAAACTTCAAACAAAACTCACTTGGTGTCAATTCACACCATGTGCTTTATCTACATGGAGAACAGCTCTGTGCGTGCTCATGCAGGAGAGCAGCAGCATGAATCCACATCAGTACTGTGAACCCACATTAAAAATAGGTACAGTAGTACTGGGTTTTTGAAGGACAAGCAATGCTGTGGATCCTTGGGAGAGAAAAACATATTGCCAAAGCAATTATTCTTCCCATTGTTTTGATTCTGAAAGTCCCTGTGTTGCCAGACCCAAGGAAGCAGGGTAGACGCCCAGGCAAAGCAGGAAAGGGGAGCAGACCCTGTGTTCCCAGGAGAACAAATCCCCTACAGAGACCAGGAGTGACTGCTATAGGACAGCATTTGAACTGATGCTCAATTGAGACCTAATTGTTAGTAAATAATTATTATCATACAGTGATAGTTGAAACTATTTTGCATGAAAATTCATTATGAGGATGACAAATAGCAATTGTTACAGAATGAGCTTTAATTCATTCTTACAAACTTATGAAATAACAATCCTATCTATGCAGACTTCATTTACTAGCTGGTGAAATGAGCAGAAATAAAGGAAAGCTAATAGAAAATTCCTCTAAGCAGCTCCAAATAAAACGCAGAACTAATGCAAAACTGCACAAAATAAAAGGCATTATTAGTGTTGAATTTAGTCTGTAACTTTACAATGTGCTGATTTGAATATTGCAACTTTTCATTAAAAGTGGCAAAATAATATGTAAGAATCAATAATGAAAACCTGTTCTAATTTGATTTTTTTACAACTATAACAAAAAAACTTTATAGATTGTTTTTGTTTGACAAATTCTGATTTCCTTTAAAAGAAAGTCTCACAGAAGATTCTCACTATCAATTAGCAATTTCTCTCCCAGTCATCTGTAATGGAGCAAGTGTGGCTGTCCTCTAATTACTTTTTGTTTTATTAGCAAAGACAGACAGTTGAGAACAAGTTGAATTTCTGTAATTAGCACTGGGCTAGGAAAAAAAAAATAGAAAATAATGAAATGTTTTCAGAAGTGAATGCTTGGGTATGTCTGTCCTAACGCTTTTCTCTCTTTCACGTTCATTTTTCCTAGGATTTTATGTCGACATGTTCAAACAGCACTTTGTTCCCTCTTTTGTTTCTGCATGTACTGCAAATTTAATCTCTGCAGAGAACGGCCACTCCATTCAGTGCTGTATCCATTGAAGACTTTTCTCAGTGCGTGGCTCTGTGAGCAGTGGAGCTAATGATATCTGGCTTCCAGCAGCTCTGTGTCTCCTGGTTGGGTTCTCTGACGTCTAATAAGGTGTGACTGCCAATTAAACCCTTTCCTGTGGCTGATACAGTCCTAACAGTGCTGTCCCATGCGGGTTCTCAGAGGTCTAATAAAGGTGAGCCCATAGTGTGCTTGTGCTTACTGTGAGGGAATGCAGCTACTCTCTCTCCTCAGCCTTTTCTGTTTCTCAAAATTTGTTAGAGTGAAACATTTTCTCCCTTCTGGCAAATTTCAGTGAAAATGGCCACAAAAGCTCAAATGTGATGGAAAATACTCAAATGGATGTACAGATACCTATCAAGTTTCTTTGGGAATACAGCCTAAAAACTGCTCTTTCTACAGGATACTACACTTATCTCAATCAAAAGACTTACATCTGAAAAGTGGTTTTGCCTTAAGTGGCATTTTTTTTCTTAAAAATTTTGGTAGGTCTAAAGTACCATCCCTTGAATCTTGTCTCATATCATTTTGGTAGCCTGACACTGCATCCAGCAATCTATTCTTCCCTCATCAATTTTAAACATGAGAGAAGAATTAGGTGTAGCACCTTAACTTCTCTGTGTCATGGACAGCTTTGTACAGGAAGGTTTTCTTCTTCTACCCCTAAAGCCACAGGCTGTGTCAGAAACCTCACAGTGTCTGGCTGGTGCCCAAGTGTGCCTGTTCTTGGGTTTATCCACCCTTGGAGCACTCTCTGCCTGGCACAGAGCAAAGTCTGCAGCCTGTGCTCTCCCCTCGTGCTGGGGTAAGGACAGGCAAGGGCAGAGGAAGGGTTGGCTCTTTGAGAGTCCAGGCAGGAGAAGCACAGCCTTGTTTTGCCACACCGATGGCACCCTGTGGCTGTTTGAGACTTGCAGCAATCCACTCGACTTCATTCTCCTCATACAGGGCTGAGACAAAGGACTCTTTGTCTGCATTCAAAATCATGGCTATTCACTGCAAGACAAAGTATTCTTTCCCCAATAGTTATCAGTAGAAACTTAACCTGTAACACAGGGCCAGCTCCCTCACTCCCCTGCTCTGCACTCCCATGATTTGAATGTCTTTTAGTTCTTCACTCTGCATTAAATGGCACGAACAGTAATTCCAGGATGAGAATTTTTGGCCTGATCTTATCCTCACTTAACTAAGGTATCAGTCTTCACTGACTTCAACAGACACTGACACAGACTAAAAAAAAGAGTAATGAAGTGCATGGAGAATCAGATCTCTACTTTGCAGTTCTGTAGCCATAAAAAAAGTATAGAGCTCCTTACAGGGTTTCACTTTTGCACAAATACAATAACAATACTGTCTCATGGATCAAGTCCCACATTTTTGTGATGGAAAAGCCTGTTTATTCACACACAAAGGGCCATCCTGCTGTTATAAAAATCTCTCAGCTAAATGCTTCAGTAAAAAGCCTACTGAAGAAAAAATAGTAATCAAATTGTCCTGAATCCCTTGAGATTTTTGCTCCAAAGAGGTACCAACAAGAAGGCTTGTTGAAAATGTTAAAAATCCACAAGCAGTCTCACAAAAACCACTGTGTTCCATGTTGGAGGGAGAGTTTATCTTACAGAGGCAAAATTCATCACTATCACTTTCCTGTCATGGGCTGTTCCATTTCCAGAATGGTTTTGTTCTTCCTCAGATCCCTGAGGTCCTGCCCACAACTGGTGCCGGGCAGGAGAGAAGGGCTTGGGGCAGATCCAACTTCATGGCAGCTCTGCCTGTGGTAGGAACACCCCCAACCTTCCTCCCTTGCCTGAGGGATGAGGAGGGTCACGGGGCAGGGCCAGGAGGCAGCAGGTGCACATGGGCTGAACACAACATGGTGAGGACAAGAGCACAGTGCCCACAGGAACAGCACTGCAAGGCACTGCATCCCAGCCTGGACAAGAGGCAGATGAGGGAGGATGAAGGTGGATCTGAAAAAGGGCTCAGGGCAAAGCCACAGGCTGTCCCACTGAGAAGCAGCATTCCATGGGTGAATTTTAAATCACTGTTGGGCAGAAAGCCTTATAGACATCCACTTCTGCAATGAAGGACATGTGTGACCTTGATACTTTGTGAGAAAAGACATTCATTTGAAAAGGAATCCAGATTCTTTACATGAAAATGACCAATATTCCAGATGAACAAAGCTTTCCATACCAGAATATAATGCTGAAAGGTTCTACCATGAAGCAAGTATACTTTAGAAAGTACCCCTTTTTTCTACCTCTTTTTTTTAGTTACATCTGCTAGAAATAATGACTACAGAATCTCTTTCAACAAAAGGTCATTTATGTCAATGGACAGAACACAGAGGATCAGATCACCTGCTGTAATTGCAAATTAATGCTCTACTGCTAATGCATTAACTACACAATATTGATCTACAATTGAATCATACAGGCTACTGTGAAGCGATTTTTACTTTAATATTTTTATGCTTTTATTGCTTTTTCCATAATGCATTTTCTCTTTCCGCTGGAATTTTCTATAATTGTTTCCCATTTTAATTTCCTGCAGCAAGATGACTTTAAAAAATGTATGTCTCTTTCAAAACCTTGCAAGAATCTAACAAACCATCAGTGTGACATGGTAAATCACATGTATGCTGCAAAACATGCAAAAAAATTGATATACATCTAATTTTGATTAATTGGGGCTTTAAAAAAAGCTTACTTAAATCAGAAATAAAATACCTCAGCCTTACTGGAAAACTGTAATGATGACATGTATCACAGAAATGTGCTTCCAGACATTTCTGGAGCTCCAAAATTAAAATTGGGGCGGGAGGGGTTGGGTTTGAGGGTTTGTTTGGTTATTGTTTGTTTCGTTTTGTTTTTAATTTCATGCCTATACTGAAAAGGGGTTGGTAGATTCAGGTATGTTAAAAAAAACTATACTGCTACGGAATCAGTTAAAGAATAACTGAAATGTTTCAGCATTATTTTTTAAATGAGAAATTGAAAAACAAGTGGGGTCTTTTTGCAAGCATTTGTGAAGTCCATAACGGGGAAGAATGCTCTGTTAAATTGCCGTATAAAATTTTAAGCCCAGCTACTACAGACTACAATAACCTAGTTTGTTTTCCATACCTGCTGCAAAAATCCTTACATTCAAACGTTTTTGTGAGTACCAATACTCACAAAATGGATGGATGTTGCGCTCCATCTTCTAAAGGAGGGGACAGAACATATTTTGATTACCAAAACTCTCCCCCCACACCATTTCCTAATATATCTGCTTAATACCACTTCAGGTGGTTATGGCATACAGCAAAATATGGCTTACCACCTGACTCCTGACTTGCATTCCTGTGTACAATGATCTTGCAAATGGAAAATAAATCCCCATGTTTTAAAAATAAAAGCAATTGGAAAAAACAATGGATAACTGATTGCAGGTGAAATATCTGAAGAAGAAAACCTGATCTTGCTTTTAATGGAAGAACATTTATTATTCATAAACCTTTCCTCTAAAAGATATGCTACATTGCAATTAAATCAACTCACACAAAGTCTCCTTATTATTCTGGGTCATGAATGTTCTGCTCCCATGGCAGAAAAGACACAGGACTCTTGTTGGGACACAAAGAAGGAAAGCCCAGTGGCCAGGCAAGTGCTGCTCTCCCAGTCTCTTGAGCTGGGCTCCATGGATAGATCAGTACAGCCTGTGCTACTCTGCAGTATGGGACCATGCTTAATGTTGGATGATCTGACAGTCCCCACCTTTTCAGGCACTGCTGGGTAACAGGGTGGTGAGAGCAGTGACACACGCCAGTTTTAAGCTTCTTTGGCACAGTTGAGCACAGAGGTCGTTCCATCACTGCCAAAGCCCAGGCTGCTTGCTTCCTGGCTCTGGTTCAGTCATAAGGCATCCTCATGGCTTTGGAAACATGAAGTCAGATCACAAAATGTGCAGTATTGTGTCTGAGTGTCTCTTCAGAACCACCTCCAGCAGTATCCAAAGCAGATACTTTAGATAAGGCTATCGGACACATACAGAATTCCCCTGGTACAGTCCCAGCTTTTACCTGCTTAACTCAGGGACTTGTATGCAGTGAATCTTAAATACTGAATCATTCAGTAGCTCACTTTATTTGATGTTATCTACAGATTCTGTACTCACTCTGTATGTCAGTACTGAGAAAGCAAAAGTGAATGTCAAAGCTATAAGCAACAGAGGCTTTGGCTGCTGAAGGAGAGAGTTGGGCATTTGATACCAAGGACATGTGTGAGAGACTGGGATTCAGGAAAAGAATATTAGTTGGTTATTTGTATGACCTTATTTAGAAGGAAAATACTGGAAATGATTCTCATAATCCTAATTGGGGTCTAAAGATGACCTGTGAAGATGAGGCTGTCTTCTTCTGTCTATCACAATGTATCTCAGATGAGAAGCAAATACGTTTTAGTCTAGTCTCAGTAAGAGCATTTCTTCTATGACTTTCTATAGAGATTACTCATTTCCTTCTCCCTTCCATCTGTCCTTCCCATCGTAAGGGAAAGACTTATGGCCTGTATTCACGATCTTGCATGAAGCTTACTAAAGGCTTATTTTAAAATGGATGCAATTGAAGTAGTTCAGATCCTTACCTACATAGCCACTTTAGAATCCATTTATCTGAGATTAGTTTAAATTACTTCCCTACTTTAGAGTAACAGAAATAAGCCACTCAAACTGAGGATATTTTTGATCCAGAGGCGTTTAAAATCAGTTCTAGAGATGATTTAAGTTAAACTGGTGAAACCTAAGGACAAAATAAGAGCTTTTTCAGCATCTCTGGGAAAAAATTGTCGAAGAGAGAAATTGTTATGTAAAGGGCAAAAGATCTGTATAGATCCAAGTCATTTGTGGATGCCAGTTTCAGAGAACTTGATTACTACTAAAAAGAAAACAGTAATTAATGTCTTGTAAGTCAAATAGTCTTTATCTTGAGCATTGACTGGGATGTCTGCATGAAATTATATTTCAGAATTTCCCATTACTATTGGGACAAACCAACAGGAAAAGGAAACAAAGAATAAAAAAAAACCTGCTACACAGTCTGTAGAAGTGCAAAAGTGACACTAAACCCCTTGATTTTTCGTCATCAGAAACAGACACAGCAGACATAGAACAGAAAATCATTTCATTCTGTGTAGTTCAGATCATGTAACATTGCTGCAGACAGAACCATCAAATGTGCAGCTCTATTAGCAATAACAAATGAATTGCATCTAGAGCACCAAAAACAGTTCCTTGCCAAATGTAATTTCTTTTGTAGACAAATGCTGCCCTGTAATTTGCACCATTACTTAGTATTTATATGGAAGAAGCTCTCAGACAATTGTGTAAGAAAGGTCAATCTTTTATCTGTCCATGAAAAAGAAAAGTTTGAATCACTTTAATGCAACTAAAAAAAGAAGAAAAGGAAATGGTATTAATAAATCCAAGGAAAATAGCAAGTCTATAAAAAAGGAACAGCCTTCTGCTTCAGCTCCCAGATATGCTAACTTTGATGTGCATTAAAACAATCCAACCAAACCAAAATATTGAGCTGGTGTGATTTTTTTTTTTTTTTGTAAAACATAGCAAACAAACAACTAATCACAGCAGTCACTGTAGCTGTGTAGAAAGGATGGTCACACTCAATCTAATTTCAATGTCAAAGTGAATTGTGGGAATGAAACCACTCTAGTCATCCCATGGAGTGACACAAAGCCAATATTCACAGGATTCACAGCTGCTGTTGTCTATGGTGGGAGTGACAGATAAAGGGGCTGAACATCTACCAGAATGTAACAATATACAATGGAACACTATAATATAAAGACCACCCGCTCCTCAGCCATTCTAACATATATGCTGCAATGGCGCCCTGATGTGCCTGGCAGAGTAGGTAGGGGGCTGATTTTTGGCCAATTTCCTGGTGCCTGTAATACGAGGCCACCAAGGCTTCCTTCCAGGACAGGGACTAACCAACCAAGCCAGTGCAGCCAGCAGCTTAAACCAACCCTCAGACAACGCAAACATGACTGCTGAATGCAGCTGACACCTCACTCCAGGGCCACGCCGGCACCTTATGTGGCACTACACCTCCTGTTTCAATGAACATCCTTCAGGGACACAGGCACCTGGATAAACAAAAGTTACTTTAAACTGGCTCCCTGTGAGACCAACACAGTGCTCTTTGGAAGCCTGCTCACATTTAGAAGGCTCTCTGCAGAAAAGAAAAACTGAGAATACAGAAGAACAGATAGTTCGAGCTTAACTCTGTGTCAACCCTGTTTGTATGACAAGGGAGAAAAATGTTTAAATTTTAAATCATCTAAGCCAGACATAATAAGTACTAACAAACTCATGGTTAGCCTTTTCCCAGACTGGTATTGCAACATCCAAAGCTTTCTTTTGGCAACTCCTCCTCCAGGTGACATGAATGTCTCTTAGCAAGCAGCATGAAGGTAAAAACATGAAAATTCTTTTCAATGGTAGAAACTCCACACTATCTGAATGCTTGAAAGGAAGATACATTATGATCTTAATCACAGTTACTTGAACGTTAAGATTTTAAAGAAAGAAGCAGTACCTGTAAGACAGAAGCCCCAGTGTGCAGAAACTGAAGCCCAGTCTCAGCAGAATCGATGCCTCCAGTTGCCAAGATGGGAAATCCTGGGAGAGCACGGGCGATGGCGGACACTGCACGGAGGGCGATGGGCCGGATAGCATTTCCTGCAGCAAACCAGGACACTGGGTTAGCAACATCCCAACTGACCCTGACGGAACTTCCAGAGCCCTCAAGGTACAGCAACAGCAGGAATTGACATCTAATTCTGAGGTGCAAAGGTTATACTAATTTATAAGCTGACACCAAGTGGGTTTCAAGTGGTATCAACACTTGTACAGCAAATTATGCATGCAGCTGGAATACAGAAAATGGCAGAAACATTTGGAAAAGCAATGCAAAGGTAGCTTGAACATTTTAGCTGATGCTCAAAACAAAGACTAACAATGTCTGAGGCAGAAAGCAATACTTCACCATAAAGTACACTGTCGATAAAGAGATCTATATTTCTACATAAAAATCAGGCTTATTTTTTGAACCTAAATATTGTCCAAGTAAGAGCAAATATCTCATTTATTTATGTTCAACTAAAAATTGTGTAAAAGGGCCATTTCACTGCACTTTACATTTCATATTTTGATAGATATTTCATATCTACTGATGGTATGCAAGTTTTAAAAATATGCCTACAGACGCTGGTCATTAAATGATGGACAGCATAGATAGATGACACTTCCAGTTATTCTTTAGGCTAGTTGGGATTTCTCTAGATAACCCCCCCATTATTAAAATTGCTACTTAACTTAGAGAAGCTTTAGGATAATTTGATGCATCACTGGACAACAATAGTGTAAGAGACGGCACATCACTCCCAGAGGACCTGAAGGTCTGTGGCTGTCAAGCAGCTTTTTTCCCCCTCAGTACTGCAGGAGGTAACAGCAACTAAACTTTATGCTCATAAAAGTGCATAAAGTGCACCTATGAAAGGGACACATATGAAAGGGACAGCCTAACCCAAGATGTAAGATTGATATGTTTTCCGGAAAACTAGAGCATGATAGATAAAAACGTGAAATCTCACCAAAACTACTTTAAAGAATCTAAGATCCCAACGGAACAGATCACAGAAAGGATCTGGAGTTGAACAGGAATTTTCCCAAGGACACTAGGGACTATTTCCCATTGTTAGGGCTGGATTGATTGTAATGTGTTTGAAAGGAACAAAACAATTCTTTAAACGAGGATGACTGCTAAGTGTTCAAAGAGCAAATATTATGACATAATTAAAGGTCCAGTCTTACAGAAATGTTTGAGAAAAAAAAAAAAAAAGGAAACCATGATGTTTGCTCTGACAGATTTACAAATAAAGCCTTTTGGAAGGCATACAGGCCAAAACATACACTACACAGCCAAAACCACTGAAAATAATCTCATCAAAAACAGTAGTTCAGGAAATTCTTCAAATATTCAGTTTTTGAAATTGAAGCTAGAAGTAAGCATCAGACTTGCTACATTGCTTTCAGGCTGACACAGCTCCAGAACCTCACTGTGATGAGGTAGCTGTTTTTCAGAAAGGTGAAAAAATACAGACACTGGTAACTCTGAAATCATGTGGCTACAGGGAAATGTCGTCCCAAACTTCTCTGACACATAGAGATTTATACACTTCTAATCCCCATGTAACTCTTAAGAGTTTGCTTTCAATGGATTTTAAAGGCTTGTAGACCCTTGGCCTTAAAGATATCTTGTAGCAAAGACAGTCCACTAGAAAACATTTCCAGAATATACTTAGCCCCCTTCTCACTTAAATGACTGTCTCTGTACATGGTCAGTACAGGAAAAGGACCAAATTATAGCTTATTTAAGGTTTCAGCACAATAGGTAATCACAAAGGCCTTCATTCAGCCCAAAGAAATCAAGCATATGATTCAATGAAGTCTAGCAAAATTAGCAAAGAGACTTAGAATTTATTACAGAACATAGGTACCTTTTAGTACTAGCTGAATTTGATATTCATTATATGAGTTATTACTTACATTTGGTGATTAGTAAATTAGTGATAAATTGGTATGATTGCAAAAGTATTCCATTCATTTATAATTCACCCAAATGAATTTAAAAACATTTCAGAAGTGCTTCTGATGAGAGTAAATAAATGGATGTAATGACAATCAGAGGGTTAACTAAGGTCATCCCAGCATTTCTTTTATTAGTCTACATCATATGGAACAAACACAACATAAGCTGAAGCCGTTCTCAGTTACATTTTGTCATCAACAGTTCAGAAGCTACCCCGTTTGTAACAAAAGCTGCTGGGCTGGAATACAATGTGATTTGCTTGCGATAGAAATCCTACTGCCTAATGAAATGATGAAACAACCTACCAGATTAAAGAAAAAAAAAAAAAAGAATGCAAACAGTAGAAACAATAGTAATGCCAAGCTATTAAAAAAGAAGGCAAATTAAAATAAAAAAAAGGAAATGAACATTCAATTTGACTAACAGTCTCTGTTTTCCTACATTTTCATACAAGTATATAGGAAGGTAATAAATTCCATTATAGAGATTTGTGAAGGAGTTTTTAAAAGGTTGAAATAAAGGAGATTTAATGCCAAATTTTAAAAGATCTGTAAGTAGTAGTGGGAATTTGCAGAACATTTTCTGATAAATCCAAAGGTATTTAAGAAGCTGAGGTCCAAATCCAGCATGCATTTGAAAGACAGCTCACATACTAAAAGATAAGCATCTACCACATACTTTGACACGTTGGGATCTGTAATTCCACTAGTTAAGCACCCGTAGCTGAGGAAACTGCTGATATGGTACTCTCCTGATAGAAGTGCTACAGCTGCTACCAGATGCTAGATGTAGCTATCATTTACCTTGCTGTAAAATAATGAGATTTAATAAACAAAGTCCATTTATCAAGACTGCAGGCAGGAGAGGGAGATATAAAAATGGAAGACAGAAAAAGACCTAGTGGAGATGAGAAGCTACTGTATGTTGAAATTTACTCTTTCAAATCTCATTAATTATGGAATAATTACGGAAAAATATTTGCCATTATAAAAAGACAAAACCAATGAAATAATTTTAAGATGTGAAAGTCCTTGATCTTTTTCTTGAAGAGCTTTGGCTTTCTCTACTTTTTTTTTTTTAATAAAAAGTAAGACTTTTCAGACTATCATTCAAGGAAATCCAATAGCAAAAACAGAACATGAAGGAGGAGAACATATATCAATCAAATGTCTCTCCCTTATCAGCACAGGTAGGCAGAGCTGCTCTTGTCCACTGAGGATAGCAGGATGATGACAAACTGATGAAAGATAATATACCTGCTTATTTGTTTGTTTATTTTTCCTTAGGAAGTAAAAAACCCTTTACTAGTGCCAGAAGACACGTTTTATTATGACTTAATAAGTACTAGGAATCCTGAGAGGACATGATCCTCTCAAACACCAAAAATGTTCACTAGATTGAGGCATGAAAGCCAAACCCTCTTCAACAAGCCTGGTGTTAAGTTCAAGCAATTCAGTAGCTTTGGGAATTCCTAGCAGAAACAAATCTGATCTGCTGATCCCAGTAATCCACAAATGGGAGAAAAATAATCTCAGATGTCTTGAGTACTGGGCTGCATTCTCACTTGCAATATATTGGACCAATTTGATAGTTTAAAGTTTTCAATGCATATATGCAGTAGCTCTAATGAGGCCCTTTAAGTAAAGATGATCCAGATCCAATAGAAAACAGCCAGCAGAGTCAATTCAAACTGGTACTTCTGAGACTGAATCTTGAAACAGTCTCAATGGTCTTTATCAAACTCTCTGTGAACAATAGAAACAGATTTTAAAAGAAAGCAAACTCTCTTTGGATAGTACATCAACCCAAACCAAATTGTTGTATCTATGCATACCAGATTCAATAAAAATGAATTTGGGTCAATTCTCCCCACTCTGTGCATTTTCAATTAAAATTATTTTTTAATTTGCATTAAATTATATTATAAATCTGAGATTTAAACTGCTGAGCCTAAATATTACAAAAAAGAAGCAGCTGATACATAATCTTTTACTAATAAGTCACCACTAAAGTCTGCTGCTAAAAAATGTAAGACCCCAAATCTAAGTAAGATTACCTTTCCCCCTTCTGTAGATACCTTCTTGGAAGAAAACTGACATGGTTATCTCCCAGAATGCTAAAATTAATCATGCTAATGAGAAAGGAACCTAATGACCAGTTTGGGTGAAAGGCATTATACAAGGAAAATGACCTGGAAAAGTTCAGGCACTGTAGATATCAGTCCAACGTTTCGAAAAGTAAGTAGATAAAAAAATTTGGATATCAGGAAAAAAGCCCAGAAAACATAATTCTTTGTTAAGACATTTTCCACACAGTCTATGTGCTGCATAATATTGGGAAAGTACTTTACATAATCTGCATTTGCAAATGGTCCAGGGTAACTTGCAGGTTACACACAAACCATTTGCATCACATCTCTTCTGACTGCAATTATTCCACTCGTTCTTTCTTTCTGCCACCTGTAGGTGGCCACCATAAGCTACACTTATCAAATATCTCATTAGCAGGGTTTTCAATACTGTCATATCCAGATAATTAGCAATTTATTTAAATAACCAATTTCTGTGGAAATAATTGCCATGGAATGCCCCGAACCTACTTTTTATAAACTATAATAAAAGTGTTAAGATAATCCCTGACATTTGCAAATGCCATTAGTTCACCTTTCCTTTTGATAGTGCTATGGCATTATGTTTAAACAATTACCTGATAACGCGGCAGTTTAATGAAACAGTGTAGCAGACACATCCTTCAAAATGACCACAGAGTGCATTTATATGCAGAAGAAAACCCAACGAACAGACGTGTTTAGAGAGAAAGACTACTCACAGTTGTTAGGAGGTCTGCAAATGGGACACACAGTATTTAGTGCACTAAAAAATACAGGAAGTTCCCAGAAAGAAAGAGAAGAATGGACCTTGCCACAGCTTAAATACTGCACAGCCTAGCACTTGTCAAGATCCAGGCATGACTCTTCTCACTGCTCCCTATCTATTTCCCTGCCTGGTCAGTTCTTCAGTCCATTATTACTCATTAATAGCAATTTGCCAAAATCCCTAACAATAATGTTCTATTTACTCAGGCTCTGGCTATTTCCAACCAAAAATTTTAGTTATTCATATACCATTGGAGAATTTGAGGGAATAGACCTTTTATGGAATATCTCTACATCAGTCAGCCTACACCTTCAAACCAATGGCTACTTAATGTTTCATGTTATTCAAAAGTTGTGATGGGCAATGCACCAACTCTACCAAATCAATGGCAAAGGTTCTGCTGACTACAGAGAAGTCAGGACTTTGTCACAAGATTTTAGAATAAAGTTAATGATTCTGCAGATTTGAAACAATTTCTATCTAACTCTGCTATAGCAGGCTCTTGAAACCATATCAACTGACAGGATTTTTGTCAGCATATTGTGACTATCTTGATACACTGATAGTGTGTCAATAGTTCTTCTGATAACTATTGACCTTTCCACTTCATTTCAAAGCTAACATCAGATATGATTCTGTTTCTGATACATACAGAATTGAACACAACCTCTGAGTGGAAAAAAAGAGGCAATAATTTTGCTTCATATTTCCTTTTGAAAAAAATTGTACTCAAATAGAAGAAAAAAGCTTGAACTTCCATAATCACGGAGAAAAATCAGTGTCCTTTTTAGGATTTAATTTTGTCATTTTTGAATTAACACAAATGATTATTTATGCTATTTAAGCTAAAAATTCATAAAATCACCAGAGCTCTCATTCCATAAATGTTTAGTACTCATCAGTGAATTCTCTCAATTAAAAAAACGCTAGAATCAGAGAAAGAGAGCAGGAAAAGTTAAATTTTTCTTATCTGTAAGTATTATTTATCCATGGAGCCCTGGAGGAATTTTCAGTCATATCAAACTTCAGTAGAAAAAAACCAAGAGGACAGATACAAATTGTTTTGTGAATGCTGCAAGAAGTGGTTAAACATTTCCTAACAAAGTCATTCTCTCACTGAAAACTACAGATTCACTAAAAGTTGCTACTTCTGGTTGTCAGCATGGAAACTAGCAAAGCATCTTTTGTTGCAATTCATCAAACTTTCATTATTTAATTTCACTCATGGTTTCTACTTTGGTTTCACTTGGAGCTGGAAACCGTCTGACAGAATGCTTTTCATGTTCTTTGGTTGGCTCAGGAAGCCCTTTCTTTGCTTTGACTGCCTTGCTCTTGCTGCCCACCATGACCTGGAGCCCAAGTCAGCTGCTCCAGTGTGGTGAGGCTGATGCTGCTGCAGGAGGTCTGGCACCTTTGCATTGCAACCCTCCCCTGGCCAGGAGAAACCTTGCCTGCTGCCCTGAGTGCCAGTGCTGATCAATAAAACAAATAATGATACAACAGTAGTGAAAAGGTAATAAAATAGTGCTAATAGTCAGGGTGAGCTCACGACATAATACAAGGAAAAGGACAAGTGAATAGGACCAGCATAAGAGCCAACAAACAGCCCATTTAGAATATACTGCCCAGTTACCAGACAAGATCACCGCAGCCATCACAAAGGGACAAATGTGTTCCTGCCAAATTCTTCCCCTCAAAAGATGGGAGTAGTTCACCTTGTCACGGGGTAGGTCTTGCTGCCCTTTTACTCCAATGCAGAGACTGACATTTAACCTGAAGTGTGGTAGAAATGGTTCTGGCTATTTACAGATTTGTTCAAAGGCAGCCTTGCCTCTGTCAGCCTCGGCAGTACTACCTTTGTTTGAGCTGGTTTTAACCTCCATAACAACCACCAGGGTCAACACGACCCTGGAACCAGGACATGTGTGTATGCCCACATGTCTGTACATAATTCTAACTGCAAAAACACAATTTAGCACAAGTAAGGACACACTAGAAGAACCGTGACTGCCTGCTGAGCAGGGAATTGAGGTTCCTACACTGTATTTAAAAAGCCAAAATTACTGAAAATGCAGTACAATAACTTTTCGGGTCACTTACAAAACCTGACTTGTACCTTGTACTGTTTAATAACCACTCGCCTAAGAAGTCCATCACAAAAAGGGAAGCAGAACTTCAGAAACTATGGCATACTAAAAATACCAGGTCTAGATAACTAGAAAGCTCAGACGGCTCAGCTTTTTTTCTTGCTTTACATAACTCATGTTAATCACTGTCCTATTTTGAGGTTTATCTATTTTACTGTCCATCCCTCTATTTTATCTGCCTCATCCAGTTGCTGTTACCTAGTAATAAAGAACTTTATGTACCAATATATTTAGATTTATTTATAGATACATAGTTATATTAAAAATATGTCATAAACACAAATTTTTGTGAAACAGAAGACTCAATTTGGGTAGAAAACACTGTATTTGCCTGTGCATTAGTGTCTGCATACACATCTACCATATTATTACTATTACATATCCATATAATCTGTGTGAGTATATATATACACGCACACTCAGTAGATATATTTCCATATTCACATATACATAAAACAGTGGATGACACGTCCCCTGATAAAACCTGTTATTTCAACACTTCAAGTGAAAAGTGTTAAAATAAATGGCTCATCACATACAATGTGTTAAAATAAATGTTTATTTCAACACTGTGTGTATCATAGCCATTTATTTCAACACTTCTCATTTCTCAAGACTCACACAACCAAGAGTAGGAGAACTGATAGCTATACCTAAGGTAGCTGAAGCACACAGCCCTACTCTGCTTGCCATAGGATGAGTAGGAAGTTACTTGACACGTTTTTTCCTCCCAGCAATAAATGGAAACTACCTACCTTGACTGTTCGTGGGGATCTGTATGTGTCTGTAAGCTGGTGGGCTGTGTCATCATTTGGAAAGAAGGGCCATACCAGAGTCTTCTGAGATATTTGGGAAGCAGGCTGCTGCTACCAGCGTATGATTGGGAAAAGAAGCAAAGCATGGGGGCTTTGGAGAATTTCACTTTGCTGTTTCTGACTCTGGCACAAAAGCATCTGGGCAGACAAAGATTTATGTGATCAAGAGCAAAACCTAGAGCTGTTCATACTGTGGACTGGATGGGACATGATTTTTGCAGGATCAGTTATAATCAAATTATGAGTTAGAGAACATCTAGGTTCTCACTCTACCTGCAGAAAACAGTTTATTGGGAGGATTCTTCAGCTCAAGACTTGCCTTATTAATTTTAGTACAGAACCTGATGGGCCTTTGGACCAGTAATCTTCCATCTTTAGTTGGTTTCCAAAGTACAAATATGGGCAGTCACTGAGGGTTTCCTGTTGGTGCATTTAGATTAGTGTCAGCAGCTGACACTAATCTAAATGCACCAACTGAACCAACCAGCTGAACTTGCTCCTACAAGCTGAGCTCAGACATTACATTATAGGCCAGTGTTGGCTGGCATCAGTTTCTTTCTCTGCTTTATTTTGGGACGAAAGCACAAGAAGCTCCCATTTTCTGGTAGCTCCTGCTGGAGCCAAAGGGCACTATGCCTTTATAGATCTGTCTCTAAGGAACAGAGGCAGGATAAGGATGAAGAAATTTAAATAATGCATAAAATAAACACAAAACCTCCATAAACCTTGAATTCTCTCTGAGCAATATTTACCACTAACTTGCCTGTAATGTTTTCTTACAGCTTTCCTCCTTTGAAAAACTTTAAAAGAATGATTAGAGATTGTCTAGGCCATAGCAAGACAGTGTGGCCTTCAGAAGATAAACATTTGGAGGGGTATTCTCTTTTCTTTTTCTTGCACATTTTCTTCTCGGAAATTGCAGATCTGTTGGCTGGAATGCACAGGGACAAACCCACAAAACAAACTAATGAAAGGTCAGTGAAGACTTTTGCAACCAGCATGCCCTATCAGAAGACTGTTTTGCACCCAGACAATGAAAAATTGAGACCACAGTTTCATCAGCTCACATATAAATTCACTGCCTTGAGCCAAGCCATTTCACAGTGCTAGTTGCCTATATTCAAACATGTCTCTTCTTGTAAAATTATTTTCCCCCATGTCACTTTTGTCAGACAAAACGCTACAACCATTTTGTAGTAGAATAGTCTACAATGCAATTAAGGTTTTCCAGAAAAAGCCCACAATGTTTTCAGCCTTTCACTTTCTTCAGATGTGATTAGTTCCAGAAAGAACAGGTATCATCACTCCTTTGTAGGCACTGTAGGTTATAAGATTGGTCCTCAGAAGTTGGCAACACATAATAAAAGTGCTTTATTCATAAACATCAATCAGTTTCAAGAATGGCAGTTGCTCACAGAATGGAAATATTCAGCTAATAACTACTGTAGACATTAAAACACTGTATGACAGATATGTAGTGCTCATTACAGAAGAATGCTTTCTTATAATTACGGTTTCATAACTAGGTACATAAGTTTCTAACTATTAAGTTCCTTACACTTCGAGGGTTTTTTTTAGGGCAGATATTATAGAAAGGCTCTTTCCCTAGAGGTTGTTTGGGCACTGGAACAGGCTCTCCAGGGCAGCAGTCACAGTACCAGCCTGACAGGGTTCAAGAAGCATTTGGAAAATACCCCCGGGCACATGGTGTGACTCTTGGTGCTGTGCAGGGCTATGAGCTGGACTCGATGATCCTTGGGGGTTCCTTCCATCTCAGCATATTCTGTGGCTTTTTCTTTTTTAAATTAAATTTACAGGACAAGCCTCAGCTTTCCATGAATGAAAAAGACTCCCCCTATAACAGAGGTGATACCTTGGATTTAGTTGAGGCCTTAGATGTGCATGGATGACAATTTTAGATTTTGTTTTCTTTTTCTTCTTTTTATAACCTTCACAATTATAGGAAATTTCATGTCGATTCTTTAGCTGAGAACGTACTGAAAGCTGAAGAACCACTGCTGTAATGGAAAGCAAAATAATTGCTTGTCCACACTGTGTAAACTACTTGTGAAATAAAGGAAGCCCAAACCCTATTTGCAGAGGCCTTTACTAGCTCTGGATATATTACTGAGGGCTGGTAATTAAAACATGGTTATATCAGTCCTGCTTGCGACCAGTCACACAACTCAGTGCTGATTTCAAGAAGAAATTATACCCATATCATTACTCTGCTTTCTGCATTAATAAAAAATAACAGCATTAATAGGTCTAAATATTCATTTGTTTGATGTATTCTGAGCAACAGAAGGGGGTGCAAGGGAATTTAGTGCATTGCTCTGTCAGATCACTTTAATTATCCAATGAGGGTAGCTCAGAGGGTGAGTAAAGGACTTAATTGATGTACTTACTCATCCCCTCAGCTTCCACTGAAGAAAAATGGTAGCAACACAACTCCTAAACTGCATTTGTTGGTCTTCAGTGATCAAAGTAAAGGCCAATTAACAGAAAGCCAGGGCCCACAAAGTGTTTGTTGATTTTAAAATACTGATCAGAACACACTGCTACTGCTAAACACACACCAGCAGTATCTGGCTCTTACACAGTGCCTTCTAGGAGAGGATGTCCAAATGCTGTACAACAGTATAATATTTTTTATCTCCCAGAATAAAAAGACTGCAAGGGGAGGCCTGGAAATGTGTGTAAAGAGAGCAATTCCACCTGAGCAGAAGAGGCAGCAATTGGCCCTCCTGGCCACAAATCCCTCGTCCCTTGTCCCAGAATGTCCTCTTACCCTTTTCTCTAAAACTGTTTGTAATTTAAAGGATAACTTTTTAGAAGTATGCTTTGTAAATCAACTCAAGCAGTCTCCTCTCAAAGGTAAATTACACGCTAATGTGCCAAGCACCTTACTCGTTTTTTTTTCATGGATGAAGGATTATGCCCATTCACACCACAGCCTCAAGCATGGAAATGATAGGGGTTCACAAAAGCATACAGGACTGTAGTTGACTGTTGCTGTCACCCATAAAGGAATTATCTTCTCCTTCCTTCCTGTTTTTCTCTAACTGAAAAGAAAACAAATCTGATTCACTTTGGGGCAGTATCTTTGGGCAAAACTGTGTTGCTTCCGTGTTTTCTTGGCTATGTGGAATTCTTAGGAATTTTGAAGGTTATTTTAGGCAATCAGTGTACATACCAAAATGAAGATATCCCATTTGCATGAGCTACCGCTGACATAATACTGCGTTTGGAAAACTCAAAGAGGAAGACTCACAAAGGCATAAGTGTTCTGTGTGAAGCTCTAACACATCTGTTCAGCACTGGAAAGCCTGCATTTAAGTCCAAAGCACTAGAAAGCCGAGACAAGTGCATTTTTGGAATCAAAACAAATGACGGTAATTTAAGAAAATACTATGAAGCACACAAAGGCTGTACAATGCCATATGTTGCACAATGCACCTGGTAATCAATTTAATGTATATGCCAAGTTTACTAGAAGCCCAAATTGGCTTAAGTTCTTTACTCAGAAATTCAAAAAGTAAACTAAAAGCATTACAAACGTGGTGCTCTTACAATTAATAAAAAAGTGGATTTTTCTTTTTACCTACAAAACACACAAAAAATTAATCTTCTAAATTACCTCCCATAATGAATACATGTCCAAACTTCACTTTTGATCAATAGCTTTCATAGACCCACAGTTTAAGGACATGGTTTGTTCTACAGTTTAAAAGATAAATGTGATTTTAAAATTATTTTATGCTCAATGTTTACTTCTGGCTTGTAGGTTTGAAATCATGTAGGTTTTATGCTGTCATTTGTGATTCTATACACAATACACTACTGAAGATGTCATCAAACATAGATATATAACCAACCTTGCAAGAACCATGGTCCTAAATCAAATATGAATCCACAGCTACACTATTAAAAATACAGCAAAAATCTCTAATTCAAGTGGACAGTATCACCTATAAAGCCAAAATAAATTGCGCAGGATAATAGTTTCCAGACTTGGGTTACAATGTCAATGCAGAGTCTTGAGCTGTGCTAACTCACCAAACTTGATCTTGCTTGCCAGAGCATGCTTGTCAATATTTAGCTCCCAGGGAGCATGTCATGAATCTTTACAAAAACTAGCATAAATACAAAAATATTATAGCAGCTGCTGTGACCCTTTTTCTAACACCGAGATTAAATTGCTGAAATTTGTTTTGAGCTTTTTAAACCAGAAGATGTGAGCCATATACCTATTGTAACAAGAATGTGAGAAACAGCATTAAGGGATTGCAATGCTGTTATTAGGGCTTTTAAAAGACATAAAACCACCAAATGCTTACATTAACTGATTGGAAGATATTTTAATGCCAAGCTTAAAAACATCACTTTCTCCTGTAACATCAGATTAGAAAATGGACTGGGATAAAATAACATACACCTGCATTTTCAAAAAGAAAAATCTAAGCTGCACCAGTAAACTCTGCATCATTTACTTGCCTAACCACTGGGATTTCACCACAAAATGTAGGTGCATGCTGCCTTAGGCATTTGACAGCAGTACATATACTAATATGCAAGGAATACACTAACCTCAAATTTCTGATGCATCAATGAAGCGAGAAAGGAAGCCACCTCTGAGAATGCCTGACTCCTTCCAGGGATGAGGGGGAAGCCTAGGAGTCTCCTAGTGAGGTGCCTGATGCTTAGGAGATAACCTGTACTTGGTTAGCACCTCTGCCTCCATCTGTTGTGCTCTCTGAGGTTGGCCTCTCTGGGCCAGCCCCAGAGCACTTTTGGACATGGACACAAAGCACAGCCCAGGAAGGCAATGCAGGTAGCACAGGCAGAAGAGAGCACCACTACTGCCTGTCTTCTGTGCCAACCTTTGGCTCAGTGCATCTCATTTTTGAGAAACAGGAAGGAATAGCAAAGGACAGTGGAGACAGCCCTGGAAAAACCCAAGTTTGGAAAAGAGACTAAGAGTGACATTTTTTTTTTAGGGCCCTTTTACACTATCTGACTCCAATAGTGAGCTGAGGATGTCCTCAGAGCTGTAAAATATTAGGCCTGAAAGAAAAGAAAAATAAACATATCAGAAAGAAATTTGTGTGCCAGCCCCACACAGAAGGGAATTCCGTACTAAAACTCCCCACAACAAGATGGAGCAAGACTTCCGTGTATCTGGCAAGATTTACCTTCTTTCTGGATACCTGTGGAGAACTGATCATCTAGAGTGTTTTTATAAACAACAAAGATGCAAACAACCTCTCTGTTACACCAATAAATCAGAAGGTACCACATAGGAGACCTTTTCCTAATATTTCTTGAGAAAGTAAGGTGCCACCAGATCTTCCTTGGAAGTCTGAACTCTTCAAACCCTACCTTCAGTAAGTTCTGAAGACACTTCTCCTCTTATGTATAAAAAAGAACGGATTCTTATGAGTATTGTTTGGCAGTACCTTCTCTGCAAACACACAAAATTTATCAGTGCCTAGAATGAGAAGATTTCTCTGAGTACTCACTATTGAAAGCTAAGTAGCTCTTGAGTGGACATATAACCCCAGAAATTGGTGCAAACACTGCCAGTTCTGGAGTATTCAAACAGGTGAGCAGCTGACACGGCCCCAACAGCATAAGTACAGCGACAGCTGACAGGAGTAAGATAAGCTTGGCCCAGTCGAAATATGGACTGGAGTAACCATACATTCTTTTGGAAACCAACAGGTTGCTCAATAGGGTCATGAAACATTTGTGAATGGACAGACACTACTGTTACACAGTTAGCTATGAATTCACTGACAGGCCTGCTTGCAAAAACCACATAGCTTTCTCCTCATTTTGAGCTGCCTGTAACAAAGTTCTTCACAGCATCAACCTTATCTTGGTGCTGAGTTGGGTGTGATACCACTCATTCTACAGACAGGCCTCATGCCATTAAAAACACCCTCTCTATGTATCTGCAATGAATTTCTCATTCTGAAACAGTGGGACACTGTGCTCAACAGTTCTCCCTCAGCTCTCACTTAACCCAAGTAACAGTGGCTCAATCCCTGACTACGAGTGTCTTCTGGGATTCAAACAGAACTAAGGGAAGACGGTTACACGGGGCATTTTAAAAGGAAAGACAATTTCAATCACCCAGCAATGCAGAAACTGCAAATTGATCATAAACTGGAAAACTGAACTCCTACAGCAGGTTCCCTAAAAGATTTTGTAGGATATATTTGTGTATCCTGTGTGGGAGCAGGACATTTGTACAGCTCATTGTATACAATGAGGTGCTTGCATGAAAAGTCACATTAAAATGCAGATTCCCTAGCTGACTACTATATATTAGATGCATTCTTTTGAAAGGTAAAAAAAATGTACTGATGGTTGTGAAATACATTTATAAATGCTTCTGGCAATCATTCACTAGGGATGAAGTGATGCCCAGTGAAATACAAACCCAGGATCCACCCAGTTAAACAAATCTGCTCTATTTTGTCTTCTGTATTTTATGCGTGAAGTTGGCATTAGGATTTATTCCTTATTCAAGCAGCATACTAAAAAATACAGTATGTTACCAGGATTTAGGTGAATAAAGATGTATTCCCTGGTGAGTTCATAATAAATCATAGCTAACCAGTGGTTGAACTTTTCAAGGCTACATAGAAGCAGGACAGCAGCACTAATGAGGTAAGTACATCCATTCCGTGCTGACTGGGGTAAACCAATGTCTTGGATTTGACCTTGTTCCAAGTTCCATAATTTCTTTTTTTCTTTTTTTTCCTAAACCCCTGTATCTGATTGTCAAAATATCCTGCAACAGGATTAGCCACAACAAGCACACCTCCATATCACTGTGAAACCTTCTCTTCAAGACACTTTGTGACCCATTTCTAGAACACATCAATCAAGCACTTTGTAGGTGGTGGGAATGGTGAGAGCCTCAACATCCTCACAGAGATGTATGAGCTGTTGAAGCTACTGAGGCTACTGATCCAGAGGGAGGAGCTCACACACAATAAAGAAGTTGGGGTGTTTTGTCAGCGGGATCCCCACAGTGATGGGAGAAGACAGTAGTTAGTCAGCCTATTCTGCAAGCACAGCTGTCCTACTGAGAGAAGGAAGAACAGGAAGAAGTTTCAGGCTAGTAAATGCTAAATTAGAAGTATTTTTTCTAATTATTTGTTAGCTCCTATTTTGATCTGTAAATGTGATGCATTTTGTTTTCATAAATGCAAAAAATTTGTTTATTCTTCACATGAGAATATGCTCTCCACAGAAAAAAGATGGGCTCTACAGACCATATATGCCACTTGGTGACTAGAGCAAATCAATACGCAAAGCAATACTGAATAAAGTGAACATGCTTGAGACACACCAAATCAAACTCAGGGGTTTTAACCTCGACTGACAAAATTGTAACTCAGAATTGTTTACAAATTCTACCAGATTCTTGGTTTGGTTTTGGGTTTTTTTTTTTTGGGGGGGGGAGATTATAATTAGAGCTTCTGCTCTGAGTGACAGGTACAGTTTATATTTTCCACAGAAGGCGCTTGTCTCATTGGTCACTCTTAAGTGCCACCTGTACCACAAACTCTGCTGTTGATTCAGGTACAGAACAAGTCAGCAGGAAAGATAATTATGGGCCCCATACAATCAACAACAGGAAGCTTGAAACATTAACAGGAAATCACATCAATTGGAATCCTATTTCCTTTGTCAGATCTTTCCTCTGCCTCCTACACTGAAGTTCCCTAAAGTTCCATAACAAGTACACAGGTTTTAATCCATCATATACATACATTGCAACAAAGCTTTGTAGACCTACAAGCCTACTTGAACACTACCACCTGGAACCATCTCCTTTGTGCTTCAGCCCATGATGACACACCTACCCACTCATTCTGAAATGACAGAATGTACACATGCATCACCTGCATGCAGAGAGAGGAAAGCTTGACCCAACTCTAACTGAGTGATGGCCAGAGAAAAATCAGCAGCCAGTGACTCTTCCAATCAGGCACTGGGACAGTACAGGGCACACGGTTCTCTCAGTTTAGACACAAAAAATTTTGTAGTCAGTAGTAGCCTTTCAGTCAAAAAAATGTTGACTTCATTGTGACCATCTGTGGAAAGAGGTGAGCAAGACTGAGACCTGCTGAGACTTAATGGCAAACAAGCCTAGCAGTAGACTTCACCACAGTTTTTCTTGCTTTTTATTATTTAATTAAATGTCCATTTGAAATTTTTGATAGTATTTTCATTCCTGTGTTAAAATAAACTGACAAGTACTTAAATGCCAAGTACTTTTCAAATAAATAATTCATAAGAGACTGAAAGTAGTTAAATGACCTCTGAAATCAATTATAACAATCTTCTTACAACAGAAATATTTCAGTTTTAAACACAACAATCTCCAGAAGACATGACACAAAAATACTCCGAGACATATTGGTTTTGGTGTGTCTTTGCCCAAAATTAGAAGAGGTGACCATAAGAGAAAGACACCTTTCCCCTAGACCTGACAGACATGAAAAGACAATCAACTTGTGCTGACAAAGTCATCACCACTGGGTTTGACCTTGCTGATACTACCAGAATGAAAATTTTTCTGTTCCTGAGTGACTTACACCTCCTTATCAGGTCATAGTTTACCTGTGGTACATTCACCTATAGCCATTACTGTAATCAGGTTTAAATACAAGCCCCTGCTCCACCAACCTGCTTTGAAACACTCTGACATCTTTTACCTTCTCTATTCATTTCCATTCTTTGTTAATCAGACTGTGTCTTCAAGATGCTAACTATGAGAGCACTCATTACTTAATCATGTTAATCTATACCATTATATGAACTGATTTCCCATTTTATCTATCTGCACCCAGAACAAACCTTCATGTTCTTTCCCCTGTGCCCTTTTCCTGCAATCTATTGATTGATCTAGTGATTTTCTCTTATTTTTCTCATATTATGTCTGAGAAGAATTTTTGATTTTATATGAATTGCTTTCTGACACATGCCTTTGGTTGCCATGAGTAAGACTCCATAGCTTAACAGTTATCTGCTTATTAAAAATCCCCAATCAACTGTGAAATGAATTTTTTCAACTGCACATATTCTATATGAGCTCTGATATAAACAGTAAATCCAGAGTGTTCAACAGCAGCAGTTTAGAGATTAACCTAATTACAGGCTATTAGACTACCAGAAGAATGTAGCCAATTGCATTTCTAGCAGCCTGCACAGAACAGCAACAGTTAACGGTGATTTGATGGTTTTCTAGGACTTTGGAACAAATACTTGGCTTTTAGTCTGAGAGCAATGCTGGACATTCCTGTCTGATGCTTGGGGGATTCAGCCAACTAACAGATACATTTGGTGAAGAATCTCATTCTAGTCATGCCCTCCCTTCCTAATTTCCCTTTTCACTGTTTTGTCGTCTTTGCCTGTTCCTCAGGGAACCGAGTGATTGATAGCCTAATCCAATGACTGTATTACAGCTGCCTCAACTTGGACTCTTTTCCTTATCATTAGCAGTTAGCCTATGGTTAAATTCACAGCTCACTGCTTGGTACAGCCCCTGAGATTTAAGGGTCTGGCCTTTAGAAAATATTTAACATAAAATTGAAATCTTGACATACTGAGAATTCAGTTCTCTGCAAGGCTTTTTTAATTAATCCAATGTACTGTACCATTGTTCTATATGAGGCTCTGACATGGTGAACTGTTACTGAAGCTCACAGAGATGTGTAATTCTAAATTAAACACTCACTTACCTACACTGCATTTGTTTCCCAAGTACATGTGCATGAATGTGAAAATTTAAATCCAATCTCTAACAATAATAAACCACAAACCAATTACACTTAAGAAGTAAAGACTCTTCATTCATTTCGAGCTCAGAATGAGCTTTTTTCAAAGTAAGAGTAGAAAACACAGCTTTGTTCAAATGCTCTGTGTAAAGACTCCACCTTCATTCTTTCTCCAGGACTCATTTAATCTCTTGGTGAATGAAATCAATTATGATCATTTTTAATCAACTATAAATGGCACCTTGCTAAAAGTGTAAAGTATTTTCTTTGTGGGAATGAAATTGGCTGGAAAATATTAAAAATGGGAAAAAAAATGCTTAGTTCTCTGACCTTATCTAGAGAATAATACTTATTTTTAAATAGCTACAGGAAGGATGTAGACCTTGATCTATGCTGTAAACCTTTGCCCTACTTCCAGTCAGTCGATGAGTTGCAAGCCTCTATGAAAATGGCAGCTGAGTCCCAGATGAAAAATTATGCATCTCATAAACTGCTATTCTGCTGAAATGTCAAGCTATGGCAGGGCTGTACCTCAAACTCAGCACTTGGCATTTTCCTTCTGTCTGCTTTGTTGCCATGAAGCAAACATGAACAGTGAGGATTTGTGTAGGGCAGGTAGCAGGCGAGCTCCCTGTCAAAAATCTATTATTAGGGCTCTGATCTCTCCTGCATAGACCAGTGACGGCAGTACACTAAGAGAAATCAGACTGCTGCAAGGACACGACAGAAAACAGAGGACTCTTTGTGAATCCTGACATAATATATGCAAATAAGGGCTTTTAATGGCTGAGCTACATTGAACAGGAATAATAAAACAAAATTAAAATTGTACTAGGGCATATATTTGTTTTTCACCCCTTTCCACACTGTTTTATAAATATATGTTAATGTAAATAGTCTTTAACTCTTGGTAAATATTTATACTAAACAGGAGTGCCTATGCATACATATATTTTGTTTTGTTTCCAGTGACGGGCAGCTTTTTATTCATTTCTATTGACCAAAATCCACACTGCACTGTCACTGACAGAACTGTGATGAGTAAAGTGAATGCTCTTGGTTGGTTTTTTCACTTTTCTTTTAATGATGTGTCATGGAATTAAAATTAAAAGGCAGCCCTTATTATTATAACTTCAACTTTTTCTCTTTCAATATAATTCATACATTTCAGATTAGAATATATGCCTCTATTAATAATGTCAATATACATTTTAATTTAATAACTCCTGAAAAGCATTCCCTTAAATGTCACAATTGCTCTTGGACAGTGTTTTTCTGTAAAAACAGACAGCTCCACTAACTTCAAAAAGTAAGTAAAATTAACTGTCTCTGCTGGTTTGCAATAATTACACATTCCTGTGTTTAATGACTGAATCCACCACCTAGATATCCTCCTTCTGATATCCCTTGTGGGCACCTATGAAGTTATAACACAGCTTCCTGCATCTCTCTTTTCTGGAAAACAAGCACATGTACTTGCACATGCTGTAAATAAATTTGTGCAAATAATGCCAAAGTACTACAGCATACAATAAATGGACAAAGCAGTAACAGCACACAGACATGAGGTATTTGAACTGCTACCGTAAAATACTGCAATATTTCTGAAACAAAGCATTAAAAGAATGCATAGTGAGTGCACCATAGAGAGATTTGCTTTTAACCTAAGTTTTTGCTAAGTCCAGTGTATGGTTTTATAAATTTATCCCCTAAGGATTTGGCTTCCAGACAAAAACAAAGAAACAAACAGATGACAAAGAACAAAAAACCATGGAAATTCAATCAGAAGCTCTGCTTTATTTTGCCTGCAATAGATATCCCATTGTGCTGCAATGTGATGCATTTTATAAAACGGATCTGGAATATGGAAACACAGTATGAAAGCTCAGGGAAAAAAACTTCTTTTTTTTAAATTTTAAAATACATTTCAAGGAAAGAAATCTTAGGGAA
The DNA here is from genome assembly GCA_024734555.1 of Trochalopteron elliotii. NCBI lineage: Eukaryota > Metazoa > Chordata > Aves > Passeriformes > Leiothrichidae > Trochalopteron > Trochalopteron elliotii. The sequence goes on along the minus strand of JANPWX010000273.1, from coordinate 4,100,833 downwards.
GTGTGCAGCTGCTGAGAGTATATTAACATTTCTCTGAGAATCCTGGCAACTTATGCTGGTATCTATAAAATACCAAAATAAGCATTTTCAAAGTAATTGGTACTTACAAAAACTAAAACACCTCTTTCAGAGCCAGAGGTCATTATTCCTTGTGAGGATAAAAAGCCCCACAATTAGCCTCTTTTTAATAAACAAAAAATAAGCCTTGCAAATACTCCACTCATGTATAAGAAGAATTCACTATCAAATCTCATATATTCTACATTCTCAAACCTGAAATACTGCTAGATCCATTCTAAAAGCTTCATACTGGAAATCAAACTGTCTCTAATGCTGCAAACACATATAACAGCTATACAGCTTGAAAAACTGTATCTTAATTTTACTGTTTTATCTTTCATCATAAGGGCTTATTTCCTTAACCATTATTTTGTATGGACTTCATTAGGACAACTATGCTTTTTGAGTAATGAGCAGTTCCTGTACATTTTTTTTAAAAATGGATGAAGACTAGGGGATCCTCTAAACACAATGTTCTCTCAGATAACAGGGCCACAAAAGCCTGCGGGGCTACCAGAGCTTTTGGACACACTCAATGCTCCACAGTGCAAATTGGAAATTAATTTTCTTTAGAAAATAACAATATATCAAAATTAAAGTGAAATTTTTCCTGAAAATATTTTTTTTTCTCAGCAGGATACAGGTAAAAGAAGAAGAAAAACCTGAGAGATTTATAATGCCCAATATTTGTAGGGTAAACTTTGAATCCAGGGGGCCCAGCTATGACCTGGGTTCACACCTGGGATTTAAACCTGGCTCTCCCAAGTCAGGCTCATGTGCAGGTCAGCAGGCTGTGCTAGTATGAGTGTGTATCCTGTGAGAGCTGTTTCACTTTGTATTAATAATTCAATATTTGCAGGGAAGTGGAGAAGAGAGATACTAATCCTACAGTCTAGTAGTCAAACATCCACCTGGGATACTGGGATCCCTCCCTGTCAAAACCACCCAAGAAACAGGAGGGTAGGAAGGAGGAAACGGTGATGCCTCTTGCAGCTTAGTGATTTTCAGCAGATCAAATTAGATCAAAACAGGAAGGTCACTGCCCGAGCACTGGCTGGCAAGAAAACAACGGACTGTGACAACTCAAAACTAAATGGGGGTTTCAAAGCAATCCCATTAAGTCTCTCCTCCTTCGAACAATTTTTAAAAAAATGTTTAAAAAAAAACAGAGACAAAAGACTGTTCTCAAAACACCTCAGGATTTGGCAATGGTGTTAATAAACTTTTTTCTTACTATTTTTGTGTGTTAGATAAATCATAGGCAACTACCTACCATTTAGTAATTTAAGAGGAACTATAAAAAAAAATTTCCTGCTTCAATGTCTCTCATTTAGAAAAATGAAGAATGAACCTCCTCCATACAGCTGCTTCTGCATGAGGCAGACAAGAGAAGGGATGAAGAGGCCAAGGGGAAATTTTCTATGGAAAATATTTTTTCAGTACCTGGCCACGTAGGAGGACATTTTTGAACACTGGAGGACAGGGAGGTCTGTCAGTCCAAACGTCGGGCAGCTGCTAGGCCAGGGTACTAACAAATCTTTGTTATTTGCTCTTTGTTGGAAACTTTCATCAAACTCACAGGAGGGAGTTTGCACTCACCTGGAGAAGGCAACCTGCACTGCCCTAACAAACTGTGGGCACAGTGAATTTATATATCCCTGAAGAATATTGGTTTAAGAGTCCAACTTCTTGTCCCATGACGTGGTCACTGCCAGCAGACAGTCACAGGGACTGGACAATGCTGAGTGTCACCAGTGTTGAGTCAAGGCACATTTCAGACCTCACCAGGACACCTAAGGGGACCCTGTTCTGAGACCCCCACCTCACCCACGGTCACACAGCATCCTGAGTGTGACACCCTGAAGGACAGGACCTCCTGCCTCACTCTCTGTACTTCTGAGCCATGTGAGCATCACTGCTAGTCCAGAATATATGCACATGGAAAACTCCAGAAAGCCTGATCCAGCTTGGCTGTGTGCTGTATCTGCCCTAGGTTTGTGCACGACAGAACAACAATGAACCAGCTGTGCTTTGGGAAAACATGCAGAAAATGAACCAGACTTATTGCTTCTATAATAGTGCTGTCTTTCACTTCAAAAATTAATTCTCTCTTGAGAGGAATTATTTGGAAAAAACAATAAAAACTTACTGACTCTATCAGATAATAAAACAAAACAAATTTATGCACATCAAAATAGAAACCCAATATGCTACGCTCTGAAGCGACTTTCATGCCAAGACCACAGAGCACTTCCCACCAAGCCTGTGGGCATGTGGGTGGTGTTCCTGCCATTCCACAGACAGGAGAAATAGAGCACGGAAAGGTCAAGTGTCTGGCTGCAGGCCACATGTCTCCACCACGGCACAGCCGGAACAGAAGTATGGCCACCCTGCCCCTTGCTCTGACAAGATGACATGCTCTCCCACTTTTTGTCTTCTTGTAAGCATGCCAGCTCTCCTGATTTAAAATTGCTTTCCTGCTTTTGGAAATTTGTATACTGCTAGACCTGACCGTTGAGCAGGAAGTATTGCAACATGCTGCTGAGCTATTGATTTTACTGGCTCCGTGGCTTTCTTTTGTGCAAGGAGTTGTGAGATTGGGACCCAGTGATGACTCTTTGAAAACATAATAAATTGACAGCGCTTCCAGTATTTTAAATATTTTTTAAATAATCAGATTTGTGTCATAGGTAATAGCACATCCTAAAATGTCATTTTGTCTCCCCTCTGATACATATAAAACTTCAGGAAAAAAATTATACTTATACACACTAACACATATATATAAATAAAATAAAGAAAGAACTTTTCCTAGGGTCCATTTAGTATTATAAACCACAGATGTGCTGATACATCCTCACTTAGAACTGGGCATGCAGGTACCACTGTAATTTACACTACATACCTGTTTCAAATTTGTGATATAGACACACTTCTCATAATGCAGCCATTTTATAGATTTTATTAGGCAGAATTATGGCGGGAAGGAATATTCACAAATTGCAACTTAAATGAGAAAATGTGAATGGTGTTACTTACATAAAATACTACTGCAATAGTTCTTTTATTAATTTTTAATGCACAGCACCCACTGTGACCTCCTTTATTCTTTTCCTGTCAACATGGCAGGCTAGAGAAATTGAAATGGGCTGTAGCTGTTCTCTTCTTGTTCTCCTCTTTCTCCCATTTTGCATAATATTAAAATATAACATCTTATTGGACTGTCACTGTGAAACTATTATGCGATAGGCATAATGATTTTTTCTGATTGTTATCACTTTCTTACTTTTCAGCATTCTCTAAAAAATTCCAAATTCTATGTAGTTATCTAAGGCAATAACGTAATTTGCCACTGAATACACTCATCTGCATTAAAGTTTGTTTAAAAGTCATCTTTTGCTACATTTCCTATGGTTCTCTAAGGATAACACCAGCCACATAAAATAAAGCATTTTTTTGCCTGTCTCCTGGTCTCCTCTGATTACATTTTTGGGGTGAGGCAGGAGGCAGATCTGACAGAATAGTGTTTGACTCAATCAGGAGGATGCTATTACTTCTTTTATGTATATTTACGACTACTTCTATCACCAAGGAGACTAATCTCCATACCAGTAAAGCCAAGAAGCTCACAGTATTGTCTTTGCAGGGCCAAGTTTATGTTGTCACAGCAACAGAGTTCACAGGGTCAATAGATTAATACATTAGTGTGCACCGGCACTGAACTGGAGTGTAAAAGTTTTGCAGCTGGTTTGAAAATTAAACTGTGAAGCTGAACTTGAAAATATGGCCTACACAAGATATTCTTGTATATCTTGAGAAATAGGCTACAAAAATATGCATATATTTCCCTAATGCTGTCTATCATTTTTACCACTGTGGGAAGAGGAGGAAATAACCTCTCTGGAAAAGGTGCACATAGTGGGAAGGAGGGAGGAAGGCTGGAGATTGGGCTATGAAACATACACTGCATTTGGATTGTTGATATTTCCCCCTGCGATGCCCTTTCATTAGCCTCTGTCTAACGTGGGGCCTGACAATTGTGACAGGATGAAAAATTTGAGGAAAAGCGAGGGTCACGAGGGAAGAGATTTCCTTCCCTCTCCAGTGACCCTATCACAGTATTCTGATGCAGTGCTTTACCATTAAGGAAAGGGCAACCCAAGAGCCTTCACACTTAATCTGTTCCATCTGTCATGACTTAGAAACATTGACCAGCAGTGAGCTTTAAGGACTCAGCGCGCCTGCAGACATGATATTCTAGCCCACTACAAGGACCTCCTGATGTTTTGAAAGCCTCCAAGGAAGTACCATGCATCAAAAAGGGCAGCACCTACCTGACACACCACCATATGTGGTCCTCAGTCCTCGACCAACTGCTGGCCAAGGTGTGCTGTCTGCTTTCAGTCCCATCAGTCCTGACACAGTGTTGGTGGCTGTAACACCATCTGCGCCACCTGTGAAAGAAAAGGTCAGTTGCTTTTTGTGAAATCATGTGTATAAGAACGAGAGAGAATAAAATACAAAAGAAAACCTGTGAAACTCTGAAATAACTAGAAATTCAAATAAACAGCAGGAGAGCAAAAGCAACAAACTGCAAGGGGATGCACAGAAAGGTCCTTGTGACTAATCCTGGGCTAATAAATTTAGCACTAGTTTCAAGACAGGATGCATCAGCTGAAAGAGCTGTAGAGGCTGTAAGACAGCATGTGGAAATGCTGGGGCTGACAGGCAGATCTCTGCCCTTCAGCCATGTGGGACAGAGCCTGCTACAGAGGTTGTTCCAACACCTGAAGGTACCCCAAAACAGTGGCCATCTCCTCCAGGCTTCTGTGCGGCAAGACAAAAGAAGCAATGTGACAAAGAAACAATTACCATGGTTCTAAATGATGGACTAATACACCTACTTGAAAACTTATTTGCTGCCATCTTGTATTTCAAGCTTCAAGTAGTGAATTTTTGTTTTCTCAGAATACACACACCATTTTCACTACTAAATATAGGAATAAGGACATTTAAAGTGGTATGGTAAACATATAAATATGACAAGTAAAAGCATGTAGGGAAACACTATACAGTTTATTGTTAACTGTCTAATGTGGTTCTCTTCATATATTGTTCTTTTCTAGATGCATGAACAAAATTAGGAAACCTTTGATCACTGTGCTTATTCTAAATACATCAAACAAAATATTTTCATATTAGTTTCTGTTGTTATTGATTATTCCAGCAACGTTCCTATCTTACTCCATGCAGCAAATTAGTAAATCTGCACAACTTGTGCACAGGAGTCACTCACCTTCCTGCGCAGCCTCTGCAATTTTCACAATATCAGTGACATTTGGGGTCAGTTTGGCAAAGAAAGGAATGCGAACAGCTTGTCTAACCCAGCGACAGATGTTCCGTACCAGCTCTGGATCCTGTTCAAATAGGCCAGATAAATATAGAACATAATTAAAAGTAATACGAACAAAAGGTGTATTAAGGAAATAGAAAACTTTGCTCTAAGTGGCTATGCTGCAATTTTGTGAAATTGCACATCAGAACTGAACTTCATCTCATTAGTTAACTTATTTCAGACACACCAAGTAACTGCAAATCCATTACAGAAAGGTTAGTTTGTGAAAAAAAAAGGATTTTTTTTTTCCAGAAGACAAAAGGGAACAAAATGTTCCCTTCCCAGAGAGAGGAAAATACCATTTTGGATGACAGAGACTATTTTACTCATTTATTTTAAAAATTACTTTCCAGTTTTAATGTCTCACTCAATGTAACGTACATTAAAAACAAGCAGTATCCCATAAAATAATGTGCATTGTCTGATCATGCCTTGATCAGAACAAGGATGAATCAAGGTTGCAGGGCTATCAGAATGCAATTCAGCATTTCTGAACTCTGAGAATAACTTGGGACAGCCATAGTGTAAATGAAAGATCAAAATCTTCTCTGTTAAAGCCAGAAATCGAAATCTTCAAGTGTTGGCTTTTCCTGATTTCCAATCATTTACTTCTCTATGGAATACATCTCACATAGACAGTAATCAACTACCCTTTCCACTGAGGACAGCTCAGTGGAACTAACACCTGCATCTGGGACATACAAGGGCTCTTGTTCAATGTAACTCTTGTTTTATTTTTCTGTGGGCAATTGATAATGCTCTTCAACAAATACCTTAAAATTTGCAATACTGATGCATGTAGAACATGGTGCATGTTCTGGTTAAAAATTGAATGGTGCCATTAAAATATTTAGCACAAGTATTACCTGTGGGTAGGTTAATCGGTGCAGCAGTAATTATTTACATTTACTAGGTCTTTATCACTCTCTCAGATAATTAAATCTGTCATATATGAATAATCTTCTCCCATTTGGATATTGTAAAAACTCAGAGAGCTGCATTGCCATGTAGTATCTGAGAATGGAATGAAACTAAATGAAATTTAATTTAAAACAATCCAGTAGACAACAAGGTTGCCAGTCTAGTGAACACACAGGAAATAACCCCTTGTTGTTTTTCCTTTTTACACCAATGGTTAAATACAAACAAAAACCCCACAGGCTGTGTTACTAGAAAGTACACAGTGCTTGACATGAATAGTAAAATCCTAAGACTTAGCTCTGGCATCCCAATAGAAACGGTGATCTCCCACCCTGAAATATGTATGAAACGCTGCACCAGCAGTATGAAAGTAGTTGCAGCTTTGATTTTCATTTCTGTTTTGAATTTCCTTGCGGCCCAATGCAGAAATGAGAGACCCTCTAGAAGACATGAATTGTATATCCTTTATGTTAATTCTTCTCCTTAGAAATCCTTGTGATAACGTTCAGGATGTTGGCACCACATAACTCATTATGCTGACTTCACTGTGCTTATAGTGCTCCCATAAAAATTCTTACTCCCACACACACTAATGCCTTAAAAATACAATTATTTCAAACCACATTGAATAACTTTCTGGGAGATGACTTTCATAAACCCCAATTTTCACCCTACCTAAGACAACTTAACTAGTTTGTCTTTTGTAAGAAACAATAATTGTTTGGTGTTTTCCCCTGAAAATAAGTAAAGATCTTTATTTTCAATCAGTTCTACTTCTCACACACCAAGATTAGCGTAATTAATGCAATGGAATGGTCTTCTACTTCTCATGCTAGTAAACAGTTTAAATATCTGATTGCACAGCACATGATTACAAAAAGCCCTTTTGAAAGGCTCACTTGTATCGGCTTTGGAAAATTGCCTGGTTTTGGTCCCCAAAAAATCACAGGAAATTAATAGGAAAATAATTCAAAAATTGAAGTGAAGGAGGTAAAGTCTTTCATTCTATTTCAGTTAATATTCCAGGGAAAAGAAAAAGGAATGTTTCAGTGAGTAAACATTGAAAAAACGAAACAGAAGTTAAAACAGTGCTTTGTTGCATAGTGAGAGAATTATTGATAGAAATTAGAAAGGTGATGAATTTTATACAAAAAGAACTAGAATTCCCATTAAATTTGACAATTCTGAACTGAAACAGGTATTTATGAAGGTTATTTTTCCCCCATAATGTTTTGTCCAATTAATTTGCACATTAAATAAATCTTGTATGAAGATAATGCTGGCTAACTTTAAAAAATGCCAGTTTACCCTTGTGCCACACCCAAAAGCCACACACATGTGATGTATCTTGCAGCTTCTCTTTTCAGTGCGAGTCCTAAAAAGGAGCTGTGCTGGAACATTCAGATGATCCATTCTTCCACCCTCCTCCTCTCCTTGCTCTGCCTCCAGACCCTCCTGCTCAGGTTTGTCCTGGTGCAGGAGCAAACACCAGAGAGCCACCTCAGCCCATCCTCTCTTCGGTCCCAGCAGTGACACTGGGAGTGCCCAGTGGTCACAGCCTGAGTGTCCCTGCTGCCAGAGGGATTTCTGTCATGAAGTCACTGTCTGAGAATACCAGAGCTTTTGTGCTCTACAGACAATTAACGTATTTGCAAAGAGGAATACTATCCTCACTTGGTTTTGTTTTAATCCACATTTTCTTCTTTAGATCATTAAGAGAAGTTATTTGTTAGTTTACAAATTCCGTAATTCCCTACTATATCTGCCCTAAGGACTTGGAAAAATGCATTCTAAGCAATCAGATGGCTGAAACCAGAAGACATTGATATCACTGGACAGAAATTTTTTATAGAAAATTAATAAAGTACACAGATTATTTGTATAATCTGTGGGAAGTTCACTGGATGGTGCACGACCACTCCATAGTAGCTTGCGCAGCATTAGACTAGAAGTTCAATCTGCAGAGGTCACACAAGAACACAATTTTGAGAAAACTAAAGTGATTAGAAATAGAGAATTCACTTCTAATGCAATCATTGACTACAGAAATGCAGCTCAAAATTTTGGATTTCTGAGAATTATAATTTGTCCCATTCAGCAAAGTTTTCAACTCTGGCACAAATTTAACAAAATGAGTAGCATGATATCAAAAACTACTTTTGAAAAGGTATGTACAGGCTTCATTTTGCCTAATACATCTGACTGATTGAGGACCTCCCATCTACTTGAATTTCTGAAAGACTGACCTCAACTCACAAATTGTTTTTTCCAAGACTTTCTTGCATTTCTAAAACATTCAAGGATGAGCATATAACTTGTGAAAGACTGAATCCTGAGGCCAGTAAATCACATTATAAAACATACTGTCAGTGCTAATACAACATAAATATCTTTTTAGCCCAATCTAAGTTTATGAAAGTGCTTGCAGCTTTTATCATTGATAAAGTGGTTGACGAAGCCAGCATAGTCAAGAAATATTTTCTAAAAGCTTTGATATGTAAAATGTTACTAGCTGTAAAAACAGCTGGGCATTTGTATTCACAAAACCAACAATATGAACTAAATAAAATATTATTCTGCTTAATTTAGTAGAGGATTGTACTGCTTTTGGTTCAGAGTCTACCATGTTGCTAAAAATTACCTTCTTTCATTACACATAACTGGGTTTGTTGGTTCTCTCATTAATAATGATACAGTGTGATTGTAACAGAATGTGTAGCATAATTTTGCACTGTGTGCCAATCCGGAAGAATGAACAAATGCTCCAATGGACTGTAACATCCATTGCCAGCACACTTGGTTTATCTGCTGTGTTTTAATTTTTTTTTAAACAAACCCCATGTAAATAAAAGCTTGGTAAAATTATCATCGGCTACAGCTGATGGATAATATTGATTCATGCACTGTACCTACAAGAATCTGTCGGTAATTTAATATCATATAAAGTCTCTCTTGGTATAAGCTGTACATCAGAGTGTCTTCTGTCTTCCTGTTAATCAAATAATGCTTGTTTATTCCAAAGGCACAGGAGATTTGAATGTTACAGGGGTTGTCTTTTTACTTCCCTAAGCAACAGTACAGAATCATTTTTCCTGAATATTCATTATAGCCTTGGGCTAGATGAAGCTTTTAATCCCAACTACTCATTGCCAATGGGTAGATATACTAGAGGAAAAACAACTATTCACCTTTTTTTTCTAAATGATCACATGATAAGCTTAACTACAACCATAACTATAAGTCCTCAGAAATTAAAGCAGCAAGTTGTCTACTGATTGCATTTGGCATCAGTAATGAGATGAATCCCCTGTCCTATCACCCCCAAGGCAGATACATCCTGCATGTTTAAAAAGCAGCGTGAAAATGCTGTGCACAGAGTAGGTCACCTCTCCTTGTGTTTCATGGAAAGAAACAAAACCATGATGAGATTACCATGGAAATGTCTGACTGCAGATTTTTGGAATTTTTTTTATTGCGACCTATTTTTCAGCATTCTCTTAGGGCCCTCATTTTAGCACTATCCTGTTACTGCACAATATTTACACTATATTCAGAACACCTCTCTGAGGTAGAGAATTACAATTATACCTGTTCAATAAATGGAGAGAGGAGAGTCAGATAGCTTGAGGTGCACCTCCTACAACTCACCTTGCTTTGGTGCCCAGTTTTGCAAAAGTCATTTGTGTAAGGACTTGAAAAGGTTTGTCTGGCAGAAAACTGCACCTGATTCTCTGGACTACCTTAAACCATGAGATACTTCACAAATTAAGAACAGAAATATTTTTAATACTTGGATTTAAATAGATTTTCAGAGCATTTGAATTATGCAAAAGATAGAATTGCAACTACTTTAGGGTAACAAACGTGTTTGTTAACTATGCAAATACTCCTTGGGAAGCAAGTGTGTGAGTGCACGTACAAACACCTGTGTGTATCTATATAGAGAGAGAATACAAATAGTTTAAAACATGTCATAAAAAAAACCCAAACCTGTTCAGAATTTTCCCCAAGAGATGCATAAGAAAGGTTAAGACTCAACAGAGCACATTAGTTGATCTTGTCTAATTAGTACTACACAAAATGGACCCGATCTTGCAATTTTCAGGCTGTCCCTAAGTAAGGGTGGCAGTTCTGTCTCACTAAGAACGGACAAGGATACATACAGTTGTGGAAAGAATGAAAATGCAACTTTTCTCAGACAAAATCCTCACTTTACATATGCATGAAGGCTTCATTACATAGACCTATTGGATTTATCACCATACCTCAAGTTGATGATTTGTGCTGGTCCATTATTCTGTGATGATGGGAGGTTCTAGAGGGCACAGAGAGTGTTGCAAGATGCAGTAAGACCTTGCATGTAAAGTCCTTAAACCCCATCTATCACTGACTACAATGACCTAAACAACAAAGTTTCAGAAATTAAAATACTTTCTCATATTTAATGCAAGAGTAAGTCTAATCTTCTTCATACACATCATATCTTTGGTGGCCACAAGACTATCTGATATGTATCTAATTCCTATGAGTTTTATGGCTATATAATGCATTATATCAGCATGTTTGCAATTTTAATTGCTGACACTAAGTTACAGAGGACTTATTTTGTGGGTTTTTTTTTTTTAATTTAGCACACATGAGGCTGATATGGGATTTCTTATATACAGCTAGGCAAGTGTAGGCAAGTGGCACCAAAAGTTCCTTATCAGTGCATTCTTCTCATGGCAGATTTTCTTTCTGTACTGGCTCTTCAAAAAGAAATCTTGTATTCCTGTTGTATCTATTAGCATTGCAGGATTTTTTTATATAAAAAATGTTCTACAGTTAACTTCTCATTCTGAGCAGTAGATAGATTTTTCAAAATAATACCTATAGCTATGGGATAAGGAGGGAGTGCTTTTATGATTACAAGAATGATGCAGCATAAGAAAAGATTTTTAGGTGAGAATTTGCAAGACTGAGCTGTTAAATTTAATACATGTACTACTCGCTGTTTCATTCAACAATAGTCTACTAGAGAAGAGTTAAACCTATCCTCAGTCAAATTGCTGTCTGATGGCCCAAGAGGACTCAAATGCACCCTCATCTGAAAAGCTAGAAAGGAGAAGAGGATCTTTTTCCATTTACTGGTAACCTCCATTCAACAGATCAACTTTCTAGATCACCCTACTCTCCCTCTGAACATTACCATGGCACTACCTGCCACAACCTGCAGTGTGGAAAAGCAGGGGCAGGATGCACTTGGAGCTGCTTTATAAAGTGAGTAATGATCTTTTCTACAGAGCCCTCACATATTCCATCCAATCTACCAGCTCAATTTGTACCTATAGATCTGCATCTTTTACAGAGATCCCATAAATTGAATAAGGACGTACTAGCCTGAGAAGCTGTTACTTTAAATGTATCTATCCCATATTTCTTTTCCAGATTAAATATGGATCCAGAAAACCATTAGAAAATCATAACTTAAAAAGCAAAAAAAAAGAAACAACAAAAAACCCCAGACCAAAACCACCAAAAAAGCCCAATTCTGTGTGTGAAGAACGACTCCTTTGCTATTCATTAAAGTATGAAGATAAAGTAAAAGTATGGAAATTCCAGCTTAAAGTATTGCAAATCAGTATCTGTAGCCTTCAGCAAATATATATATAAGTTTGTGTCTCTGTGTGTATTTTACTATTTATCCTTTACACAGCTATTTCTTCCTCTTATGATAGGCCCAATATTTTCTTCATAAAACTGTCTCAAAACCTACACAAATTTTCTACAGTACCTAAATACAGAAAGAACTACAGTCAATCACTATAGTAGGAGTCACCATTGCAGAATCTCATGGCTAATTTTACTGCCTTATTACATCCTAGAAAGGAGCAGTTTAGGTTGGTCGTTTGTCCCATTTCAAACTTAATTAAAGCTAACAATTTGTTTAAAGCCTGTCAAAATAAGGGAAGGATTTCCCAGGATAGAAGATGAATAACTCTCCGCTTCTCATCTGCAGTGAAAAATTCTTCCTCATTTCTCAGGAAATTTGACAGCTTTTGGTCAACATCTATTGACCGCAGCTGTCAAAAAGAAAGAAATGAAGCAGTTTAACCTAAGGCAGGAATAACAGTTTTCACGGTTCTGTGTGAAGCTATCTATATATATAAAGAAAAATTTAAAAAAACCTGGCCTAAATTAAATCAGAGGCTTTGGGTTAGCCTGGTCAGCTTCACAAAAATGTAGCTGCTGGTTGAGAGCTTATATCCCCGCAGCAAGAATCCATGATGTGATGTAATGTGAAAGCAGCACCAGACAATTAACTTTTAGAGATAATGATAGAATTCAGGACTCTTCTCCAGTCAATACTGAAATGCTTTTTGGCATGAGATCCAAAGTGTGCTAGTTTAGCCAAATAAAAAACCCCAACCCCCCAAAATTCAAAATCTCATTAAATATCTTCTATAAAATGGTATATGAAAATCCCATTCAGGATAAAAATTTAAAACATCCAAACATGAATAATTTCATATTTTGTTGTAGGACAATAAAAATGTTTCATCCCACTGAAGCCTTCAGCTTTTATTAATTAACTTGCACTTTGAAACAACAGGTCTTTTCAAATGTGAAGGGAGATTGCAGAGGTGGGGTTTTTGGAAGCATTTCTAAAAGATCAGAGATTCAGAGGAGAAAAATTAAGCAAATTCCACATAGTTACCATTTAACTAAACTACCATAGCAACAATGTGCATTGTGACTATTGTTCACTGATTTAATTCAAGGACATACTTATTTTCTACTCTCTTACACAATTTAAAATGCTCCGTTCTTTAAAAAGTCTTTTGAAACAAGTCTACTGAGTAAATGAAGACATTTAAGTTGTTTTTACATAGCAAAATGTTCTCTTTATAATTTGAACAAAAACTAATATTTTTAAACTGAAAAGATATCATATGACTTACATAACTAAGCACGTCCTACTTGTGAAACAAGCACATTTCTGCTTACAAAATACTGCATATTAAGATGTAGAAGTATAGCCTGGAAAATTCCCATTCATTTTTGCAGACTACATTTGTTCTTTCGGTTATAGACTTATCAATTAGGCAAAAACATTACCACTTGAAGACCATGTAAAGACTATATTTCTATCTTTAAATTTAATTTTAAAAAACCACAAACCTTACAGAGACTAATGACTCCCAATTCATAGATGTTTTTGCCAAAGTAAAAATCTAAGTGAGAACTGAGAGACCTGACTGAACTTTGTTTTTCCTGTGGTAAGTTGTAAGAACTAAAAAACTCCTGTCACCTAGCTCCATTCCTAGATGCTTGGACTTTATTAATTTAAAGCAAAGCTGCAAGCAAGGTGTCAAAATTTGATCAGCTGCTCCTTCAGATCTGTCACTGCAAGTTTCACTCGGGAGAGCCTAATTGAGATTCTCCTTTTCTTCCAGTGATACCAGTGTGTCACTGGGCTAAATCAAGTCCCTCTAGATTAGGTCCAGGTTTTGGTCATGGCTGAACTGAGAAGCTGTAACTCTGAGACCCTGTCTATACTGAGATCTGTACTGAGAGAGATAACAGTGGGCATTGAGAAAAGCCAACAAGAGACTGGGGCTCCTACTTCTCAAAGGAGTCACAGACTCTTCCCAGACTCTGAAAAACTGAAAGAACAAATTGGTGTACATAAAAAACCCTTTTAAATTTAAAAGCATATAACAAACATTAAAAGACACATAAGGGGTTTCTACAGAATTAGAATGTCAATAAATTTTTCAATTTTAGCAGATCCTTTTCTCCCTTTTCTTTCCTACTCTCCCTCTTAATCACAAGTATTTCTCCCTATGTCAGCTCTTTAATTAGAACTTTTGAAAGATGTTAAAAGCTAAAACCTTTGATTGCCTCACTTTATTAAAAAAATGGAAAAGTAACTTGTTACAGAGTTTCTTTATTGTACTATTCTACTGGAGCTGCACAAATGAATGATGCTTTACCTATGTCAAATAACAGAGGAAAAATAGGCTAAACAAAAAGAACTCACTCCAATGGGTTTTCACATATATAATCTAAAAGCTGCCAATTTTAACATAGGTCAGCATCCAAACTCAAGAATACATTTATCAAAGGGCTGTGTGGGAGATCCTCTTTGGACATCTTATTAGCAGGATGGCACTCCTACATCCCTTCTGTGATAATGTCACACTTCATGACTGAAAACCTGTGTATGGACAAGGTCAAAAATGAGCTGGAGATTTTTGATTGACCAGTACAGAAAAGTAAATAACATATTATCTGTGTTGAGAGTAAGAACAACAATTAGAGGGATGTCAAGATCAAGCACAACTGGGAACTGAAAGGCTGGCTGCTGCCTTTAGTCAGTTTTGTAATTACTCCCTTTTCAGATTACAGAAAAGCTTTTTGTTTTCTCCCCAGCACAAAGAGGAAAACAACTGAATTTATTTTGAAAACTGATTCCACTCTCTGTGCAGGTGGTTGAGCCATAATGTTTTTTCCTTATTCTGAACGTTTGGGGTTTGTTTCTTTTATTTTTAATTTTAAAATGTTATTCTAAGCAACCAGAAGAAATATCTCTGTTAGAAAACTTTCTACTTTAAAAATTAACTAGAAGACATTTTATATTTGTTTAAAGTTACCTTACATCGTAGAGAAAACTGTCCATTTGTTTCACTGTGATATGTTTGTTAAAATTTTAGCAATGAGTATTTAGAGCCATTGATTTTAATGCAGTATTAAAGGCATTTGAGTCAGATGATTTTCTTTGGTTTTCAGAATAAAGATCACTAACAGTTGGCCTGGAAGGTTGATGCACAGATTGGCAGTCCAAATTACCAAATTATTTGTTCCAGTATCAACTGGGCTTAAATATTCCAAGTGAAAAACATGAAACTGCACATTTACCTTTAGTAAACTTCTTGGACACACTGGCTGAAAAGATTTATTTAACAATGCTGATGTACATAAAGTGTTGACTAATAAAAATGCCTTTTTACCCCTGACAGAACAAAATATGTTATATTGGCTGTTTCTAGCCAGCCAAACTAATGTTTCTCATAGCACTGTAGAAAGTGGTATGCAGCATGATTAAATAATATTTCAGCTCTTTAGTTCATGTAGAGGTCACCTGCTAGAAGGCATAAGGGTTTGATTAGGTTTACGTCATACGTGAAATATTCTAAAGGGAAGCACAAAACTCGAATATGTCAAGGCTGCAGCTACAAATAGCTTTCTCTTGTGGTCAGGTAGACAAGCTCTGTCCTTACCTATAATAATAAGGCAGACAATACTAAATAATTGAGGAAAGCATAAACCTTTGAAACATGAAACCAGGGAATTTAAAACCTATGCTCTGAGAAGAATCTGCCACCCAGTTTTAAAATGGTCATCAAGTGGGCATGTATTCAGATTTGGCCTACTGTAAAGAGCAAGCTTCCCAGCAAACTGTCTAACTTTCCTAGGAGCTGAGGCTAAATTTAAAGAAATATGAGTCTAATCCTGAAAACTCTGTGTAGGCAGTGAAGACACTAGTTAATACATTGCTAATTAACTTTACCAAACACTGGCATAAAACTGAAACCATAGAAAGAAAAAAAATATTAATATGCACCAAGATAAACAATCTTAAAACACTTTATTTTACCTGCACAGTTATTAGTTGGTGATCACTTTGTTTCCAGTAAATCCTGTTTACCAGATATCATGGTTACAAAACACTGCAATGCCTTATGGTGCAATCACACATCCAAAGGCAATCCAAAGGGCCTGGGCATTTGCTCAAGTTTTCTATATTCCCCGCTTCTGAAAACTTTTCAGGGCATTAAAATACAATTTCAAGAACAAGCACAGGTTGCTATTTGGTTTTAAAAAAAAAAAAAAAAAGGTTCTTCCTTTACAGGAAGCACTCACTATGTACTTCATTGCTGTTAGGCTATTGAAGTGTCATTAAAACAGCCAAACAATGCCAGGTCACTGATACTGTGACCAAACTAACCTTCTCTGTGACATCTGCCATCCATAATGTGAATTTCAGCAGAAATGCTTCCATCATAGTAAGATTGAAAATAAGCATAAACCCAAATTGCTTTCATGTCTTCATGATTTTCAAGGAAACAGAATCACTTTTACATTTGCTAAGGAAATACATTCTGTAGAGAATGCCTTCCTTACATAAATATAATTCACCACACATAAACAGTGTTTAAAACCTTATTAACAGCCATAGCATGTCATTAAAAACTTTCAGCAAGTTGGTAGTGCTGTTAACATTATTGCCAAATTTATAATCTCTTTTTATTTTCCATTTTGTCTTTTGAGTAATTAAATTAGAAATCCTTCAAAGCAATAAAAGTGGATTAAATGTTGTCAAACCACAATATGAAATTACAGAATAGAGTTCTGATGATGAATTTATTAAACTTTGCATTTCAATTCATTTCTCCTTGAGTGTATAAAAAGCAGAATTCTTTAGACAAAACACCAATTAACTGTCGTACCTCATTATTAAGTATTGTCTCCTTTTAAAAGATAGAATACATGAGGACATAAAGGACGCATGCAAGAAATCCATTTAAAGCACAACGTTTAATTACACCTGAATCCTGCAGTGGTAACAGAAAATAAATGAATTCTCAGGTACTGCAAGAAGGTGAATGATGTCACCTACCCAGGAGTGACCATAAAGACAGCAAGATTCTCCTGCTCAGATTTCCAGTGAAATAGCCCATGAATCAATTTTTAATTTGAAAGCAATTCAGCAAAAGGGTTTAGTTTATGAGGAGAGTTCTGAAGAATGAAGGAATAGAAAAAGAAAAGAAAGAGGCATCTGCCAACAAAGAAGATTGAAAACCAATCCAAAGAGGTTAAACAACAAAACCAAATTATCATAAAGGATGATGTTGGACCATGATCAGTGTGAGACATGAACATAAGTCCACAAAACACATCTCCTGACCTGTGAAAAAGTGTGCTTAGGTCTACATTTCTAAGAGTTGAAGCAGGCAATCAGCAGCATCTCTTCTCCCTGCACATTACAGATTCCCTCCCAGGAAAACAATGCCCAGTGCAGCACATCTCTGCACATGCAGAGTAACAGCATCACCACCTCAACCAAGGAATCCTTGTTTCTCAGGAACTGAATTTCTTGCTTCTGTTGAGCTTTTCCCTCAGCTGAACTAGCACGGCTCCTCTTCATATCCATTTGCTTGGGCAGCAGGCAATTCCCCTCCTCTCCTCAGTTACCCAGTTTTATGTAATTTGAAGTGCCTTTGAAACAGTTTGGAGTCTGAGAAACATGACTGAAAGAAGTCATTTGGTCAAGAAATGCCCCAAAGCAAGAGAGGACAGTGGCAGACACAAAGACACTGAGATCAGCTAGGATTATATTCTGAAGAACCAGACAAAATGGATAAAAGTGGCCAATGCAAGAGAATAAGATGTATGAATCCTGAAACTCCACTGTAAACACCAACACAAACCTCACTCATGCTGGTTTATACTGGATTTTGGGTGACATTGTCCACACTGCTGCTACAGCCCAGTGTAGCACCACTCTGCTGTACTTCGCATTAATTTGTTGCAATAACTGATACAGAAGAGAAGAGCGAGAACTAATACTGCCTGCAGGACTCAATGAATTATACTTAACCAGCATATTATTGTAGGCTGATAGTAGAATGTCACATGAACACAGATATAATCAAATTCTGTTTGGGGCATCATTTATTTAAAATACTTCAAGCTCCTTGCTGGCAGAGCAACTGCGAATTAGCATGCTATGCTGTGCACTTCAATTAAAAAGCAGCCTCATCTTTCCCATTTCCAAGGTACAGCAGAGCAAATCTAATTGTGCCATGCAGTCAGCTCTCATCTTCGCAGAGTAACCAGGGCTTTGGGTTTTTTTTTCTTTTGGTTTTTGACAGATTTGTCATCCTCTGAATGAGGCAATGTAGGCTTTTATGAAACTTGTCTCCTAATTGCAGGCAATAAACATAAGCACAGCCAGCAGCAGAGACTGTAGCAAGTGCAACTGAAGTAAAATGAAAATAAAGGAAAGAAAAGAACCACAAAGCAAGCTCATTTCACGTATGATCTGAATAGTTAAACCACCAGAATCTGGATTTCAATGCTCACAAGAGACATATACATTCCTTCTTCAATATAAACTTTAAAAAAAAAAAATCAAATAATTCCCCAAACCTAGAGCTTAAATGCTGAGATAGCCAAGATTTTTTTTATATTTTGGAGGTTAGAAGCTATGACTAATTAATGAGAAATAGTTATATGCCAGGATGCTATTAACTTTTACAATATTTGCTTTTAGCACTAAGGCTGAGATCTTTGAATATGAGATTAGTTGCTTTTGAATTGAGACCTTGTTCATACTGATTATCTCACTCCAAGTGAGCACCCAAGTCCTTGTGCTTCCTTTTATCCAGTACTCATCTCCTATTCCTGGTACAAACAATACAGTGCCTTTGGTTAGGTACTGAACAGGGTGAATTCACAGAAATAGTTGTCTGAATGAACTCCAGGAGGGCAGGAACTGGAGGGTCCCCGCTCAGAGTGGGACTAACACCACCACCAGTGAGGTTGGCCACAGCTTTGCTTGCCTGAGCCCTAAAAACTCCAGAAATGGAGAGTACACAGCTCCACCAGACAACATATTCCTGATCTGCATCACCTTGCTGGGGAATTCTTTTCCTAATGTGCTATTTCAAACATTCTGCCTGCAATTTGCCCCTTGCTGTATCATCTGACATGGCAGAGAATAATCCTCCCCTCTTTGTAGCATTGCAGCATCTTTGTCACAACCTCTCAGGTAGTTGCAGGCTGCTCTTTCCTTCCCTCTGCTGTTTTGCACTGCCCACTATGCCAAGGAGACTCACTGATAATTTTGAAGACTTTGGATGTTACTTGTCCTAATCGATCTTGTTCTAATGTGTCTTGGGAGATGCACATTACAGCTCTCAGACCTGGGGTTTCATTGTAGCAGGAATGTAAAGTAAACCAGATTACCGACTCAATTTAACTATTTATTCATTCTTGGCAGAGCAGCTGGAGAGACTTGTTGACCTTTAGACAAAAATGACAAACACTTAAATTTGTTGGTTTCACATGACATTAATAATTCAGAATAGTCAATGCCACTTTTTAGAAGGATAGAAAATAAAAAAAAGTTAGAACGTCTTTGCATGGTTTCCAGTGAAGGACAAAAAGTGCACCACAAATACACCACCACAAGTTAGCTGTTGAAATGTGAGTGCTACCATCTCACATGCTTGACTTATTATTTTCATAATTTTATGCTAAAATTACTACAGCAACGAACTATAGTGGGAAAGTGACATTCATTCTTTATTAATCTGCTCTTCACTATGTTGTCTTTATATTTACTATTAAGTGTTTTGTACACATAGGCTATCTGATTCAAAGAAAATCTGTGCATTAATGCTGGTAAACTTAATGAGAAATTATCTTACAATTTTTAATTATATCCACTTTTATACAGTTGCAGATTGCTACAAAAGAATACAGACCTTAACTTTATTATCATTAATCAGCTTTAGTAAATATAATTGACATTTTATACAGAACCAGCTTTAAGTAACTTATTGGCAGCAATACAGATGCCTCTTAATATTACCCTCTGGCTAGCTACACTGTTTGGGCGCCAGAGTGTCTGCACTAATGACTTGGAATTAAAATCAAATAAAAGCTGAGAACTGTAATTCAGTATAAAACAAACAGCCATACTTAGTACCAATTTTTATATATATAATTTGGATATACGAGGATCTTTTTAAATTTGTAGTTGATATAGAAGAGTGAAAGCGTTTGAGACTAGATAACAAAACGGGATAGACAAAAAACAAACCTGATGTTCCCAGATTTCTACACTTACCCTGTAGGCACACCATAGGAATTGGAATGAGAAGAAAAAGCAGACAGTGTAATTAACCTTTCCTTTCCCTTTTTTTTTTTTTAACAACAACAAAAAGGCAGAACATGTTAGACATTATAAATAGTAAAAATACACATTTTTCTGCCATTATGCTTCATCTCAGCAATTTCTGTAGTTTCCTGAGGATTTAATGTGCTTAGGCATGAAAGAGACCTAATCCTTGAAAAAAATTCCTATGAAGACATGGATTATGTTATCAAAAAGATTTAAGAAAACCTGCTTCACTGTACAACCAGGAAAGCTGCTCTGCCTCTCAAAGTCTCATGCCCTGACTTCCAGATATCGAGTGGTGTTTTTTTTTTCCAGAGCATATCTGAGCCCTGTCTTCCCCACACCACCCATGTATGACCTATTTGACTTCAGCTCTAGGAGAAAAAAATAAGTCATACTAAAACACCAAATAAAAATATCTAGCACTTTTGTATCTTCTGATGGGGCTTCTAGGGGCCACCATACGTGGAAGTCCCCTGAGGGGCTACTGATAAATCTTGTTGTACATATCATTACTTAATCCCATTTATCCACATCCTTTGCTTCAATAATCTACATTTAAAATTACTATAATTTAATTTTAGCCAACTCTGAGGAAGAACATCAGGATCTGGCTCTCTAAATATGGTTTGTTTTATTTATTCATCTAAAGAAGTTGATTCTTTTCTGAGCTCTCATTTTGATAAGATAGTTAAAAAGTCACAGGAAAATGTTTAAGGGAGAGTAGTACATATTAAACATTCCAAAGACTATCCATATTGTATGGGGAAGACAGAAATTTTATTATTATAAAAACGTATATGTATATGTAAAATAATCTTCTTTCTTTATGGATGTGATCTTCTCCATGGAGAGTCACAAATCCACACGATAGCCCTGAGTGCTCAGATTTTGCATTTGCTCCTCTGATTTTACAATAGCTGAAAGATATGTAAAAACTCATGTAGCCAGACAGCTCCCTACTGACTACACATCTAAGCAACTTCACATGCATACATTACTCCAACCACTGAAGGCTGAAAATAACACATACCTAAAAAAAATAAAAAAAACCATGCTTGAAAGGAGTCTGTTTCAATTTCTGTGTGGAACCTCCAGGGCTCTCCCTGACCAGACTGCACCTTTCACAGCGTCCTGTCTTCTCAGGCAGAGACACACCAAACTACTGAGTTATGCTCTGCAGACTGAAGGGAGGGAATTTCTTCAAAAACATACAAAGATGGCTAAAATAGCAAATTGCTGTTGAATGCAATTCAGGGAAAAAAATTAATAATAGCTACTACTGTTTTCCTAGTGTTACCCTGGTGGGCTTTTATGATTCTCTCCCATTTTTAATCATAACTTCGGTAAACAACCACTGGTCATAAAAAGCATCCAGATTACTTTCATTAAAAATAATAATCTACATCATGGACCAGATTGGCATAATTTTGTTCACAGAAAACAATAAAATGACCAGGGCACAGTGCCTGACAGCATTGCTATGACAAAGCTATACTTGATGTGTGTCGACTTGAAGTGTTGCTCTGACTAAAGCTCCTATGGCGTCCCTAGTTTTAGAAAGTAAACAGTCTAGTTATCCAACTACACCTCAGTTCTTAAAAGTTTTGTGCTTAACTGAAGAAGTGAGGATGAATTAAGACGTTTAGCAGCCAAAGGGGCCAGATGAATAACAATATGTCAGTTTCAGGGTATATAATCATGATTCCCAGTCTGCATCCCCTTCCTCCTCTTCTTCTCCCTGTCCCCAAAATATATTAAGATGAGAAATCAAACAGACTTCATAATTTGGAAACTTTAATGGTCAACTTCTAGAAATAATCTCTCCTGGAAGAACATGAACCAAGATTTTTCAGATACTTTCAATTCACCATATTTGGGCATTTTTCAGAGCCAAAACGAATTTCAAACCATGACCAAAATATGCAAAAATGTACAAACTTCAAAAGGATATTATAATGAGAATTAGGGTTTGTATGTGTATATTTCCTTTTCATGAGCAAAACCACACACATTCTCCTAACTGAAGTCATAGGATGTACTGATAAACTCTGCAACATGGCAGAGACATCAGGCATGGATAATTCCAATCTCAGCCATATAAACCAAGAAATCTGTAGGTTACAGAGCACAGGTTCTTATAAGAGAAGGTGTTACCTGTACATGGTACTACCAAAATGTATGGCCTCTTCTGTGATTCTGAAATACAGCTGTGTTCATATGTTAGAGATTGTGAAATGAAATGCGTGTGTATCTCATGTCCTTCAAAATCATGACTGATACATGCAGTAATTACTAGCTTGTGATTTAAAAGACATCTACAGGGCACTGAAATAGAAATCAACAAATTCTGGCTAAGTGCTTTTCTGGAATTTTTTTGTTTTCATCATATCCCTTGTCAAATACATAATGCATTTTTGTTCTCAGCAAAACTAACCATTTTGTACATTCTCAGCTCCTTTTTTTCCTTCCTCTCATCACTAAATATTTAAACACATTCAACCTAAAAATCTCAAGCTGGTAATCTGCTGCTTGTGTCTTGCCCCCTGAGGTGTAACTATCAATGTGACAGTGCACGATTGCTGGAGAGACATTAAAGAGATTGTGGTTATAGTCCTACCTGCCCACAGGCCAGTCCCATGCCTCGCTCCCCCATACCATGAGGACATGATAAATTTAACTCCAGCGCATCAGCACCAGCGACCTATAAATCATGTGAAAATACAAAAATTGAAAAATTAATTTCAAGTAATGTACTCTTTCCTGTAGCATTTACTGTTCATGTTAAATAGATTTCTTCAGACATTTGACTTATTTTTCTTTTTTAAGAGAAAAAGCTATGGTTATGATACCCTAGAAAAAAAAGCATTGATCATTAGAGATAAAAACTTCAAAAACTGATGCAATTTCCAAAGATTCTTAAGGAATTAGGGTAAAAAACAAAGTAAAGAGATACGAGCAGAATAAAGAGTTGGTTCTGGAAAATGTTAAAAAATTAAATGCAATTATAGGGCCTAAGAGCAGCACTAAGAGCTTTGACAGGCACTGATACACAGGTGTTGCTGTGCTCTGAAGAACTGTAACTCAGTAACAAATTTTTCCTTTTTGCTTTAATGGATTCAGTCTCCAAATTTTCTGCAGGCGCCTGTACTGTGCCATAGCTTTCGTCATTTAATAAATTTGCTTCTGAAGAACAAGAGGTTAATAAAAAGAAGCCTAAACAAACATATGATTCAAGCTAATTCCTGTTCATTGCCCTCTATTAGTTACAATTAAAAGGGGAAGGAGCCGAGCTGTCCGAGGGCAGCACACAGACACGCTCCTCTTCCTTTCTGAACTGCTCTGGCCTGACACCAACATCCCTCCTGTTGCCTTCCAGTGGCTCTAACTCGGGTTTTGTTCTGCATCTGCATTTTGTTTTTGCTTATTGAACTGGAGTAACTTTTCCTGCTGTGTGGCCATGGTTCAGCAGCTCCCAGAGTGCGTGAGCAGGGAGAAGCCATCCATCACTCCCAGGAACCCTTCGTGCTCTGGCTGGCTCTGCGGGCCTGGCCGTGCCGGGGCTGTTGGCCTCCCTGACAGGCTGACCTTTTGGATGAATAGGTCGTCCTCCTGCTGAGACCCTGTGGTACCTGCTGGGGCTTCTGCTCTTGTGAAAGCCACATCTATTACCTACCTCCTAGGTATGGTCCTACACGTGCGATTAAACATCCCTGCTCTTCAGCTGCGCATCCCAGGGCACCCCAAACTAGTGCTGCTCTCCACAGGGCAGACGCCAACAACTACTTCCCAGAAGCATGCTCTATCACAGAGGTTACACGTCATTAACTGCACTTAAAGAACCACGTTTTTTCTAAAGGGGTAACATAAATACAAGCACGGATTGGAAATATGTGTCTTAAAGTAGGACAGCAGTACCATCGGCTTAAAAAACCAGGAACAAATGGCACAATAAAGCCATTCATCTTAATCAGTTTAAAAGCGGCACTGCTCCTGTCAAGCATAGATTCCAACACATGATTTCATGGTAAATTAGGTAAATACAGGTATAAATTGAAATATCATTGAAGATCACCAGGCTAACTACTGATAATGTTTAATTTCACTTCCCTAAGTCCCCAAAGTGACTTTTTTCTCATAGGTTCAAAACACTCAAAATCAAGAAATGCCATCTAACATAACCACAGGAGGGCTTAAGACACTGAATAAAGCAACAATAATGTCCAAACATTCTGCCATATGAAAACACAAATTCAAAACATCCACACCTCTATTCATACATATATAAAAGCATATTTATAATTTAAACATTTAAATCTGAGCTGATGCTAGCAATAATGACAAGGTAATTATTTTCTTTGCTTAGATTTGTTAATACCATGCTTTTAATTTCCACTAGATACTTTATGTGGAAAACGCACTTCAATTTAAACATAACAACTTTGCTTTCCATTCAGATATAGACACTTCCCTGAATGAAATTAGTGCAGTCCTAATAAGTATTTCTTACACTACTCCCTATGGACACAGGTACATGTTATTAAATAGTTTTTTCCTCAAATTGAATAGAAACTTCAGGTGCATAGTCTGTTTGCATTTCTGCAAGATTGGATTTATATTATAGAAAGCCTACTGACTGCTATTATATATGCTGACTTTCTCAGCTATCATTTTTGAAAGTCTGTATTAAAACTAGAATAGTATTAAATGAGCCCTTTATACTTTAAATATTCAAGAGTTTTATATTCAAAATTTCTTCTGGTGCTGTCAAACTAGTGTGCCTCTAGGCAAGGTAAGATCAAGTTAGGCTCTCAAAGGTAGAATTAAATTTTATCAGGGCATCTGTCATAATATACAGTTTGCTTAAAATGCAAATAAAAAGTATATAGATTCAAAGACTAAAGGCTTTCCAGGTACTGCTTAAAAATCCAAGGGATCATTTTTATGGAACAGATTTCCTTTAAATTTACATTTCCATCATTTTAATGAAAACACAGAATAAACAAATTATAATGGAGATGTTTTAAATTCTCATTTTTCACTTTGAATCTATTTCTTTTAAGAAATTCCTTACTGCAGCTCTTGTTTTCAAGGAGAATAAAAAAAAATGTGGAAACACATTTAGGAGCCATTACCTCAGCCATTTTTGAAAGTTCAGTCCAGTCCTCCCTGTTATAGCTGCACATGATGCTGGCAATCAGAACCTGGAAAGAGCATATATACATTATTGTAGTACTGTACATTACTGTGACTCGAGACATGAACTGCACAGCCTGCATATGGGAACTACCAGCTGTCTGCCAGGAGCAAGAGAGTGAAATATATCTGCAGACTTCACTGGGGACAAGAAACAGTGAACAAACTCATCTATCACATCCCTGGTTTTTAAAGAAGGTCTATCCATGTGCATTCTCTTTGTTGCGTGATGCAGTGAGAACAAAGTCTGTCCTACACACAGAGCCAACTGGAAACTGTCACACATGTTCCTGAGGTCTGAGGAATTAAGTAATTATTTACTATTAATACAAATGACAGCAGCATCTTGACTTTTTAGAGGTAGGTAAGGCATCACTGCAAGAGTTTACACTCTAACCTGGCAGTGTATGAACACAATATTCCAGCTGACTTCAGAAATCCAGGACACACCAAATCGAGACCCTGGAGTCTCTTACCATGCAACTTCACGACAGTGACAGACACCCACAACTATTTTGTGTCCCAGAGGCAACTGGGAGGAGTTGAAATCTGCAGGACTGGGAGAATGGCCCAAGGAACCTCCAGCCTTTGTTATCCCACGATGCACATTTTATTTCCAATTCACCGACTGGCCCCAGTTCCCCAGAGCAATTCTGTGTAATTGCCTTTCCTTCTCATTACACTGAGCACCTTTCAAGTCCAGGTTCTGCCTCTAGTTGCTGCTGCTCCCTCTAAAATATTTCTTGAGGTTCATGTTTTTAGGTAAAATAAGTTTTAATAGGATTCTTCAGGGTGTGGGAGGACACCTAGACACACAACTTCCCAGTTGTGTACAGTGCCATTTACTGTTAAATGAAAGTTAACCACTCCTCTGGTCAGTGCACAGTTCAAGTGACAGTGCTAATTTCTATTTAAGACTAAAATAAAATTATGTGTTCTGGATCCAAAGATTGAAATTCTGAAGTTGATACATTTGAGGTCAGATCAGCAGTGAAATCAGCCCAGGAACTCCTGCATGAAGGACTTCTTAGAAGGATGATATTTGGAAGAAAAAACACAACAGAAAACTATATTGCAGAAGCTAAAAGGTTAAATCAGAAAAGATATCATAGAACTTAACAGAAGTCTACCAGCTCACTCTGTGTTCAAAGGAAACACTAGGAGAGGAGAATAGAGAAGCATCTGGCCACACTCTTGTTTATTTGGCCCTCTTACATGAAACTTTCACATGAAAGTTTGATTGACAGATAATGTGACATTTGATTTTAATCTTTTTGTTTTCCAAACAAATTTTACTGTCTCATTAATATCTAGGGTGGGCTTAATCTGTCACCCCCTCATTTTAACACTTTTCTTGAACTTTCCCATAATGCTGAGAATTAATGACTCATTCATTTCAAACAAATACTGAAAAGCATGGTGTAGAAAAATTGTCCAACACACACAATTGCTGGAAACTGTAAACCCCCAAATTACCTCCATAGGAAAGAAGGAGGAGATATCTAGCATATTCAGAAGAGAGGGAAACACACTGAAAAGTAAGGCAGATATGGAGAAAATTTGACATGGTGAGGTTACATTCTATTCATTTAAAAGGACAATACCACATATCATCATCATTATTTCCATTGTTTTGCTCTGATGATTCTCTACAATGAGCCCACCTACCTGCAGACAGCCCACCCACCCTTCTGGCTGCTGTTTGCAGGATGGGAGTCTGGTGAGAAGGGACGTGTTTGATGAAGTGCCTGCCTTGCCTGCAGGTGCCCATTTGTGCTCACCTCTGGCATAAATGTAAGACCAAACTCTTCATTAAGCACACACAATCATTACTGCCCATGCTTTTATTCCCCTCTGACAGGCAAAAAGAGTCTCTCTCCTATATCATAATTTTTTAGATTGGAAAAAATCTTATATAGCTGTACAGGTCAAATGTTAATGAAACAAAATCTGCTCTGTGTCCTATTTGACTATTTAAGATAAATTGAGGGCTCTGGAAATAAACAGAAGTCTCTTTTAAAGGAGTTTAATTTTTAAAAGCAAAAATTGTGACAAATCTGTCTAAGAAATTATACATGAGAAAAATGTAAAGCAACTGGAATTTATCTAGAAACTGTATCTTGTCAAATTCATGCTTTTTTTAAACTAACTAAAGCAAAAAAACAACGCAGCAGCTCAGACATTGACAACATGATAAGGATTTTCACAGTTGCAGTCACAATCCAAAGTACATCAGAAATCTGCACAATTGAGCTTTAAAACAAACCAAATTTTTCAGTGGGGAAAGTTGTAAGACAACAAGGGCAGCTGACTAGATTCATAACTAGTTGAGTTAGGTTACATCAAGTGTTGCTAATGAAATTTGAAAATTCTGCTGGGAGTGTACAAAAGATGTTTCAAAGAGCTGTTAATTAAGACAACATGTTAATTTAATATTGATTACTTTTAGGATTCATATTTAAAATTAAGCCCATACTTTTTGACAGAAGCAGTAGTTTACAATAAGAAAAATAACTGAAAACAAAAATTACATTTTTGCCATGACTGTTCACAGGAAAGCCATGTTCTCAGAGGGAATAATAAAAATTTAAAAATAGTAGAGATTTTACAGTTTTTTTCCCCCCCAGTGTTCTCTTATAATTTGAAAACAAACTTATTTCCTAGGTGGAAGGATATTCCCCAGCACTCTGTGCTAACAAAACTGTCCTTTCTCAAGAGACTGTTCTTCCCCAAAACACCTTTACAGTCTTTTCATTTGGAATCAGTGCCCACGAAAAAGAAATAATCACTGTCACGTGTGAACATTTAGGGGAACTATCTGTGATGTCTGAGGTTTGGATCTACTCCCAAAATTCCTAAAATACATGGAAATTTATAAAGAAAATATACACTATTATCTCCTACTACCTGAAAGAGAATAGCAAGAACAAAGTAAGAATTACAAGTGATAAAAGGCAGAGGGTTTATTGGAAAGTAATGAATGAGAACTGCATCATATTTCAGCTTCTTAGACTCCTCTCACTTATTTTTTCAGTGCCTACAATGCATTGTACCATATTACCAACCCTGTAAATTTAATTGCCCCAAACAGCTGGTGTCTCATGGAAGTCCAGCACATGGCCCAGCCCGAGAGCATCTGTGGAGAGCACATCCTTTCTTCGATTCCTGAAATTTTCAGTGGCAACCTGACATGAGCTTAATTACAGTGGTTTGAGCCACAAGTGTGAGGCTGCACCACGCTTCCCAGCTTACAAAAGTAGACTCCTGACAGATCCTACAATGAAGCTGCTGCTAAAGTGTAGTAAGTGGTAAATGAGGGTTGACTAAATTGCAGCTTTGTCATAGCTCGAGTGTGGGCTGCCTGCAAACTGTGCATGATTGAAGCACAGTGGGACCCCTGGCCCATTCCTTATTCCAGATCAAAATCATAGCTGGTATATGCTGTTCCCTCTTCTCCTCCATCCAAACGGCTATTTTGCCTGTTGTGGGAGATGCTGCTGCCCCACCCCATGCTGGGGAGCACAGCAGCCCTGCTGACTCTGTCCCTCCCTGACCATCTCTGTGACAGATGTCACCAGACAAGGGCTTTTCGCCCTGGCACCACACAACGGGACAGACAATCTCTCCAAACATCTATAAAGGGACAAATACACATTTGCAACATCACGCACTGTTCTGTGTTCAGCATTTTCCTGATCATTCATGGAACAAAAAGGTCCACAATAAAACTTGTGTTTTGTTGGAGGGAAGGGAGGTGGAAAAGGGAGGGTATGTAATGTACCAGTTAGGACACCATTATAAGATGAATATACTGTAGCTAAAGCAGTAAAAAGCTACATTTCACACAATTCTGTGACTAATGCATTAGCAGTTGTTCTACTTAAAAGAACACTGACAAGGTACTTCTCATAATCCTTAAAATATTTTTCTCCCTGTTTATAATAATCCCCTGGAAGCTTAAACTAGAATCCATTTCCCTTGTGAATGTTTTTCTTTTCTCATCCATTATCTCTATGTGGATGTCTCATGAATTCAATAGAATGAAAAGAAATAATAAGGATGAGGTTTGCCACTGTGTATGTTTTCAAGTGATCTTTCTTTCCTAGCACACAGAATTCACTGCAAGAGGTTGCAAAACAAAAAGAAGGAGAAAAAAAAAAAAAACAACAACTGGGTCTAGTTTGGGTCACATCTATTTAAAGCCAGAGTGCAGTAAAACTCTACATTGACAATTATCATTTATCCTGTACTGCTCTGCAGGGAGTAAGGGAGATTCAGTACACTCAGTCTGAAGAAAAGTCTCAGCGGTCTGGATTTAAATGTGAACACTGTCGATTCCTGCAAATTCAAGAAAAATTCTCAACATACAGAATGAAATCACAATCCTCTATCCTCATGCCTGTGATAACCATATTTATTTTGGTCATCTCACACTGGCCAGAGCCTGTATCTGTCCCAAACCTAATTGTCCAGGCCTGTGCATAATCTCACTGCACTTCAGGAAATCCAGCCACCCTAATTTCTGCTTGCTCTTCCCTGCCTGTCCCTTCTTATTACTGCACCAGACTTGAGGGCAGTTCTGCATCATGTCCATAGATGCTCTGTTTAGACATTACTGCTGGCCACAACACCCCTCTCTGATTTCTCAAACACTGACAAAAATCCACAGTTTTTTATTTTTTAAGTGCAGAGTCCTTGCAAAAATAGAAAGACATTCTTAGCATCAGCTTTAAAGGCCACTCCTCTGAAAGATGCAAACTAAAGAGGAGCTTTCAAGAAGGCTGAAGGACTGGGTTTTTTGACAGCTATTTGTTTAGGAATCAAAGATGAGGAGCAGGATAACTGGTGTGTAAAGAGGGGGTGCAGAGTTTGAAGACTTTATTAAGAATCAGGTTTCAATAACCATAGAATTACTGTTGATCAAGCTAAACTTCAAAAGGTATTTTTGTTTGGGTCAGATGGAAAGACCTCAAACTTCCTTTCAAGACACTATTTTTCCTCTTTAACAACACAGAATAGTCTTGCCACATGACCTGTGTAGTCTCAAACATTTTAAATCAAAATTCCTCAGGAAGCATTTACTAAGAAGGAGCTTGCTAGTGGTGATACAATCTTCCTAGAGCAATGGCAAAAATAAGATGTTCAGTTCACCACTCACCAGTGGAAAAGCACCTACACAAGCACACAAGGAGAGGAGTACTTGGCAGCTGCATCACTGTTTCACAGCATTAAATACCTCATTTGTCAGAATGAGGGGTACCTACACTCAGTCCTGACCCACACTATCTCTCACCCACACACCGTAACAAGCTGATGCACTCAGAACATTTCCTGAAGGTCCTGCCCAAGTGCAGCTACAAGAGCACATGGTCCACCAGCTACTTAGTGAGAAGTCCACAAAGAACAGTTTATAGGGCACTCCTTTGCTATTTCAACGACACAGTAAACAACCTTGTAAATATCTACATGGAAAAAACACCCGCTGCACATGGACTTCTCATAGTTCTTCACACATGTGAGTCAAACATACAGGCTACATAGCCCAGGCTGCCCTCACAACAGCTCTTAAGATGCAGTCTCAACAGCAAAGAGCTAGCAGTGAAGGAATAACAACAGCAACACAGGATCTTTGGGTTGTTCCACTCAAGATGTTTCACTTCACGAGATTCACGCCAATAGCCTTCCTCTCTAACTGTGCCTCTTACACAGCATCAGGTCCAGGATGAGTCAGCCACACTGAGCCAGCAGAGAAGTTCTTGGAGGCTTTGTGCTATTCAGTGCCACCTGTGGCCACCCTCTGCTTTTCAAAATGGTCACTGGCTGATGAAATGATCCCCCTCAAAAAAATAGAGCCAGAATTACCAATGTACAGGACACTTCTAAGACCCTCTGTACAAGACAAGAATACAAGCACAGCAAACATTCTGTACTGCACAAATACAGTCAAATGTGCAGTATTGAAAAACAATGGGAGCACAAACATTTGCTGCTATAAAAATAACCCTCTGGAAACCAGCCTGATTTTGATGCCTTGTACGCTCAGCCTGGCTTCTCTTTTTCTGTACACTCTTGCAAATTTTGATTTGTTGCAGAACTGAAATAAAAATAAGCTTCTTATTAAAAACTACCTAGAACATCAAATCCCATGCATTAAGAAAGTTAACAATTGTAAAACCTGTCATGTCTCTGAGAAGCAGAGGAATTATCTTGTTATCAATTTAATAATGGAACACTGAAGTAAATGATGACATCCACTGACACCAGTAACACTGTCTCTCCTGGGAAATTCATGTTGGTAGGAACTGTCAATCTAGATGGATATGGACATATGAAACATTGTACCTTCAGTCCATAAATCTATTTTTTCTGCACTGCCTTAATAAAAAGATTCTGCATGATGATAAAGACAAGCAATGCAGAATGTCCTGACACTGCTGACCTGCAATTCTGCTTCTCTTCTCTCTTCTTTTTTCAGGGAATTTACTCTCCAGTAAATAATTTAACAATCTCTAACCATCCATTGTTTTCCTTCTTCACTCACACTTAAAATACATATATTTGTGTATATGAAAATGAGACATGTAGGGGTTATTAGTACATTTATTATTCAGCTGTAGCAAACCTTCTAAATAAAGCACTTTCTGTGCCTTGTTACGTTGTAGTAAGATCTCCCAGTTTGTTTGTTTTTTTTTAAGGAAGGGAGAGTTAGATACAACAGAGCAACAGAAAAACAGGCCAAACATTATCAGCACACAACTAAGTATAGAAAGACAATGACAAAAGTCTGAAAAAGCTATGATTTGCTCTATGTAGTACCTAAAAAATAGTCAACATGAGCAAGAAACACCAAAGATTCTAATCCCAGGCTAAATGGAGATGCTTATTTTTAAAGGCAGTTCTTTTCATGTGATGACTCTGCTTCTATCAGTGAGATCCACCTATTTAATTATATTATTTGATGGATTTCAGTGAGTACACCAGCTACAACTTCAAAATCAGGCCTAGAGTTGCTGGGTTCTAACACCCTCAGACAAACAAAGCCCAGAGCTTATGAACAAACTTTTTTCTTTGTAAAGTAACACAACACTGTGTCTTTGATGGGAGCAGAAAGCTAAACAGGTTGCACTTGAGAACTTACTGCACCTGTAGAAAAAAAAGGGCTCTACTTGGTTTTTTAAGTGCCCCTCTACCATGTCAGACTCAGCACCACATCAGCACTGCCAGGGCAGTGGGGCTTGGTGCCCTTGGCCCTGCTCAGGCAGAAATGTACAGGCATAAATCACAGACATGGAAAGTTTGCATAAATGAAAAGCTGACCTAATGAGAGTCCTGCTGATTTGCAATGCAACTGAAAAAAAAGTGAATGGTCAAGAAAAAAAAGATCTGATGCATCTCTTATGACTCAGGGCACTCTAATGTGGTAACTTCTGAACAGTGAAAAGGGAACCATGGAATAAGAGTTCCCCAAAACATATGTACAATGAAAGAGAATATAGCACCTGTTTAGAGCACTTCAGGGAAACTCAAATATTTAACATGACTAGAAGAATATGTCCATTTTATCACAGACTGTTCAAAATTTCAGTACTTCAGGTAAATCCTTCAAATTACATTGAAAATTACCTATGTGGCTTAAGACTTCCCTGGAAATTTGATAGAATCTCTGGGATTTTATTTTTCATAGGAAATCTATCCTACTTCAACCTTTAGTCTCTTTGGTAATGAGTGAAAACAAATACATGAGTGTATGGAAATAAAGGCTGAATCCAAGAGAAGAGTAAAGACAGATACTAATTTTTGGCAGTACTTCTTTCTAACAAGGCCTGCAAGCCCTTGTGGAATTGGCATGCCCCAGTTGTATTTCTGTGCTTTCCACACTGATTTAATATAAAAAGAAAGCAGAGAAGGCCAATACATTATTGGAGAAGCTAACAGAAAAAGGATATATCTAATTCTATCATATTTCAGACACATGTTATGACCTGTAGCAAAAGCTTTTCACCAGGGTGCTGACACATTATTGATTCTCAAGACCACATAAGGAAAACAAAGTTGGCAAAAGGCTACACAAATTTGTGAATTTTTTCCTCCACCTTTAGAAATTTTTCTCTTATCAAATTCTCTGCCCAGGTACATAAAGGCCTTTTAACCACATGTCCTGAGGTTTTATGATGCTTGCATCCCCCGTCGTTTGTTCTGTTTATGCTGGACATTAAGTCCTTCACCTTTAAGACTGGTTCTGCACCTTTAAGACTTGCCCTAAACCATGACACCACAGTTCTTTGAGCACCTCGATAATTGTTTTATTCTCACAATAGCACGGGCAGCTCTCTGCAGGCTGCCCCTCTGAGAGAGGAGGCCAACTGGAGACAAAGATGTTCAAGGCATGTAGGCTGCTCCCTCAGATGGAATGAGTAGCTGTTGATTGAAAGGAACCCTAAGATCTCTTCCAGACCTTGGCTATTTCTAGATATATACAGATATATTTCCCCTATTACTCAAGCAGCAAAGCTGCTTAACTCATTAGAACACAAATTCAGCAGAAAATATAAAGAGACAAAATACAGAATTAATAACTTCATCACAGTTTCCTAACCCTTGCACTCCATCAGCTAGCAATTCCCCAGCTCAAATCTGTCTCTTTGCATCTCTGAGAAGTCCATCCTATCTCTTCTCTTGTTCCATCATCCCCCAGGGCTTCTTTTAATTCACTTCTTTGGATTTTGAAGGCTCAAGGAAGCTAGCAGTATCAGTGCTAGCAGAGGAGAAAATTGTGACTCAGAGAGCAGAGAGAAAAACCCCTCCCTTTTTACACTTCAGAGCCCTGTGATCTACTTCATCATGTGACATTGCTGGTGCCAGAAGGATGCTTGGAAGGACTAAATGATTTTGTCAGTCAGGTTGCATCCTTCACAACTCACCCACTCTCTCTCCGTGCACCATTATCCTCATAGAGATATACTGAAAATCAGTGATAGTTTACCTGATTTTGCACAAACCACTCATCAGTTAGGCTGCTCTGAGAGCTGAGGATGTGGTAGTTAAGAAGATGTGTAGGAACAAGCTATAAGGCTTGTCCTGTCTTCAGGAAGTCTTCTGATGGCTTCAAATGCCATCTGCATGGGGGAGATCTATCAGTCCCTAAATACCTTGTATTTAAATACTATCTATAAATAGTATATAAATAATATTTCCCTAGGTATCGGTCTAGTTATGGGACTTCACAAAGAGGAGTGCCTCTTCACAGTCCCAAACCTGCCTGATCAATGGGGCAGGCTCACCTCATGATCAGAGACAATCTGCAAATGTTCACAGGGCTAAAAGCATGGTATATTTTTCAATGGCCAAACCAAGACCAGTGGTATCCATCCCCACCAGAAGCTTTCATTTGAAAAAAAATGTTTCATATAAAAATATTTCTACAGTGAAAATTATAATAAAGCAGTCCATCATCAAAGAAAGAAATTCTACTTTCTGTCAGGCACAGAACTTTTTGATAAGTGAAGATGAAAATTTGTGTTTTCTGTTGATCTCTTCATATATCTTTCCTATCACCCCCTGGTATTTCCCAGCCAGGCCAAAAATTCAGTGAACAACAGTGCCACTATGCACTGAACCTCCTGATGGCAGATCTGCAGTGCTCCCATCTGTGATATGATCAGAAAAATCTCATGAGTGGGTAGCTCTTTTTTTCTGTGCAGACATTAGAATTTACTTAAGTAGCTAGCTGTTATGTCTGATGACCCAAGTAGTTTTTTGGCTACACTCCAACAGCAAAGAAGATAGAAAATTAAGGGCTGTAAGTTGGCAGTTACCTTCTGACTAATCTTTCCTCCTCAACCACCAGTTCGACCCACCTCTTCATATTTTAGGGAAGCTCATGTGAAGATGTTGAGAAACTCAAAGAGGCCTTACTATGTTCACTGTATATTTGGAAGTTTTATAAAATTGTTACCTAACTTGTTCAGCATACTGCTATGTGATTGGAGATTTTAAAATTAAAATGCATTGAATTTTCTACAGCCTTATAGCCTCATTCAAATGATCATTCAAATGAAAGCACTGGAAGACCTAAAGTTGGTGAGATTTTTATCAATGACCCAGCTGTGAGTATGTGTGTTCCCAAAAAGATAAACTGAAAATAAATCACGTGAAGTGTAGATGCCTTTGGCAGAATCAAAGGCAAAAGCCCTCCTAGGAACCAGAGGCGTGCTGACAGTACATTGAGAGAATGCAAATATAACACACATACATTTTTAATGCCCACCCTTCACTTTAAGATGCACACACTGCACACAGGTAAGAATTTGGGGTATCTATAAAATTGCACAATCTTTAGATACTCTCATGTGAGCTGTATATAACTTAAATGAAACATTCTGCAAGCATATTCAGATTTTAATACAGTTATATAGAGAGACCATAAATGACTAGGTGGCCAAGAATGGTGTAACTAAGAATAAGTCTATCGTGTTACACTGCAAGAAAAGTGAAGCAGATTTTTATAAATGCTGCCCTGAAATTTAGGAATAGAGCTTCAATGTATTTTTTTTCCAAACATAAGATATAAATTAGCTATTATGTACAGACAGAAAAATCAATGTAACTATAATTTCATAAAAAAAATTAAATACAAAACAAGTAAAAGAAAATTAAATTTTAAATAGATTAGGAATCCTGCACTTAAAAATGCAAGAAGGATGTAAAAATAACTAGTGAATAAGCATTCTTCCTGAGATTTGTGAGACTGGGAAGTGTAGTGGCAGGATACAGGAGAGAAAAGCACTCTGTTGGTTTCTTTGTTTACATTTAACCTACGTGGCTCACAACAAAGGATGTATTTAAGTCTCCTTTAAACAAGCCTTTAAATATTTATTTGGGTTTAAGTGTTCAGTAAATAAGTACTTACTGTCACCCACTTTCTTCAACACTCAAAAGACCATCTCCACCAGCTCTGCATACAAGGTTTCAACACAAACAGGTTGATGCTGATTTATGAGTTATTACCCATAGGCACACCTGCAACCAGTGGCTGCTCTAGTGCTCTTTCAAACCCCATAAAATAGCAGGTAAGGCTGGTTTGCTGTGTCCAAAATTGAAGAAATTCATATTAACTTGAATCAGCCTGTATTTGCTGCAAGTTCCCAACAGGGGTAGTTACACACTGCAATTTGCTATCCCATGGTAATTGGTTGGCATGTCCGTGTTCACACAACCGTGTATTAGACCAAAACTGTATGAAGAGAACAAGATTGCTTTTTGGATCCTGCTGGCCACCTCATTTTGCATGTTTAGCAGTTGCTCTTTTAAGCACAGTTTATTAGAACAACAACAACAACAAAAAACAACAACAACAAAAAACAACAACAACAAAAAAACCTCCCAAACAAACAAACAACACCACCCCAAAAAACCAAAACCAAACAAAAACCCAAACAACAAACAAATAATTAAAATATAAAACAAGGGTGAATTGAGATCTAGAATATGGAATTGTGGCAGATATGAGAAGTTTAGTAATGAAGACTGTGTAAAAGTTTATGGTCATAGTTCTTAAACACAACGTGCATGAAAAGTTTAGAAGCTAGCAGCAGTATTGAGGGTGTAGAACAAGATCAGTTCAGAGCCCACTAAGAATTCTGCTAATCTACATGTTCCTCTTGGTAGATAAAGAAAAGAAAAAACATCTTGGAACACTTTATTCCCACATTTCGCTCAGAATTTGAGATCTTTCCCTAGCCCCCCTCCCCAGAAAGCACAGGAGGCTGGGATACAGTCCAGCTGCTGTCAATCACACTGAAGAGCTGGCTCTAATTGTGATAGATTCAAGCATGTGCCTCTGCCTTTCTTGTCTGAGCTAGAACATGTCTGCAGAGAGCCAGCTCTCCTACTACCAGCACAGTTCAGAGCAGCAAACGCCACACTTGCTTCTGAACAAAAATAAACAGTTTGCTGGTATAACTGCATTTACACTAGGTTCTGCCAGGATAGCAGTTAGATGCCATTTTATTTTTAGTATTCCTAGCCTACATAAGTATGTGAGCAAGCCTTTTAAATATAGACTTAGCCTTCATATTTTTTCTTCATTAGAGCTTTAGGCGAATGCCTAAAATGTAAACTACATCACAGAATATACAGAATATGGGCTACAGGAACAGAATATACTTACTACTTTGATCAGGTATACAGTCACTTTCCTATTATTATTGTAATCTAAATACTGTAATATAGAAGACAAAAAAGCAGAATTACCTAAATCACATATGCTCACTGCTTCATAAAAGACTAAAATAATATCACAGACAGTAAAATGAATGTCAAAGGTACTGTGCATTTTAAAAGATCAAATTCTATCATTTAGCCAATTGCCTATGACAAACATGAAATGGAAATTAGGAAGACATATTTAGGGGATATATATTTTGCACAGGTAATCAGACTAGCAGAATTTTGTCATTTTTACAAACAGTAGATTTTCATTTTGATGGATTGTTGACTCTTAATAATTTTAAAATTTTGCCTTTATTTTATTTTTAACATTCATTTTGTAAGATTGCCACAAGGTCATTTCATCTCCATCCAATGGCATCTACATCTTAATATTAAAACAATAACTACCCAGAAAAGGGCATTTCCCAGAGAGTAATGACTGGCTGGGAGGAGTTGATGGCCTGAGGCACTGCTGAGGGCCATTAACCCTGGCCAGTTATTAATCACCAGGAAATGCCCTGCACCAAGGTTGTTATTGCTATTTTAAGCACAGATTGAGGGGGCGAAATGGATATCTGAGCATACAGGGGGTTTAACGCATGATGCCATTTCCTTTGTTGCAGTTTATGGAGGACATTTCTACAATCCACAGTCCTGATACCCCACCAGATCACAGAGATCATTTTGAAGCACTCCATTGTACACACAGTAACTCACCAAACTGAGAAAACAGTTGAGATTTTTAAGAGATTGTCTCTTCCCTCTGAATAATAGTCTGCATGTTCACACTTTAATAAGATGAACAGAAATATGCAACTCTTCATGTCACTGTCAGCAGAATTACTTTCTAGAAATATATTTTTAATCATACTGTCTTTATGTTTAGGGCATTTCCTTTATCAATACTCCTACTTAATGACCGCTCACATATCTCTGCAGAAAAGGAATTTTTAGCAGTAACTGCCAAAGAACATCCTGAAGCAGCTTCAGCTGATGCTAGCCATTAAGGAGTTTGTCTTTTCCAATAATCAAGCAGATTGGGTCATTTTCTAGGAGAAGGTTGGTGAAGTATTTCAGAAACTGCCTTAATTTTCTCCTACTTCTTACCCCAAGGCTAAAGTTTTAAAGATGTGTTCACAGTCCACAGAGAACTGTGAAAATTGTTCTTTTTTTCCAGGGATCAATAAATCACTTTTTAAATCAAAAGAATATTCTTAGCATATGTACAAATAGTCTTCTGCTTTATTGAACTACTACTATTTTTCAAACCTTAGCTGTGATAGTAAAACAAACAAAATAAGTCATGGCTTTATAACATGCATAGGAAGAAGGTACAGTTCTGCACTAAACCAGTTTGACAGGTTTCTCAACAAAGCAGTAGTTTTCAAGTGCAAAACATAAAAGACCTTCTCACATTTTTCCTCGAAGTCCTAATTTGTCACCACAAACATGTACATCTGAATCATAAATTGATTGTAAAATTCTCACTGCACTTACCATGTGGTCCTATTTTCAGTTACAAATTGCAGTTTCCAGAAAGAGATATGTGCTTTTCTAAAATAAAATTCCCTCAAATTGATGGCCAGAGTATGTGTTCCCGCTTCTTTGCCAGATTAATAACCATATTTTTGAAAAGTTTAGAATAAAA
This sequence comes from Trochalopteron elliotii, assembly GCA_024734555.1. Classification (NCBI taxonomy): domain Eukaryota; kingdom Metazoa; phylum Chordata; class Aves; order Passeriformes; family Leiothrichidae; genus Trochalopteron; species Trochalopteron elliotii. Next base: position 4,061,452 of record JANPWX010000273.1, on the reverse strand, counting down.
ACAACACCCAGTGTGAATACCGTGCAGTTAGGATCAAACATTATGACGTGTACTGCATGATCATTTGAACATGCATGACCAGATACTGTCCCTGGGTAAATTTTTAGCAGATTTTCTTGTATTACTGTATGTAGGATTGTCTGAGGTGACCCACTGGAAATACAGCAAATCTTAGTAAATTGAAAGTAGCATTTGAATTACAAACCCCTTAGCACAGCATTTCAGACTAGTACAAAATATATCTATATCTCAGTTTCAGTTCAAGTAATGTAGTTACATGATAATCAGATTGTCAAAATGCAATACAGGAACAATGGTCCAAAGGTTGAGACAGGACTGGGAGGCAGAGAGGGTTTCTGATCCTGGGTGCAAACCTAAGAGCTCCTCTTTGTGTACTGGCAGTGTAAATCCCCAGGAATGGATTATGCAGCTCAGTCCCCCTTCTCCCACATGCACCAGCAGCAGCTCCCCAGGGCAAGCTCACTGTAGTATTTCCCTAAAAAACTTGCCCAGCTTTTAAGAAATCTGTGGCACAGGAATTCCCTGAGTCAGAGGTGATGCTTTCAGATAACTTTTTCCAGTAGGTTTTTCTCAGCCTGTATGTACCTCTGGGACTGGCAATGCCCCATGAATATGAGCTCCACAGCTGCTGAGACATGTGGTGGAGAATTCCTATCACTCATTTCCACCTATCACCTTTTTCTGGTTCCAATCCAGAAAGATGTGAACCACAAAGCGTATTCACAATGTGAAGGGGAAAAAAAAAAGAATCAATAATGCTGACATACTGGTGGGTTTTGCATTGTTTCCTTCCTTTTGTAGAAATTCTGAGTTTGATAAGCTTTATTTCAATGTTATTCAGCATTAAGCTGAGATTTTCATAGTGCTCCCTTACTGTAACCCTAGTATAGTTAGCTTACAGTCACTCACTGTACATATCATTGGTTTATCCCATTTGCATACAACTTTTTTTTCCCCTGGAAGTTCATTGGCCAATCAATCAGTAATGCAAGACTCTTCACAACCCTTTATGTCAGCATTCATCTTTATCTTCCTACATTACATACTATTATTAGGAAAGTTTACATTCATAAAATTCTCTCTCTTTACCAGACTGTTAATAAACATTTTAAGTAGCACAGAACACAGTGCAGATCCCTAAAGAATTTTCCCACAGCTCTCTATCCATTGTGAAAATTGACTAGTTATTCCTTAACATTGTTTCCTATGTTTAACTGGTTACTTATTCATGTAGGTTTCTTCCTCTAATCTTATGATAGCTTAATTTCTTTCAAATTCCTCAGTGAAGGACCCTACCAAACACTTCTGGAAACCCAAGTCCACTTTTATAATTTGAATTTCTCTTGATGTCCTCAAAGAACTTTTTCTTTTTTCATAAGGCATAACATACTACAAAGGGAATTCTTCACTTTTTGTTTGTTTTCTTTCTACTAGTTCTATTTTTAGAACAGCTTTTACCAATGCACATACAAGGATAAAAGATTTTAAGCCTGTAGTTCCCCAGATCTCTCCCAGAAAAGTGATTTTACATTGACTCCACGTCAATTTTCAAGGCTGAAGCAACTCTGCTATAGCCAACATGACTATCAAAACATGCTGGTAGATGAGATGACAGATGAGAATTTTCCTGTATTTTCTCTTTTTTTCTTACTAACAACTAAGCCTCAAGGAGTGAAAATTTACACCACCGATTCTTTTACCTCAGACCCATCTCTATTAATATTCAGGTCATGTGAGGCTTAAGCAGTTTTTATGTGTTGTGGAAGAGCCTTTCCAAAAAAATTTCCTTCCTTATAAGCAAATGTGATCTTGAAGACATAATACATCAACATTTCTGTTACTAGCCTATGGTTTTGTTCACTGTGTAAATCGGACTTCTTGCTGGATTCCTCCTTTCACTGAACATGGGAAAAATGCATCCTTCTGGCTCACAAAGAGCTGAACCAGGATCAGGAGTGATGGGGACCCTCAGGATGGGGGGAAAGTGGAAGCTTCCCTGGAACATGTAGAGGTATGTTGTCTATGTGTCTGCTGTTTTTTTGGGGCAGCTTTTTTCCTTCTGTTTTCTAGGAAGTATTTTTCTTTACTGTTTTTCATCCTCCCTTTTTCTTGTGGTGAATGACAAGGAGAAAAAGGAAATGTGGTCATGTGCTCCAAGATCTCTTCCTTTCTACCCACCACAGCAGTCACTGGAAATGGAGAAGTTATGGCCATTCTTGTGCTCCACACTCTCTAGGGCTGAATTAGTTCCTGGACAAAGCAATCAGTGTGGGTGCCATATTCCAACCTCACCTTCCCTTTTCAGCTAGGATTTCCTCTGATGTTAAGGGAATGGGCCTACTGCCAGTTTTCTGTAGCGAAAGGGATCTTTTCCATATGGTGAATTTAACAACTGCTGTGTGGGTTTTTTCACCTCCTACCAAGCATCCATGACGGCTGGCTTTGGGAAGTTTAAGCAGCAGCAATAACAACTTCTGGAGCTTTTTTAATGTGATTTGTGGGCCTGAAATTCAGATAAAGCAACCCAGGTAGCTGTTCTGCACTTCTGGGAGTCTGCAGGCTTCTAGGCAACCCAGCTTGTGGTTCTCTCCCCTTTTGCTCTGTCCTGTTCAGTTCATGTGGAGAAGCATCTGGACATTCAGCAAAGTCCTCTGATAAGCCTGAGAATGCACAGCACGTACCCTCCCCATTAAGGTGACTCTACACTGGCTGATGTTGGTACCAAGTGAGGTCCACGTGGGCATGGCCCTACCTAATTGTGTAGAAATGTTTTATTCCAAGATTGTAAATATTGAGCTTGTCAAGATGCATGAGATTTATCACATGGAGATACAACTTAGCAGGTATTTGGAGTACAAAGTATCATTTCTCTGTGATGGTAAGGTAAAGCTATCTATACTAGGCCTACGAAGAGCAAAACTATTGCTTTTTATAACCTGAAGCAAGTCCGTGACTGGTATCTCAAAATGCAAATACTATGTACAACATCCCACAGGCCTCTAAACATCCATTAAAAGCAAAAGCTATAATAATAACTGCAAAACTTAACAAATTATTCCTAATACCTCTAGTGAGAAATCCAACTTTGACCTTCTCACGGTAAAGCTATGAAGTCTATGAGTCCTTTGTATCTTAAAAAGTTTTCCACCTAATGTCCCATAACTTTAAGTCTTGAAGGAGATCTACAACAATTTTAGATATTCTGGTCAATTCCTGTCAGTAACCAGATCAAAGAATCTACTATTAGTGCAGACTTAGAGAGGAAAAAGATTTATATAAATAGATAAATGTTGTTCCCAGTCTGTAGATGAAACCTCTTTTTAAAACTTGAGCCGGTCCAACACTAGATTGATATTTAGGACACCACTGGCAAATCAATTAAACCTCCACATGCAAAATATCCAAATAACTTCATCTCTTTGAACATTGCATGTTTCTGCACCAAAATGTATTTGTAGGAGCAATACACTCATATATGCCTGTAAAGATTGTATTTTTCTTCCTCTGTAGCTCTTTATCTTCTCCTATCCTCACAGGGTAGAACTAAACCAAATCTAGGTTTGTTACCTAAATTAAAAAAAAAAAAAAATCAAGCCCAGAACCCACAAAGACCAAATCCAAACAAAACCAGCGGCCCTATTTCATACTTCTATGGTAGAAAAAAAAATCATAATATAAAAACTAATTGCACCATTCCAGGAGATTAAAAAAAAAAAACCCGAATAAATCCAAAAAATCAAAAACCAACAAAATCCCCCCCACAATGCTACAAAGAAGGCAGCTACCAGCCTGGGATCCAGTGATCTGTTCTCACACACTCTGTAGCATGGCTACTCCCAACAGGTGTTCCTGGGACATTCTGAACAAAATGTTGAACAAAAATACATCTTGAACAGCTTCAGCCTTGAAAAGCTGCTCTCTGCTGAGTAACTGTCAGAGAGAGTGTCAGCAACATTCCACAAGCAGCAGAACAAACATTAAGACAAGAGTTTTCAGCTTAGTTTGGGGGTCTATGAGTACTTACTGTTTCTAGCAGAAGAGGTTTCTCAATTCAACGCATCATGACACTGATATCTGAATCACAGATTCAGTGTCACAGCTGACAATCTGGTATCCTATGTACATTCCCTAGAGTCATGCAGGAGATCAAACTCATTTGTGTTGAGCTAGGAGGCCAAAAACTTCCACTTAAGACTTTGGTATACTAACATATTAAATAATATTAAATTTGGCATCTTCTTTCAAGATCTCAGTTCTTTTTTGTGATACAAATTTCTCAGACATTTCCTTGTTTGTGATGGACTTCCCTTAGTCTGGTAGGGAATGACACTTCCCCTGCAATCTATTTCATGAAGTGTCCTGTCAAAGCCCTTATTTGTACTGCTGTGACCTCATGCACATAACCCAGACCCAAACGAATTTGCATATTGAGGTTTTTAATTGATTTCCTTACCTTATTATCATCTACAGGGCACCAATTATAGCAAGGTGTAGAAAGAGTATTTGGTAATTGCATTCATCACCTTCTTAGTGAAACCTCAGTACACATTTTTCTGTAGAGAAGTATTTTACTATTTCCTATTTTGTTCTACTCAGTGCAAATGCTAAAGGAATTACAGCTCCTTGCTTTACCAGATCACCAAGACATACTGGCACCACCAGTATTCACAGTTCCCAGCACAGCTATTGGCCAGATTGTAGCTATTGTCATATATGTGAATATAAAATTTTAGCAGTAAGTTCTCCTCCCAGGCTTTATAACTTTTTTCCCCAACTTTTTGAGCCACTTCCCAATGATTAAATTTTGTAAATGTTTGGTAATGTAAAAGTAATTTTTTTCTGCAGTTTTGATTCCTGTTCATATCATTAGGTGAGCTCTATTTGGCTGAATTCATAATTCCTTACTAAACAAATTCCTTTGCTGTACCATACTCTGTCATTTTTCAAGCCACATTTTGGCTGGAAAATACACCAACACACCACAGAATCAGGTATCTCCCTGGTGAATAAAATATGAAAGTAGGACTTGTGACATTAGTGTTAGTTCTTTTACCCCACTAACTAAAGCACTTCAACCACTGGGTGTCCCAGTTATGGCCTAGTCATGAACTAACAATGTTCTGCATTTCCCACCTGTGGTAGGTTGACCCCAGTAAGCTGCCTTTGGTAATACTTTACCAGGTAACATACAAACTCCAGACACCTTCTGCTTTCTCCTCTGCTTGGACCCTTGCAATATTTTATTCACTGTTGGTGGCACTGAAGAAAGTTTTTGGTGGTGGCAGCTTTTCCCTCATCCCCTTGAAGTGGATTTGGGGTCAAAGGGAGGAGGAGCTAACAGAAGAAGAGAAAGGGACATACTGCCAGTCGGAGATATTTGCAAGCTACAAACAACAATCAGGAGACAGAAGAGACAAAGAATGAGGCCACCCACTACAGGGGTTGAAGACAGCACAAGGGAGACAGTAGTTCCTGATTCATAGAGGCAACATGCCACAGTTAAGTGACATTGCCCGTGAACCTGTGACTTGTGGGCCTCTTCTGCAGAACGCATTGCAAAATTCAGTTTACATCCTGGCTTCTGCTGGGGGAATTTAGCCGCCCTTTATGGTTTGCTTCTTGTGGAATCAAGAAGCTGTTGTGGGATCATCTTCTCATCTTCTAGTGAGGTGGCTATTATGCTCATACCCTTTTCATCTGTAACGAAAATCTTACTCTAACTTGTATTTCACAGCAAAAGTAATTAAGTGTAAGTTTTGATTCGCTTTTAAAATTTGCCTTAGTAATATAAGTTTTTTACTGTAATAACTTGCGTCCTCACCTGTTTGGCTTTCCATTTGAGCAGAAAATGTCATGCTTTGCTTGTTAATTAAGTTCACACAAACAGTTCTCAGAAACTGGTTTGGGTTTTAATAAAACACACAGAGTTGAAAAACCCTTTCTAGAGGAGTGAACAGCAATTGGGTGAAGAAAATTCTGCAAGCTGTAATTATACAGACTATCTCAAAATAAGCACCAAGAGACTTCTCCTCAGTGAACAAAATTCTGTTTTCAGTTAGCAACAAATTTACCATTATAATTATATGACAGTTCTTAGCTGAGTTCACAGGCATGTTTTAAAAATCCCTGTAAGCAATGCCAAGGTCTACTGCTGGGTGCTGCTTCCCCTATGCCCACACAGGCGTTACCAACCTCAAAGATGCCACAGCAGCAGCCACAGCCAACGTGCAGAAACTGAATTCACATTCTCAAAGTAATAACTCACAGATAATGAGGGATGATCAGAAGATGTTCACCCCAGGAACTCTGAAAGAGTGGGACTTCTTCATCCCACACACAACGCTAGGTTTCAGAAAATTCAAATCCTCCTTTTGAAATGCTACTAGTGCTTTTCGTCACAGAAGAGAATGGTTTGATCTCGAGCATAAAGTGCTGTGAGGGATTTTTGGTGAAGGCTGCAGTGGGATAGCATTCCCACAGCAGAAATGGCCAACAGTCTGCCTGCATGCAATATCCACATCCAATAAGCAATGCAAGGACTTTGACAAAGGATGTTAAAATCAAAATCAGGATATTATAGGATATATAGGACGTTATCTTCTGGTTCATGCTTTCATTACGATGAAGCTCAGTCACAGTAAATAAAGTGACAAGAATCTCAGCAGAGAAACACACAGTCCATTCACAGCGAAGTAGGACATTAAACATGCATCACTTTTACTGTCAATACGAAATATTTAAACACTTTTATACTTGCTGATGTGCACATTTAAACACCAGGAATAAAAAAAAACCCTCTTGATTATCTTCATGTCATAATACATTCAGGAATGTTCACTTATTTTGCTCATAGCTGAAGCATGGAGTTAATAACTTCAAGACAGAAGATATGTAGACTCTGGGATTTCTGGTTCTATCCTTTCAAGATAATGATTGAGGAGAATTTTACTTTCTACCTTGCTGTCCTTATTCACAAGAACAGTAGCTGAAAACCATTTATGCCAGTGAGCTGGTGTCATTGCTCCCAACTGTGATTATTACCTTTGAGACAGATATTCCCCACAGCCAAACAGGCTCTAACAAAACTCTGTCCTTGTAGTGAAGTTAACTTTAAGTATTAGGTTTTTTTCACCTAGAGCACTCAATTGCTTACAAAAATACTATAAGCATCTTTCACATTTGGATTAAGAATGAAAAGAACATATATTTGTTTTATGATCAATTCACAGTAACAATTCTTATTATAAATTACATATGATCTTAAACACAAAATTATTCACAACAGAACTGCTGAGCATCCACACTGGGATCAACTCTTTCCCTTGATACTATCTATTTGAAAGTAACCATCAGCCTAACTAAAAAATCAGGACTGTCCTCTGCATGACAGCAATTTCACAGAATTTTGTGTCATAAATATTATTTGGATGGGCTTTTCTGGTTTTTAACAATGTACTTGTGTGTCAATAAAGCAGTCTGCATTCTATTGAATAAATGCTAAATACATGGGTTTCACAAATCTGTAAACTAGAGATTCCAAGCAAGTATGTTGCTTTTTTATGATTAAGTGGCACTTACATGGTTTGGAAAGTCAGCCTTCAGTTCAGTAATGCTTTTACACCAATATGCTGCTGTTTTCTCACTGATCAGTTCAATGTTTAGAAAAGAGCCTTGGCCTGGGCCATACAGAGGACCTGAAGTGGTTCCACGCACAATCCTTGGAGAAACATTGGTGACAATATCCTGCAAAATAGGAAATATTTTCAGATGGATTTTGCAAAGTGAGGTTTATGTTGATGATGTATATTATATAAGCTAAAATGTACCAGCTGCTTTAAAAATCTACTGCTGTTATGAGCAAAAGCTGCAACTACAGGACAGTTCTCTAAATTAGCAGATTCTCAATTAAATTCTTAATATCAGAGGAGAAAAATGTTTGCTCTGTGTCTGAATTGGCATGATAATTATAAAGAAAATGCCAATATTGTACACCCATGGAGTACCATAAAGATAATGTTCAAATAATGCTTCTGTGTTGGGTAGAGGGTACACAGGACCTTGTGTAGAAACCTGCGTGGGCCTCAGTCATGTCCCAGCAGACATGGGAACTACCCCCCCAAAGGTGATCAAAGTCCTTGTCCTACCCTCATAGATGAAGCTCAAAGAGATGCAGCTCACCAGCCTCTGCTGCAAAGGCACAGGCCAGGCACCAGCAAAAGTACACCAGTACATCAAACTTCACAAATAAAACCATAGGATTAAAAGAGATAAAAATCAAAACACAAAACAAAAAAATAGTGAAAACAAAGATTAATATTATAAACTATGACATTTCTGAAGGTCAATGTGAGGTTAGCAAACAATTTTAAAACACACACTAAACACACAAAATGTTGACTTGTTTAGTAGTCTTAATTAAGCTGCGATGTCACCAGATCCATACTAACAAAGAGCTGTAAATTCTGACATTATTTAAAACTAAAGAGAAACATAGATGGCAAAATGTTCCTTTTGCCAATTTCCAATTAAAAATAATTTTGAGTAAAGGTCATTTATTTACAAACGTATCAGAATTATTTGTTTAAGTACCCCTCCTCACCATCTTGTCGTTTTTAGTGAGATAACATGAACCTCTATTAGTATATAGCAATTAAGGTAAATTTACATATTTTAATTAAGAACCATCCCATATAAAACAATTAGGGTAATAGGCATACTAACTGGATTTCATAACATTTGGACGTTTTTCCAGCTAGATAGACAGGAAACCTTAATTAGCATTAATTAGCACTGATCTGCATATGTTTGATAAGGCATACCCTTGCCACAAAAGATTATTTATTCCTGAATCTGCCAAATGCTGCAGTTACAGAGGATAAAGGGACTTTTCTTCACATTGTATGTAAATTTGAGGCAATTTTAATTTGCTTATAAAGTTGAATTAATTGTTATACAGCAAATATGCACTAATATTTTATATCGATAGGTAGCTATATGTCCACTTACATATGTAAAATCATACAAGGTAATCTCGTCAGTTCATCTATTTTTAGACCTAGTAAGTCTGGAACATGGACACCACATTAATCCCCCATTTTCCTTTCATCACAAAACCTTCACCTCCCTCTCAACAGTTAAGTTATATTTTCAGAAGAAAATAATTCCGAACACTTTCTGAATTTATGCAAACCAAAACCATACAGCAAAATGCACACCCCTCACTCCCTAAACAAATTACAAAAATTGCAGTTTATGCAGAGGAACCATTTACATCAGTTTGCTCCACATTATCCCCTTGAGCATTTCAGTCCTTTTACATTGCCTCAGAGGAGCTTGTGCTCTGACTCCATCCTAGAAAGCTGTTTTTGCACACTGGCCATGATGCCCTGTGAGCAAACACACAGCCAGTGACTGGCAGTCTGACCCAGTCCTGCAGGCACAGGGTGCACGTGGGCAGCTGCAGTGGGGAGTTACCCTGACCATGCTCCAAAGCAGTCAGCAGCTATGCAGCTACTGTAGCATTGGCACTAGGCCTGAGCTAACAGCCTGTCTGCTGGTGGGAATTATTACTCCTGAGTTTAGTGCAAATTATGATGATGTATGTGGTCTGACTTCCCTTTTGTGGCTCACTTGTGTGCATGTGTTTGGCAGATAATGCTTGGAGCCACCAATGGTACTGCTTGTTATCTCACTGTGTGCAAGCTTTGGTGCTCTTCCACTCAGTGTCATTTTACTACAGGTAAGAATTCAAAGACTGAGATATTACAGCCTAGATTATACCTCTTGTGAGGATCTCTCAAAGCTTCTGTCTGCTTCCACGTAAAAACACTGAAGTTTTCCTATCTGCCTTGGGTCTCCAGGCAATCTCTCCTCCCTTGAGAGACCTGGCTTAGACCCTGCAACTGCTGCTGATGCTCCACAGCTTTGACATACTCTTTCCCAGAGCTCAATTATAATCAACATCTGAGTGACAATTTCTCTCTCCAGGATCTCAAAGAGTTGAATTAGGGAATGCACAGACTTTGCAAACTGTCTCAAAAGCAGCCATTCTTCACTTTAAAGACCACAAGAGATACACAGAGCCATATGAAATAGTAAACACACATACATCTCTCTGCCTACGTTTCCTCTCAGTTTTCCTTGAGATTTCATGAGATCCCTTTTGGTGCTCAGGGACCTTCCCCTCCCATTCCCCAGAGCCACAGACATCAGTTTCTTCCAATGAAGAAGAAGAGGCTTCCACTGCCTCCCCACTGCCTCTGTGCCACAAGACCTCTCTGGTGTGTCCGTGCACCACTTTATCTTTCCTGACCAAGCTGTTTCTGCTTCCAAAAATCCTTCCTGGCTTTGAAATCCAAACACTACCACCTGGCTGCTTTGTCTTGGTTCCTTGCAGGAGGGATATGTTGTCCTTATTTAAGATCTAGTTCCTCATTTGCCCCTCCTAGTCAAGAGTAAACTAGATGGAAAGAGTCTGTAATGACTGACACTCTGGCACTCCTCCTGTCTCTTGTTAGCACATGACAGCCCCAGGCACAGGAAGACTCACAGTTCATGGAAACAAAATGGAATTTATAACTTATGTGATGATTCAAGGAATCTGTCTGTGTACATACAAAATAAAATCACACAAGTGACAGAACAGAAAATTGTCTCTTTGAGATGAGTGTGAAATACCTACACAGAACGTGCCTTACCAACCTCTTCATCTTCTGTCTCCTGCCATGGCTAAGAGAAGGCTGAACAAAGGAAGAGTTAGGCAAAGGCTCTCTTGGCTGGGCTTAGCCAACTTCATGGCCCTTAGTCTCAGGAATGAATTTTACACAGTACCACAGTACCTGTTTTGTTTCACTAAAACAGGAAATTCTGGTGGCTGGCCAACTGCTATTGCTGTCTCCAAATACAGCAGTTAACAGCAGAGCAGCTGAAGTATCCCATGTACTCCAGTCCATGGGGTTTGTGACAAACCACCTTCTGGAGTTTTAACTGAACACTGACTTTTCCCATTTGCAGGAACTGTGTGACCAAATGCTGGCATTGATAATTCCTTTTCATTTCTGAAACCCTAGTTTTTTCCTTTCATCCCGACTATGCACACAACCCTTTTATTGTAAATAAAAATTACCATGTGCATAAAAAGCCACGAAGAACTGAAGCGAGACACCTGACAGGAAGTGCCTCAGGGTTTGAACCTAAAAACTTAATTAGTTCTGAACAGAGAAATGACCTGAGCAATGAGTTGGTCTGGCTCCTAATGCAGGTGAAAGGAGAGGTCCACATACAGGAACAGAAGAATTTTTCCAACATCTAAAACAAATCAAGTATCTAACTCCCTCATTCACGGGTGGCAATGTATGGTCCTTGAGAAAAACAGCACAGCATTTTCGGGTACTCTGAAGACCTAAGATAGAAGACTTTTAATAAGGACCAACTAGGGGAGAGCAAAGCTTATATCTTCCCACACTAAAAGACAAAGATTTGGGGAAAAAAAAAAAAAAACAACCCTGAAAAAATAATCGGCAAAGATAACAGAAAATACCACATAAAATTCATTTGTTTCATGGGACAATATTGCAACTCTATGTGTACTTAGGGATTAGGGAAACTGTATTCTAGATTACAGCAAAAGAACTTGGTTTGGGGGTTAATGTAAATGAAGAGAAAAACTGACAACAAATAGAATCAAGGCCCAACTGTGAATGATGAATATTTCAGTTACTGAATTTCTTCCATTGACTCAAAAGCTTATTCATTTCTTCAGGAAAGCACAGCAAAAACAATCAAACTAATCCTGCAAATATCTCTAGTTCAGGACATCACCAAAGAAAGTGGAGTTACACAGAAAAAAGCACTAATATCCTGCTGCTTTTGGATTCCCCTTTTCTGTGTATAACCAATTCTGGTATTCTAGTAACTCGAGACTGAGTTAATTTGCATTACACATATATTTCTGTTCCTGTTGATTAATTAATTAACACACTGAAAAGATGACCCAAGGCATTGATCAGGCCCCATTTGCTCTAATAATCTCTGAACTCTGCAATCAGATCATTGAATTCTAAACTACTTAAGTCTAATGGGCTAGGAGATTTGAGACAACATTTTAAAGATAAAGTCCAGACACTCAGCATCTTTTAGTCAACTAAATTTATTTAGGCATGTATCAATGTGTCAGTCCATACCTTACTAGTCATTCTGCATTTTGTTTTGCTTCACACTGTCCACATTTGCAGCTGGTAATTGCCACAGATCTTTGTATTGCAAAATGACAACAATGCTGCCTATAATGGCCAATGAAAGCAGGACAGCAGGGGCATTGCAAGTTTTAGGGCATCCAAAGGGTTGCTGGGCACTGTGCTAGATCATGCGATAAGTACATCAACTGTGTGTTCCTCCTAAACCAATCAGCAGAGAAATAATTCACATTGTGAATATTAACATTGCCATCTGAGGGCATGGAAGTTAATGACACGTAGAAATTAATCAAGCCATTCACTTCTCTCTCGGAGTTATTGTTTTAGGGGAACCAAGAAGACAGCTCTTCTGTCAGATTAACAGTTCACTTTTTATTTCATAATCATGTCTCCCAGAAACTAAAAAAACAACAAAAAAATGGGGGGGGGGGGGGGGGGTGTTGAAAAAAAAGAAGAAAATAAGTATTTGAAGAGGCCAGTTGAAGAAAAGCAGTCTCTCAAGAGCTGCACCACCTCATGCCTAATCAGTTGATGTAGCTATACTAGAATACAATAAAAGACACATAATAATATTAAAAAAAAAAGTGAAAAAATCTGTATGATTTTTTCATATCAAAGCTCTGATGTGTTTCTATTGATTTGCAGAGTTCAAAATATTCTTTTTCTGCCCAATATTTTTTCAAAATATTTCAGCTAAAAGTATGTAATGAACACTTGAAATAACAGTGTTGCTGTGGACAAAAGAGAGGTAAAATTAAAGAAAACTTGAAAGTTACAAAAATTTCAGTTAACGTAAATGCTAAGAGGGGATAAAACAGAATATGGAGAAGAATTGAAAGTTACACAGTTATAACTGTGTGGAAAATTATAGGGAGAAAATACGTTTGCTACTTCCCTGATGGAATGCGGTCAACATGTCCAACTTGTCACACATAATACATGCACCACCCTAACATAAAAACTAGTATAAAAGTAAGTTAAAAATGGGGAAAAAATAGGGAAGACTCCACCACAACTTCTGGGATCGGTCGAAGGGAGCAATCTTCTCCCTCAGAGGTATGTCTATTGGGTATAAACTGTATTTTTATGTACACTGATTATCTCAGGCTAGCTTTTCTTAGGAATTAGAGCTTATCCATATACTGCTTTGAATACAGTCTTGCAGCCAGATACTATCACCAGCAATCTCTGAACTTTAACCTGTCACAATCTTCTATTATATTAATAAAGAATGTTATTCTGTACACTGTTAGTGGGAATTCTTTAAGGGTGCTGGCAGCTGCTGGCAGTGGGTCATACACTCAATTGTGAAGCCCCAAGAAGGGCTGTCTCTTATGCTGTGTGACCCTGAACCTGTCAGTGGAGCTGCCCTCTCTGATCCAGTGACTGTTCAGCCATGGGTGCCTGTAACAGGGCACTCACAGACTGGTGGGGCACAAGGGTGTTGGCTTCCCTGGGGCACTGACAGACTAATCAAACACAAATGGTTTGAGAAAATCAACCCTTCTACATGACAGTTGTTTAAGGGAACACCTGGGCATTTTTATTCTGGATATGGAAAAAAAAAATTAATTGTAGTTTTAATTAGTATATTATGCAACTGTACAACTATTCACTCCTGAAGTACAGGTGTTCTGCAATGTAAATGGCTGCAGCACAATTAAAGTTTCAAATAAGATCTTTAGATTTTAAAAATACATTTAATCATGCCATAACAAGTGTTAACATGATCTTTCTTCACTCTGAGAACCTTCTAAGAGACACAGAGAACTTGCCTTGCAGCGTTGACCCCCAAAGTCAATCAAAGTCACTGCGCACTTCAACTTATTAATGCACTTCTCAGCTTTAACATATGAAAGCAGATAGGAATTAGTGACCATTGTCAATTTCTTTTCATTAATATGAGAAAAAGATTAAACACAGTGAGCAGATTACTATTTCTAACATAGTTACTTTACTTGACCTTTCTTTCTTGTAGGAAAAGAGGGCATTACACTTGCCAAGTGGAGTATGCATCTGTACATTCCTGGGGTTGCTGTTCACTAAATGTCAACATGAGCACCAAAGCAGCCACAATTGCTTCTTTGTGAAGGAGAGATCTAAATAAATACCTTATTAAGGTAATTTTAGTCCAGTATGTCAAAACAGCATAACTAAAGTCAGTACACAGTAAACTGCAATGTAAAAAAGCAGATCAACTCTAAGCTCCTACCTTACTATGTTCAATCCACCACCTTCTTTAAATGAATAACAAAGCACAGTAGCTGAAAAATGCAGTTATTTAACCAAATTATGATGTGCCTTTCTCCCCAAGATTTCAAAATTATATTGAAAAGGTTGTATAGACTTCAAAATCTAGTATGTGCAATACGTTTTTAGAGCTTAAATGCTTTAATCACCCCCCAACATCAAGATTCCGTTTTCCCTAAATACCTTAGTTAAAGTTCCTTAGTAGAACTTTATTACAATTTCACCTATGTGAAAACATGGAGGAGACTTTGCCTTTTTCTGCCTAATATCACAGTAGTTAAAGCATTCTGGAAATCTGTCTCACTGCTGTTTGCACACCCTCATAGATATGAACGGCATCACAGACTTATGTCCTCGTAATTCCCTGCCAACTCTCACTCAAGGTCTTGTGATGATTTGCCTCTTCTGTGACTCATCTGTCTAGCCAGACTGTGTCTAGTATCACCCCTTCTGGAGTTTTAACCATCCACAAAAGGCAAGTGAAACCTGAAGCAACAATACCACTGCACACAGCGCTGTTCCTATACAACCCTTCCAACTTGGTCCTCCCCTCCTCATCACCACTGAGACATACTACATCTCTGCAGGGTTTCTTTTATGAGGCCCAAAGCACTGACTTGCTCTCCTGAATTTCCCCAAGTCAGATTTTTTTTCCTGCTGAACTGGAAGACAAACACGCAGTAAGGACCTCTACAAACACGAAACTATTCCAACAGATACAAGACCTTATCTAGTAGAGTAAGATTTTTGCAAAACATAGGAAGATTTACTGGCTCATGGAGAAAGGCAAAAAAAATTGCTTAAGATTTCTGCCCAAGGAAATGCAGCCACTGGCTGGCAGCTCCCAATGCACAAACCCCTGCTATGTTGCCCACATTACTGCCTGTTGAATTTCTAATGCCTGCATCTACCATTTTTTTAGTGAGGGAATAGGCTAGACTTTTTTCTTCCCAAGCTCAAAACTTCATTTATGTCACTTCCCTACTCTCTCCTTCTCTTTCCCTCAGTGCATAGAGAGGCATTTTTTAAAAATGAAAACCACCCTGACAGAAAAACTTATCTCAGAACACCCTACCATGCAGAAACTGCTCTAATCTCTCCACCACCAGGTATGGAAAATATAGTACCATAAAGACACCTCTTTTTTTCATTGCTTTTGTGAATGAAGTCTACACCTAGTCCTCTCTTTCCTCTTCACTGCTCTCCTTTTCTTGAAGACAGATAGTACATCGTGATAATATGAGGTAAAATAATTATTTTTAAGTTTCTTCACCAAAATAAGAACTGAATTTAAAAACATATTACTTCCTCAGCCTTCCAGCATTTTTCACATTGGTGTTTCAAAGCATAACTGTTCTGATCTCTCTGCTAGTTCAGAACACATCTTGAAAAGGAACCTTGCTGTAACTTACAATTGTGCCTCTTTGGCTTTTACATACAAGAGCTATTATGCTATAGAGGGGAAAAGGATATCTTAAAAATATTCTTATCTGTCTTTTGATGTCTGTTTGTCCTGTGTTTGCAAAGATGAAAGTACCCAAATCTATACTTCTATTCCAGAAGTCTGGAACACAAACAGTGCTTGTAAATCTTCCTTAATATCCTACTCTATTTCTGGACTGAATAAGCTGACTTATTCAGCATACTATATTTTTAAAAAATAGACCATTATCTCATAAATGCTTTTAGAACATTAAACTATCACATTTGTGTTTATTAAACCAATTTAACACTACAGCTTCAGCGAGTAAGCTGGCTTTCCAAATCACTAAGTTAGCACAGAAAACTGCAGCCCCATAAGGGAAAAAGCAATGTGTCAGGACTTTGGAGAAAAACTGCTGAACCACTCATATTGTGTGAAAGACAAATGACAAGTAAGAGGCTTAGTTACCACATGTTTAATGTTTTTCTATACTGTCTCATTAGTGCTTTAAAATTTAACCATGAGAACGCATGAGAAACTTCAAAATTTACAGACAACGAACTTCATTTCTACCTAAGCTTTTATCCCTGCTGCTTGCTCAGCACACCTTCCTTAATAATGCAATTCCCAGACAGAAAGTCATCAGTACTGATAACTTGTGATGAAGACAGCAAAATCCCAAGCTCTTTAGATAATTTCACTAGATCAGTGTATTAAAAAAAAAAAAAAAAATTACTCTCTTTACTTTAGGATAATTGTGGAACAATCCCTTCCCCACTGTAAGTCAAATACAAACGGTTTGGTGCCTTTGCTTAAAAGAGCAGCCATCCTCCAAACTTTGTTGATTCAGACATGACGGTTTGTCTCAAAGTCACAATATTATAAACTTAAGCTTGCTAAAATAAAAAATTAGGAGATTCAAATGAAATACAAATTAGGAGTAAAAGTACAACACAATAGAATAGGAACTATAATGTTTATGTCAAATCTACAAACATTTTCCTGTTGAGTTGTATTTTCATATGGAAATGAAATATTTGAGCCGTGCTGACAATTACATTTGCTTGAGCGTTTTAAAAAAACTCCACTTTTTACAATACAAGGCCATATTGCTTTAAAATTAAAACACTTAATTTTTTTCTCTTTTCTTTACATATTTGCTTGTTTTCTAGGCATTAGAACATAAGGGCACTTTTACTGTAATTACAAAGATAATTTTTAAAATGTGTTATGTCCTACAGCACTTTGTCTTGACAAACAATTACTAGATATCACATTCAACAGAATACAAAAAGCAATTTCTATCACAAGGTTAAAATTAGTCTTTGAACAAAAGATGCTTTCAAAGCAAATCCAAATTCTCATCAGCTTTATATCAGTTTCTCTGTGAGACAGGGAAGTGAGGGATGGAAAGGGGAGAAAGAAAAAAAAAACCTGAAGGACATTTTAAGAATTTCTTGCTAGCGATCAGTATGAGCACACATTTTATCAGCTTTCTGATAAAGGTCTAAGCAGAAGGACATGATTAAATTTCTGCTGTCAAACTGTATTGTGGTCAAAAACTACACCCATCAAAGAAGAGTGAAGTAGAACTTATAGTTTTTGAAATAAAGTTGAATCTGTATGCAGACATTCACTTTTGGATCTGGTTTTGCAGTTCAGGGTTATTGGTTGGACTTGATGATCCTAAGGGTCTTTGCCAACCTAAAAGATTCTATGACTGTTGGTTCTTGGTGTTTTGATATAGTAAACTACCTAATCCATGAATGGTTGCTTTAGCTGACTGATGAGAAAAATGTTCAGTAATTGCCTTAAAACATTAATTAATTTTTTTCTAAGAGGTCACAAGAACAGAAAACCACGATGCGAATGATGCAATACTAATGATTTGAGGAGAAGACAATGAAATAAAATAGCAGTACATAGGTAAATAAAATACTTGCACTGATTGCAGCTTTTGACTGTATCTTAAACTGATATTTCTGTACCATTGCTTCTAAGGACCTGTGTACATTCACAAAGGTAAAAAATTAATGCAGAATAACTGAAATACAGTACTTCAGTCTATAATGCTTACCCTTGGGACTACAGTAGATTTAGATCATAAAAACTTAGCTTGCCTTAACAGACTATTTTACAGACATCTACAAATACTAGTCCATTTTCAGCTGTTAGGGAATATCATCCTTTCTAATCAGTGATCAAAACTTGTTGTGAAATAAATATACTTAACTGACCAAATAAAGGAGCAGCAATTCTTAAGACTTCTTCCTAGATGAGTGCTATTGAATGGCCTCATGAAATGGGAATGAAAAGGTACTTATAAATAAAGGTACTAAGAAAATCAGGGAGGAAGCAACATAAGACCTCTTAAAATAAAAGTAAGACCCAGGAAAGAGAAGGAAGAATTACATTACATGTTTGCAGCGGTGGGTTTGAAAAAGTCACTAAAGGGAGTCATGCTTACAAGGAGAATACAAATTGTCTTCTTGCAGTTGATGGGGAGGCCAAATTAATACAGTTTTTTCAAACACCATCATTAGAGAAAACTCAGTGTTAGCTTTTATAATACTGTTTTCTAATTGCTAAACAAATTACTGTAAGAAGGCAATAGGGCAGCACCAGTATTGGGAGGTTCCTAACAGGATGACCTAGAAGCCGAGACACACAAGACCACAGAACGAGCTCCTCTAGAAGAAAAATAGAAGAGAATTGCACTTCATCTCATAATTCTAACACAGCAATACTAATCGCTGCTAATTAGGCATGTAACTTCTTACTGGAAAAAAGCAAAGAGGTAACTATTTATTTAAGAGACAACACTACACGGATTAAAAAAGCTCCTGTCAACAACTCTGGACACCTGTATCAAGCTCATTTATTGCCTAATTAAATATTAACATGTCCTGATAGAATCTGTGGTATAATTTTAATTACTGTTTTCTCACAGGGAAGCCATATAATCAATGTATTTCTAGCTGTTCCTAGAGGCTGTTCTGTAAAACTCCATTAGTAAATTGTGAACCATCACTAAAATATTTTCCTCCAGATTTCTGTAAGTAAATCAAGACTATTATATTCTCCTAGGAGGAGGGGAGACTAGATGCCTTCCTTCAGGGAAAAAATATATGATTTCTTCAAGAATAAAAATGTTTTAACTACAATCCTATTTAAAGACTTGTTAAAATTCTTTCACAAAGAATCAACATCAGGGAGTTACAGATCACCAAAGTTATATTTAAATTTATGTGTAATCCAAAATATTTTTCCTGCTGGATTGAGTAATTAGGATGAGAGTCACATTACTTCCTTCAAGCATGTATGTAAATTTTCTGCTGGGGATGAATTGCAAATATTGAGGTAAGTTTTGAACCTACTTATGTATCTTCTTTTTCCATTAGGACTAGGAATGCTAACTACTATAAGCATTGATTAAAATTCCTGTGTATTTAGGGGTCAGAAATGCAAGGAAACAACACCAATTCTACTTGGGGTGTTATTCAAATAGCTAGGTATATAATTTTAAAAGTATCAATTCACCAGGTAGCACTAAATAATTTCAACATGTAGAAAAGAGGTACAGGGAAAGTGGAAGTATTTAAAGGACTACCATGCTTTACATTCCAATGATAATCTATCTGTGGATTACCACTTTGATAACTGAGCTCTTGAACATTAACTTTGTTTTAAACATACTCCTTTTATCTTTTTTCTATGTAAAAGTCTCTGGAAGTCAAAGGGTCTTTTGCAAGAGCAGGGATTTCAAGGCTAAGCCACATTCTCAGAGCCTGATTATACAGAGATCTGGATAACATAATCATGGGGATAAACAAACCATGAAAATATCAGCCCCTGTGAATTTTAACTCAGCATTTGAACATCCCGTAAGAGATTCAAACCAATTTAAATTCAGCACTATATTTTCAACAGGATCTTTAAAATAGATTTCGATTTTTACTGGAGGTCTCATCTACCTTAAAATTCTTTTAAAACCCCTAGCATTTTCCTCTTTGTATTGGCTACCAGAGAAAGGACCCACATAAGAGTATTGCATACAAACTGTTAGATTTTATGTTCACAGAAGTAAAAGTTGTTGAACTATTTTTCAGAATAGGTTTAGGCTAAATAAAGAAAAATCAAATAATTGACAACATTCTTTTGAAATAACTTTTCTGTGAGTCAACTTGCAAGGCATCTCAAATCTTGCACTGCAAATCAAACTATCATACTTAAACAGTTACCATTTTTGTAATGACTAATAGGTTTTTTCTGACCCCTAGAATCATGGAACAAACTCTGCTGGCATATTTTGATTGATAAGGACACTGCACTTCTCTGGCAGGATAGCTCATATATACAGAAGTTGGGATAGGATGCATACATCCCAGGGAGAGCATTTGGGAATGCAAACCCTGAGTGGACTGAGCTCAGGAAGGGTAGAACCAGCATGCCCGGGTCTGTCACTGGGAGATGTGAGCTCCTCTGAGAGTACCTCCATCCGTCATCATGAGGGGCACCACACATGGGCTCAATCATCTAGACAGAGATGGCTTTTTCCACTTGAGAGCTTCAAAGTGGAGATTTCTGGCCTGAAGGGCTGATTCTGCTTTTCCAGACTGAGCTCTCAATAAATAAACATTCAGTGTTTGCAGATGTTATACCCTCTCTGACAGGCAGAAATCCATGTAGAGAAGTGCTGAAGTGCACACAGAATTTTTATGCCAAAGGACAAGCCCTGTTTCCCATCTGCTTGTGGCAGACACAGAGGCCCCATCTCAAGTCTGGTTTTCCTCTACGTTCACCTGGAGTTTTCATAGCAGTAGCTTAGTCAATGCTTATTAACTTCTTTTAATGCCCATGAAAAATGACACGTTCTATTGGCTCTTTAAAAACCACCCTGTGGGACATAAAACAAATTTAATAAAGCAAAAAGATCAAAGCTCATTAAAATATTCTTGTAAGAACAGAAACCATCCATGATACATGGAAATTCCTAGCAGGACCATTCTCCTGTTTACCACTGAGGAAAAACATTATAAGTTAAGCATGTCTTTTTTCATTAAATGTATACCAGGTCCCAAACCCCAGCCCTCTCTGGAGTCATTGCTCAGGTATGTCAGTTAAGTAAATACGCTCATCAGAGGATCTAGCAGCACACACAGATAAGGCAGATATGAAGTCCATTCCCCTTGAAATCAATAGGAAGGTGGTTGTTAGACACTATAATTGAGTCAGTTTCATTTGGGAATCTGTGGTAAATGTTCCCACTATTACTGCCACAGGGGTGCAAGAAAGTATATGACAGCTGTAGCTGAATCTCTGGCACCATTAATGGCACAGCCAGCTGAGACCTGCTACAAAAGGCTCATGCATGCTCAAATCTGGAATACTAAGAGTAAATCTGTCCTGAGCTAGAGAGGGCAGCTTGACTTGCAGGTTCGCTGCTTATTCCAATAGAATATTGATTTAAAATCGGGCAAGGATTCAAAGGCTTTTTGAAGCTAAACACAAAAGTCAGGGACAAAAAGATATTTAAGGAGGAATAAGGGGTTTAGCCCCAGAAGTCCTTGGATAGGGATAATTATACTAGTGATAAATAGAACGTAGGGATTGTCTTTGCCTTCTTTTCCCTACCATGGAACTGTGGAGTTTAAAGCACAGCTCACTGCAAAACATCACTAAGAAACAGGATTACTTCCATAGGCCAGATCACAGGAGCAATCTCAC
Source organism: Trochalopteron elliotii (assembly GCA_024734555.1). NCBI lineage: Eukaryota > Metazoa > Chordata > Aves > Passeriformes > Leiothrichidae > Trochalopteron > Trochalopteron elliotii. Next base: position 4,039,837 of record JANPWX010000273.1, on the reverse strand, counting down.
TCCAAGGGCAATGAAACCAAGTTTGCATGAGGGCCTAGGAGAGCTCCGACACTCAGCGTTACCTCACACATCCAGAATTACTGAGACTCTTCTCAGCCCAAAGTTTATCCCCACATATGGAGATTAATCTATACAGCACAGTCAGGGCTCACTTACTGGCAAAACAAATATATAGGCAGGTATAGACTGCGTCTTTCTGGTTTTGGGGGCATTAGGGATCTGGATTTTAACACCTTTGCTATTTTAGACAACCTTCCCCTAGTGCAGCCAGTACAGCAGGGCAGACTTCTTTGCTGCACACCTAGAACAGGATGGGTAAAATATTTTGTGCACACACCAGTACAGCAGGAACTCACAGGATTTAAATGGGATTTTGTAAACTACAATGCAAAACACTGTAGGGCAGATCCCAAGAGGATCAACAAAATCTGACAAATTCTTAAACTACACTCTCACAAACTAGATACTGTAGGACTGTTTCGTAGTTGTAGTGTTATTTTAAGATGGAAACCAATTGGGCATTATATAAACTCTTTATGCCACACATCTTTCCACAATTTATATTTGTGTATTTTAATTTTATTTAAACATACATGCCATACATATGCATATTTGCAAAATAAATTGCATAACTTAATTTGCATAATCCATACTTTAGTGAAGGGTTTTTTTGGTACACTTTAACCCATAGCCTCCTTAAGGGAAAGCCTGTTTAAAATCTGACTCACACCATTATTCTGTGTGGTATTTATTGTCATTAGTATAAGAACCCTTCTTAACTGGGCCAATTCTTGCAATTAATATAGTCTTCACGTTTCCCATCAATTCCCATATTCATTCCAATATGGCTTCACTGCCAAATCTGAGCCTCATTGAAGTAATACCTTTTTATTTTTTTTTTCTGTGACTAGGAGGGTCCTGAGAATGGCTAATTTCCTAAATGTTGCACATGTACAACCACCAACAACCCAGCCCTTTGTGAAAGAATGTGAGCCCTTTAAAAGTGTCTTGTCTCTTACTACAGCCATTCTGTTCTGCAGCAATGTAACAACCTACTTGTGAAAATACATGCACCTACTTCTTATTTACGCTTACTGGATTTTATACCATGAATTCACCTAGTTTTAATTATGCATCATTGCCTAGCGATACAGGAAACAGAGCTCCCCTGATCTTGATTGTGAACACTAGCATGTCAAAATTTTTTTCTTCTTAAAGTGAAGACAAGTTACTGCATTAAAAATAAATTAGTTATTTTTTGTCAGTTGATTGGACACTGAGTACACATAATAAATCACCAAGAGCATTGTATTCTGGTCTATGTGCTAACCTTGAGCTGCAGTTTATCTATTGCCTGCAATTCAGGAGACAATAAGGCATTTTACCCAATCAGCTGATCAGCTGAAGGAACTCAAAAGACTGAAATGGCTTTGAAACACACAGGTTTTTAGATATCAAATTACCTCTGGAACCCTCTACCCAGAAGTAACTCAAACAAAACCCATTTGAAATACTGCTTCAATATTCAAAAAAATCAATAATTTAAACCACAGGTTGAACATTTTTACTGCCTCCACTGCAGACTGTCGTTTTTTGAAATGAAAATTCTAACAGCACCAAAGGGGAAAGCTCCGGCCAGCCGAGATATGTGTGTGCAGGCGTGGATTGGCTGGAAATGCTGGCTTACTTTTCCTCCCCCAGTTAGGTTTACATAAGATCACTTAAAATAAACAACTCTCATTTCCACCACTTGGAAAGAAAATGTTTTTCTTTGTTGCACTTGATGTTTCTGTCCCTGAGAGCTCAGCTATATCAAGACACTTCACTGTAAACACACATGCTGAATGCAAATACTACATCTTCAATTATGCTATTAAGTCATATTATTTTGCATGTAACAGGCACTAACATCATGGTTTTGAATACCAGCGAGCACAGTGTGAACTCTTGATTAATAGATAGAAAAGCAGGAATGTGGGTGATGCGTCCCAACATTGCAGGAGCAGGAAGCAGTCCAGTGCACATTGCAAAGGCCAAACAAGTATGGATGGTCCACTGCCCATGATACCTGCTCATTTAGGCAGAGAACTGGCTGTCTGGAAAAAGATTTCTTAAAAGACAAGTAACACACATGAGGAAGAGACCCGGTAGGAATGTGAACCCTTGAACATAATTGAAGTAAGCTAGACATGGAGGATGTTGGACACAGAATCAAGTCTCTGCATGAATTTAACCATCAGGTATATTTTCAGCAGAGCTTGAAATGTGTCACTTTCTTTCTGTAGAAACTGTTGGGTTTTTGGTCATTTAAAATCTCATTAAATCCTTGCACTTTCCGGAAAAAATTTTTTAATATTGTGTTAAGGAGGGATGCAAGAAAACACAAAAAACACCACCCAAAAAGCAATGAAATAAACATCACAAGACAGAATTTATGTATCTACAGGTATACAACTCCCAACACAAAGTAAGAACAATTTTTGTTACGGTAGCAAAGCATCACTTTTAGTGTTGTAGAGAGGGGCATAAGAAAGAAATCCTGAGATTGATGGTCCTTGGTTTATCATTTCACTACCTTACCCCCAGATATAGTCCTATTCTCTCACACATTTTTAGGGCTTTCTCTAACCATAGTGTTAAAATAGAAATGAAAATTGTATTATGAGAGTAAAGTTGCTCAAGTAAAAAGCTATGTATTTGTATGTATACAGTATTATTGTGAAGCGAAAATTAAATTTACATTTCTGTTTCAAGAAAAAAAAAATTAAAATATACCACTGTGAATTTTCTTGCTGATAGATTTGCTCAACTGAGATAAATGCAGATTTTTAGCCTAGAATAAGAAATGATGAAAATATAACCATTTAAGAAATGTAACACTTAAAAATACATACTCCAAAAATTTTGACATGGGCTCCAATATTCTGTTCCTCTTAAAGGCAAAAAAAAATTTCTGGATATCAAACAAAAAAATCCACAAATGTCAACAGAGAAATTCATCTGAGTTTGAATATATACAGAATATAGGAAAATAAGATTTTGCTTATTTATGTGTTTGAGACCTGTGTTACCTCCATGTGAAATCACCTATTTCAGGTACTCCTGTCAGTCTTTAAAATATACCTCCTACACAAGAGCAGCAATCAACTGACCTTCTGAGAACACTGTTCTTGGCAGCAGTATAAACTTAAACAGAATAATAAAAATCCAGTAGCAATGAGAAACCCAATATTAATCCTTCCCTTAGTTCTTGCAAAGTTAGAGAGGAAAAACAATCTCTTCAAGTTTGTGCTGGAGTTAAGGGATTTGGGCTGTTACAGACCACCCTGGGCAGGAGCTCCGAGCACGTGCAACAAGAGTGTTCTGTGAACTGCCAGCATCTCCTTCCGCTCCATCCCAGAGCAGCCAAACAGGCAGTATGAGCTGGGGGCAGTTTTGATTCCCTTGACAGAATTTAAGCCATGAAGTTTGTCACCACTGACAATACTTGGATAGATTTAAGACCCAGTCCAACATAGCACGGGCTGGCAGTAGGTTAAAATATATATACTTTGAAATATAAAGTATGGATACTCATGGTAAAGCCTGTATTCAGAAAATAAAAGGGGCGTTGGCTTCTGGCTCTTATCTGTTGTTGCAGCTACAGCCTGGGATGGAACTACACCCCTCAGCTGGAAGGACTGATAATTCTCTTGCTGTAGCCTCTGGATGTTTCTTCTAATGATCCCAGCATCACTCCTATCTTGTCTGGATTGACTTTTGCTCAGCATGCTTTCAGCCATGCCCCAGTCTCCCACAAACACTGAACAATGCAATCAGCTGCTCCAGCTAAATCAGCTGAGAGTTATAAAGCTGAGTTTAGACATATTGAAAACACTTCAATCAATGTCATTTTACTACACCTTCTCTATGGCTTGTTATACACATTAAATAAAAAGGTGCAAACAGGAGCCCTCCTGAACTGCACAGGGAGAGACCCATCACAGGCAATAAAGCCGAACACAACGCCGATACCGCGCTCCTCTCACTCCATTGTTTAAGCATGAGGCTTGAAAACCAGGAGGATGCTTTGGGACTGACTGCATTAGGGACATTTGGGAAATGTTTCCAATTTTTATAGATTCCACAGACTTATAAGGTGCACCAACAAATGCATATGAAAAGGATTGGTACTTTTAAAACGAATTATTTCTGAAATAAGTTGGCTATTGATGCTGTTTAACAGCAGCATTATTGCCATATAATTTTTATTACAGAATGTCATGTTGCAACAGGGCTTTACACACATACATTTACTATACCATGTGAATTACTAGAAATGCTTTTCTATGTTTGTGTGATTTATTAAAACATAAATCATAATAGCATGTGCCAGAAATTCCTTTTGAAGGGTATAATAAGGTAACAATTATCCTCTGAACTCCTTTCTTTGTCTTCAGAGAATAAAATGCATTAGAACATATCCATTTGCTGCCCCATGACAGAAAATGAAAGCAACTGTGATGGTTGCACCGTATGCTTTCAGTTCCTGCAGTTGGCTGGTGAAGTGAGCTTTGCTCCAGAATATGTTGTCAGAGGCAAAAAAAATAGTTTTTCCAATACTTCTAAAGAATAAACCTTAAAAACAGTAAGGAAAAACTAATTGAAGAGGTTTGTTTTTACATATGTGCAGAAGGATGTGGTAAAATCCAACATGCAAATATTAAATGTAAATTTAAAGTATATTTCATTTGAAAGAAAATTATGTACACAGGGCCCCCCTGTATGGTTTTGACTTGAATAAATGTATTTCACCTTTTCTGTTTTATGCAACAATTCACAGGATCTGATTCAGGGGAACTGCAGCATTTTATTCTGTGGAAATATACACAGAGCAGCAACATTACAAGTTTTGTTATAATTCTCCTCAGAGAAGGTTTAAGGCCTTCTGGATTAGCCTGTGAGTGCTTGGAGCCCTGTGTCTGATGACTGGCACAGCGAGAATGCATTTAATGTACAATGATTTTACCCAATTATTTTTGAAGGAAAAATCATAAACAAACAGTCAATACATAGAAGGTGCTACATAAAGGCATTATTGTGCAGGTCAGTAGAAGAAGCAAGATCACAGGATGAAATTGGCTTTAATTCAAAGAAAGTATAATTTAATTTCTCAAATGTTGATTGTTTCAAAATTCTATTTCTATGGGAAAAGAAACATATTTGTGGTTTAAATTTAAAAGAAAAAAATTAAAACCAAGTTTCAACAGCAATCCAGAATTCACTTATTTTTTCTTTTTCTTCCAGAAAGACACTGTGCCCAAACCACGAATCCCAAATGCTTAGGAGTACAATGATGGAGACCTCTGAAACCAATGTGATTTCCAAGAATCAAAGTGAATATTAATTTTCACTTTGCTCAAGTGACATCAAAGCACCCTTAACAAAGAGGTACATATATACATGCACACTTACTTTGGTTTAGCTCATGATACATACAAAGAGCTATATTTTTCATAGATTTTGCAGATGTATAGGTCAAAATTAAATCACAATGTCATGCAAAGACCCATTTCTGTGTTGTGCAATTCTGAGTCTGCAGGATATTTACCTTTGTAATTAACTTTAAGAAAGTCCACGCACCATGTCATTTTACTGAATGAAAAATTTAAGTCACAGCAAACCAATGCTTTGCTGAATTTGATGTCTGTACTCCACTACTGCCCAGGTTCTTTCTGCTTAATATTCCTGACCACTTCCATTGGCTTTGGGTCAGAATCTGGAACCTAGATTTTCATGAATGATATTATAGTTACACACAGTGTGCACATTATGACCTGCTCATAGTCTGTCACATTTAGGGACGGACACAATGCCAACTGAAGTGCATTCAGAATGCCACACATGATGGTATGATGGCTGGCAAGCATCCTTATTAACAACTATTCTTTTTCAACAACATACATACAGCAGTTCCCTGGAAACGGGATCACTTTGGGGCTCCACTAAATAGATCACAATACCATAATTACTGCCACGGTCACACAGTTCGGTGAAGCTCTGTACATGAGAATTTTGATACTCTGTGTATATCTAAAGTTCAAACTGACTAAAATAAAAGAGCACGTCAGTGCTTTTCTAATATTACATGCTTAAGCCTTATTTTATTTACAGCTTCCAGCAGCTCTCAGCTCAGTTTCTCGTTGTGCTGGCTGCCACGTAGCTGGAGAAGGCTAACAAACCCCTGCGTGTTCACATGACAACCTTTGTGCAAACGCATCCTTATTCTGTCATCTACTGGCAGTGTGCTTCCCAGTCATGTTCTCTGCCAGTCCTTACCAGTTTGCCAATTACACAAGCTGCTTCCCAGACATCAGACAAAAATTCCATAAGACTGCTGTGCGAGCGTACCCTAATTAACCATCAGCTTAATTAGACAATTTACTGTGTAATTAGCAGGCAATTAGTCAACACCTCTCAGATCTTATTGACTGCTGTGACAGCCTTCCTTAGTCTACACATTCCCATACGCTTCCACGACCATGATCCCAGCCCTATCCTGTACGACAGCAACCCTTGCAAGGGAAGGGAAATCATATTACATAACAAGGGAAGAGGGAGAAAAATCAATATATAGCCTGTTCATTTATTGAACTGTCTTCTAGCCAAGACTTTCTTTTCTCTACGAGTAGAAGGTCAGCTGCTAACAAAGAAATGTTCAGATATAACATTAGCTTATATGTCTTATTCATTTGTAATGTGGTTAAGGAATTTAATTTTTTTTCCTCTTTACTGCCCTAAATTATCAAAAAAGTCAGGCAAGCAGAAGTTAAAGAAAAAATAACTTTAAAACTTACTAACATATTATAGGTTTAAATATATGTTCTAGAACAGTGAAAAGGTGGTGACAGCTGCTTTTGAGATCTATAGCTTGCATTGTAATTAACTGCTTCATAGTCTAAAATGCACCAGGAAAGCCAAAATAATGCACAAAATTTCAATACTCAATAATAATTCAATAGCATTAGTATAATTCATTACAAATAATTTTTGAAGTAGTATCAAGTCCTCTACACAAATCTAAAGTTGCATGTCCTTATAATATACAAGATGTGAGAAATTACAATTAAAGACTAATATAACATGGATATTAAGGGATTACTAAAAATGTGTGTTCCTATTTCCTTTTCCTATAGACTAAAAATTGGATTTTGCAATTTGTATTGACAAGACCTTTTTTGGATAATTCTTAAAGTAGTAATTCCAAAGTTCACAGAATGGATACACCTGTGCCCTTCTGGAATTAACTCTAGAAGATTTATTCACAGAAGTCCTACACTTCCCGACTGAAGTACAGAATCCCACAATCGCTATTGTAGTTAAAAAAAAAGATAAATATGCATCTCAAATAATGATAAGACATGTTATTTAGAATATACTGACATACATATTTGATTTAGTAATAGGTATTTTAACATAAGAACCTGTCAGTTTTTTTAAACATATGGGACTTCATTCTGCTTTTGCAACAATGTCAATCAGGAGTAAATGCAATTATATCACCACGAGATTCAAAAATCAGCTCTTTGCTTTCTTAACTTCTTGTGTGGGCAAATCAAATGTTGAACACAGCCTTATCCTCTTCATTTACCAAGTGGGAACTCGAGACCTGAGATAACTCGAACGCTTAAGAGAAGTGTATTGCCTGTACATAGAGGCTACACTGGTACAACCGAAAATTCCTTGAAAAGTGATTAGGTGAAACCCTGTAAACTCACGTGTGGAAACACATACCAGTCCAGAGATAGTTCCATCATTTCAGCTCATGCCTGTAAAATTCTTAACATGAACCTGTACAGCACCACGTACACACTTGACACTGATCTCAGAGTGCCCCTGCAGAGACAATTTGGGGCCACATTTCTGCAAACATCTTGCAAGACTGCATGGTCCAGCTGGGAATCTTGGGGCAATAGCTGCTACATGAAGTGCCTCAGGTCTCCTCAGCCTGTCATGGTGCAGAGCAGAAAAGCAGTCCCCCAACAGCAGAAAAGCAGTCCCCCAACAGCATGGCTGCCTTGTAACACACCTGGCTGGAGCAGAAGGCACCACTAGTGCCAGGGGAGGAGGCCCAGCTCTGGAAGGTTTTCCCCAAGGCAGCTGCAGCCTTAGCATGGCACTGGGCAGAGCTGGGGCACCAAAGTGTCACCTGGGCTTTTGCAGAAGCCAGCGTTTGGCCACAGCAATGAATGCAGACCTCAGCAAAGATTCTGAACTGTAAATCAGAGCAACTGAATCATGACAAACACTTTTCCTTTATTCCATTTCAGTATCTAAGTAGGCCTAGACTGAAGTCTAGATGGTGTTCTGGAACTATTTTTGTAATTAGAATGTGGAAATGAGAGAAAAAAACCCCAAACTCGGGCACATGCACTTAGCCAAATGGAGAGAGTCAAAAAGCCAACAACTTGACAAAAGGGAAACTTCTGAATTCTATACTGACAAAAAAAAAAGATTTCATTTTGTCCAGAATGTCTGTGGTTAGCTATTAAAGTGCATCATAACAATTTAAAAAATAGGGAGGTTGGTAATTCATGCTAAAACTCAAAAATGTTAAGTATGGCTTTATGCTATGATTGTCTTAGGTGTGTTTCAAATATAATTATTAAGAAAAATATTCAACAATCTTTTCTAATAAATTATAAAATATATTTATGCCACTTAAGAAAGTTAGATGCAGTTGGCTGGCACAAAACAAAAAGGTTTGCAACAGATCTGAATAGAGAATGGAAAAAAATGTGAAAATTCTAAATTTCAGAATTACACTTGCCAATTACTAGCTTGCATTCAAACTGACTTTTTAGCTGAATTCCTTTCAGACAAAAAATTACATGAGTCATTTTCAAGATCAGCAATAATCTTCCAAGGACATACCAAACAACCACAGAAAAATGTAGCTGAATAGTATTTTACACAAGTATGTTACATATTTGCTTTTTAGAATCCTGTTTATTCAGGATGTGATATTCAAAAATGTTGAGTACTTCAGATACAGCCAACAGGACCTGCAGATCCTCAGCAGTTTTGGAAAATCATGCATGTGTGCTCTCCTTGTCTCTCTCTTCATAAATATTTGCAGGTATTTTCAGAAGAACAAGGTAAATAAAGGAAAATTAGTAAAGAGCAAAGCAGCTTCTTCAATATAAAATGAAATACAATTCTGATTTTTAACCAATGTAAAATTTTCATCCATTTTGTTTGACTGACTAGGTAATAGTTACACTATGAATAGAAATAATGTCCTCTTTTAAGTACTGGTCACTACCAGAACAGCACATATTATGCTGAGCAGGAATGAACACTCCTACTTCTGGAAGCTGTTTTTTAAATAAAGGTTTATGTAGCAAAATCCTCAGTGTTGCATTCTGTATGCTCTTTCAGAATTACATTTGAACTGCTCCTCATTTATGCCAATCTAAGTGCACTTTAAGTTTCATTACAATATGCAATAGTTTTCAGATTAAAAAATACCTTGAAGACTGATTTACAAGTCTTTTATACATAAGCTGCCTGAAATATTCAAGGTCAAGATTAATGTTCACACTTACACTTTGTGTATGTATATGCACTCTGGCTACTATTTTTTTAAACCAGACTCCAGAAGAAAAAGACAGGAAAAAGAAACAACCCCTAAATACTGTGTAAAAAATCCCCAGATGAATAGAAACCAAATCCTTTAGACATAACTGAGAATCCTGCAGCCTACCAAGAACCAGTTTTAGACATGCATCTGGTCTTACCTTTGCTGGCCAGCTTTGTGTACAGCTCTGAGGAGGGTAAGTCATTGCCAGCTTAGACTTTGTGGAACTTAGGCCACGAGCTCAAGGCATGAGGCATGAAAGTTACAGCCATGCTCACTCTGCTCCATGAGGGTGAAAGGCAGAAAAACTGATAACATGGGAAGAAAACTGCTGATCCTCTGCTTGTAAAAATCTGCCCTTTTGCACAGATGAGGTTTACTGACTCAATGTGCAACACCCCTGCATGACAGATCCCTCTGTCTTCCACTGATGAATTGTCACATTGTGCTCCACGCCTTGAGATAACAGACTTCTCCATGAGAGACTCCGTGCAGAAAAGAGACTCCCGCTGCAGAAAAAGTGCAGCATTTCTGTGATATTTAATGCCACAGGAAGAGTGGGACTAAACATTCCCCCAGAGGTTTAATTTTTTATCATGAACTTGTAAGAAGTTTTCCATTTCTAAAGTAGTAAATACAATCACAAAGAGAGAGAAACTTTTTATGGATTGTTATTAAACTCTTGTTTTAAAAATGCAGTTTGTTATCTTCAGCATTTGAAATGTTAATTGGCCAAAATAACCATTACTGATGGCAAAACCAGATTTTGAAATGGTCCAAAGTGCCTCACTTGCAAATTCACTGGTGTCAAGATGCACACCTGCATCAGTTTAAGGTGGGCATCTACCTGCTGCAGACTTCAGCTGTGGTAGGAAAGGCCTTGGCTTATCAAAACTGACTTTGTTAAAGCTCTCTGTCCTAGGATCTTTGGTCTCTCACTGTGTTCAAGCTGTGCTACATCTCTCCAGATGGATTCTTCCAGGGTGAAGAAATGCCAAACCCCTACATTGTTTGGTGTATGGACTGAGGAAAAAGAATGGTTAAATGCAGTCCTTTCCAGTTCCTCAGACAGCAATTTTGAAGCTTTTGAAGTTATTTGCATACAAAGAAATCTGCAGCCTTCTCTAAACTGGGTCAGAGAGAGGGTAAAACTAACTAGAGAGATGAGATCTGGTCCTTAAGTTAAACATATCAGGAAAAAAGGAGAAAAGTCTGTTTTCCTGCTACTCAGATTCACAGAATTATTTGATCCTATTTTGTAGCTAAATAACACATTTTCTGTATAAAAATAAAATGGCAAAACTACAGCATTTTAAAAGATATTAATTACATTCTGTAGCACTTTGCTAGCATAGCCTTTTACCTCTCCTGTTAAACTTCGCTGATTTTATGCACTGATCTAAAACTACAAAAATTACGAAACAATAAAGACATTACTTCTTATTAAAATTCTTTCAGAAATATTGAACAAAAGAAGGACATAAAGAACTCCTAAGAATACTGAAACCAATAATAATAATAATAATAATAATAATAATTTTAAAACTTGCGAAACAAGAAAATAATTTAACTTAAGAGTGTTGGGTGCTAAGGAATCCCATAAAATGCTCATTTATCTGTTCAAAAAATGTAGTTAATAAAAGTTGTCTAATGCTGTTTAGTAGAAAGGCAAACAGCCGCTTTTATATTTGACATTAACAATCTGATCATTTGTCTCCCCAAAGAAAGCCCATACAGCTTTCATACAGACCACACAATAAAGAATAGTAATATTTCTGTTTACTGAGATATCAACTGGCATTTCGTTGCAAGTCAATGGTCTATCTTTGCTACAGCATACTAGACCTCAATCTGGCATCTACAAATGTCAAGAGTATAAAAAAAAAATTATAGGATGGAAATCAAAAGCATGTTCTAAATTCCTAAAAACCAAACAAAGTTCACCTAGACATATTTGCTGCAGAAATCAGTACAATATTCAGCTGTCAATCTTGAAAAACAATGAGGGAGCGATGCTGTCAGTAGGACAGGATAATAACATTTCAAGCAGATGTTCAGGCGGGGCTCTAATTCTCACTGAACTCCCTTGGTAAGCATTTAATTTCTTTATCATATGCAAGCTAGGCAAATTGTACTTCATCAAAACTGTATTGTGAAATATTAATATTTCATATTATAGCAAAACTCCATAGAATAACCTTTGTCATATTAAGAACATCAGAATTTCAAATGTCATGGTTCTGCATTTTAATGCATCTTAAATAGCTTTTTGGCTTGGCACCATAAATTATAACTAGTTTAATCTAAATTACTACGCTGTAATATCATACAAAAATATACATTTTGTAATACAGATTCACTTCTGTGAAATACTAATGTTATGGAAAACAATGCATCATTGTACCATGATTTTTTTACCACCTTCGATTATGAAGCGAGGTGCACACAGTGCAGATGTACAGAGAGAGAACTAGCTGCAGCCTGAATATGTATATTATAATAACAGCACATATGAATCCAATATATACTGGGGAAATTAATTAATTCTCTGCCAGCATTTTTATTTAGAAATGGTTCTGAAAATGTATTGTAAACTCTACGTCTGTAAACTGCATAAACATATATTATGGCTAGAAAGTTTCCTCCTCTATGGTTTAGCTCAAATTTAATCTAGTTTTAATTGTAGCTTTGTTTTTAAAATCATCCACGCAACTTGCTCCATATGTAATGAAAAAAAATTAAAGATTAAAAATGAAGTTAGTCTGCATGTTGATTTCTGCTGGTTCTCATAATAAAGGCAACTGTTTCTGCATTATTGAAAGCGACAGCATCACAAATCAATGCATGTCACAACAAAATAAAGACAGATGTATCTGATTAATCAGAATTAAATTTTAGAAGTGAAGGAAGCATCTAAAAATCAAAGCAAACATTTCTGCTAACCCAGTTGTTTTTTCATCTTTCTAAATAGCCTGTACAAGGCAGTGAGAGAACAACAAAGCCTGAATTCAGCTGATAAACCCCTAATTTCTGCTATAAACTCCTCACTGTGGTAGTGAATATGGCATAGGGATATACACACCTCATATAACCATTGACTTATTTTGATACTATGTTTATATAAACTTTTGATTACAGGTTTTAATACAAATTTTGTGTTCTAACCAATACTCACTAATAAATTCTTAGTGAATAAACCAGCTCAGTATAACACTTCCCCTAAAACCCTCCCACTCACAGTTATGTGTCTAATTAATGCAGTATCTGTCATTCTGCGTGTAGTTTTCTGTTCATCTAAGCTCTAAAGGAGGTAATAATTGGTATCCATTTATTGTGGACTCTGTGATATGCAGCTCCTCCATTTCCCTTCAATTCCTTGCAAACAGAATTTACAAATAATCTGTTTCTGCATACAGTTATCTGAACAAGACAGAAATACTATTTGAACCAACAGAGCAATGGGCTATTGATCCTGCAGTCAAAAAGGGAGGACATGAATGTAGAAAAAGGTGTGTGAAGGGACACTTCTATTCTGCTACCATTTGTCTTTCTTAGTGATTGTCCATTTCAAAAGCAGTTATCCCCTTTTCTGGAAGAAAACAAATATAGTTGATACTAAATCATATGTGCACAGATGTTGAATTTAGTAAATACAAGTCACTACCTCACATACAGGTACAGTCCCCTATGATTAATATTTGCTCTACACTATAATATCCAGCACCTTCTAAAGTATGTAGAGCACAGAATATTTCAAAGTATAAATACCCTGAAGGGATTTCCGCTACTCCTGACATTAGCTTTTTTGTAGATTTAAACAATAGTAGAGTAGTATGCAAGAATAAACTTTGCTGATTCACTGGAAGTTGAAATGCTCACTCTACAAACAGAAAATGCTACAAAGGTTGTCAAAAAGACAAGTATAAGCAAGGTACGTGGGTGTTTAAAAAGGAAGTGAGCACGGCGTGAAACAGTGAGCTCTGTGCTAACTCCCTCTGGGCAGCTTGTGAAGCTTTCAAGGTGAGGCAATGACACATGAGGATTAGAAAGACTAGGGGAGTAAATCACGGTCCAGAGGCTGAACTCCAACACTGTTACCCAACAGCTCCTCTGTACAAGGCAGTAGGGCCTCTCATGGGCTGCAGGGACCCCTGGCCTTGTGTTTTAGAAGAGCTTTCTGTGCTAGATGATGAAAGAGTGAAAAGGAGAAGAAGCTCATATGAAATAAATCCTGTGTGTTACAAGAATCATAGCTCTCCAGTCTGAGTCTCCTTTTTATCTCTGTCCTTGGATCCCCTTCTTCCAAGATTTATCATGCTTTTCTCTCTGACCTTATTCCATCACACCATAGTAAATGTATGGAAATTTGTGATTGGACTGTATATGCTTTTCACAACCTATATGTCACTCATATTTAGCCTGCATCAGTCATATTTGCTGAAGTGCCAAAGAATGTCCATGGTAAACAGGGAATGCACTGGTTTCCCCTATCAGTGTCTGAACACAGTGGCAAATTCAGTCACTGGCTCTGGAAAAGGGAGAATTTCTGCTGCTGCTAAGTTCCCCATGGCCACACAGGCTTGACAAATCAGAAGGAAGTCCATCAGTTAAGCCTTACCAGGACACATAAAATGAGAAGATGAGGAAAGAACACAGAATCCTACTTTCACCACATACAATCAAGGCTGAAGTGGAAAAGCTTCAGCTGCCAAAAACTGCGTCTAGCAAGCTCTCTCCCTCCCCAGAAGCTCTTCCACTCTTGGGAACTGTACTGTCTGGGGAGCTGCTCCTCCTCCTCCCACCAACTCTGAAGACTTAGATCAGGAAATCTTTGCTCTTGATCCTGCTGTGTAGTTTGCTTTGACTAGCTCAGTCTGAACTCCCCGCCGTTGGTACCACAGCCCAAGAGAGCACCCTGTTTCCTGCTGAAAACTGCACAAGATTTAGGTCCACGTAATCAGAAGCGAAGTTAAAAAAAAAGTTAGCACATTATGGCAACCTATAATATTTCAAACTCTTCAATAACAATTTGTTCTAGCATTAAGTCAACAAGAGCAGTCTTTCTGTAATACTCAGTTCACATAAGAACTGCTGTACCTTACTGACCTTTTCTTCCTATTTGAAATAGTTATTTTTGAAGTATTAAGTACCATGTTACTCTGATAAATAAAAGCAATTTCACTTCTGCAGCACCTCTCAGCCAAGCATCTCAAATCATGCCACAAATACAGCTGTGGGAAGTGCAGTACTAGGAAGAATACAATAATAGAAAAACTAGGCAGCACTTGGGTGGGACACAGTTCTACTAGACACAACACGATTCAAGAGCTTAGGCAGAGTACTGTTTCCTGCTGAATATTAGAAGGAAGCTTAAGCAGAAAGAACAATAACTGAATTCACTAGATAGCACTTTTCTGAACTTATTAATTTAAACAATACCTGCAATATCTTATTGCAACAAATACTTAAAAAAAAACTTGAAAGATCTTCATCTGAGTCACACCTTCAGAGTATGGCATCCAGTGGAACACTTTGCAGTCACCATTTCAGAAATGACTCAGAGTCTGCTGCTTAGTATAGCACCAACATCACTTCCTACAACATGCATGCCTTTCCTCCTTAACTCCCACCCAAGCTGGAACTCAGCCTGTGTCTGTTTAGCTCTTGAGATGCACAGTAATCAACGTGCAGTCTGGCAGGACTGCCAGCATACCAGCAATAAAACTGATAAAAAAAAAGTCTCAGTACTTGCTATGGGTTGCCTGTAGCCTAGGCACTGAATAATTACAGCTGATGGTATGTTATACATGTAAGTCAGTTGTAAGCATACTTGAATGACATTTATGTCCTAAAAAGTATTTTAATAAGAAGCCCTGCAAAGTAGATTTGAATCTCCACTGCAATCCAGAAAAACACTTCCTCAGGGCTACTTCAGGTGTAAGTGACAGCAGAATCCAGCCTGACATATTTTACAGTATTCTATAACAACACAGCATTTTGTCCTTAGACCTTCCTCATACTGGAGGGGCACTCACTATAGTCAATTCACTTATGCTTCTTACACATGGAAAGCTGGTGAAGGAACAAATCCACCTTTTCTCTTCTGCTCCATCCATCAGTACCCTTGTATATCCCCTCTCTGAACCAAGAATAAAAGGCCCTTGTATTCAAATTAAATTCAAAACCTTACCTCAGCCCTCAGTGCTGTTCATTACTGGTTAACAATATGTTGCTATTACTCACACTGTTATGCAGGCCTAGGTTCAAGGATTCACCTTTGCTTTTCTTCTCTCCACAAGCCAAACCATATCTACATCTCAGCCCAAAACCTGCTTCTTTTCTCTGTGATTTGTTTATCAAAGCTCTTATTTTCTTTCACTGTCTAAACTTTTTGCTCAGTCTCACTTCACCATTTTGAATGTAGCAACAAGAAGTTGTAATTCTCCTGAATTCAAACAAGCAATTATGCACTTAAAACTACACAAAATGCTTTTTTTTAAGGTGCCACACTGAGCCACAGCCTTCAAGACTTAATTCTAACTCCTTCCTCCTCCACTGCATGTTACTGAAGGTTGATATCACTGTGCTCTTCTCTCCATAGGCTTGGTTTAATGTTGTCTCCATCCTTCTCTTCCACTACCCACCCAGCCTCCTCCTTGCAGCCACATTATCACATTGCACCTCCAGTTCAATGGCTTATCTTGGCAGCCTGTGGCACAGAATCCACCTTTCATGAGTTATGTGACAAAGCAGTTACTCATTCCCTTTACATTCTGATCCTTCACAGAAAACATTTTCATTGCAGAATTTAAAAAAAAAAACACGATGTTTTCATTTAATAGTTTCCTAATATTAAAAGTTGGGGCAATAAAAGGGAAGAATGCAACAACAAACAGAACCAGAAATTGTGTCACTTCACTGTAGAAAGCTCACAGACTAGCTGAACCACACATACCCTTCCCTGCTATCTTTATGCTAGTTGGATATAACAGAGCCATTCTCCAAAGATTCAGCTTTTTCAGTTATACAAAGATATGGTTACATGCAAAATACACAATCAAATATTTCCTCACCTTGTCCAGGGAGAATGTTTTAGTGACAGCAAAACCCCATCCAGCTTCAAATGCTCTTCTAATCATTGAAGAACTAGTAGCAGGGGTTGCACTGGCAATGCCAAAAGGATTTGGAAACTTCAGTCCAGCCATTTCTACACTGATATCCACTAAATCTATAGGAGTGTAGAAGAGAGGTAGCTCTGGAACTGTAGAAACTGCAACATCATATAAGGACTGTAAAAAAAAAAACACCAAAACAACACTAAACCACAGGAATTTTTTTCTGATCTATTTTTATACAATTTATTATTAATCCTGATAAGGGAATAATTAATATAATAACCCAAAGTTCAAATATTCCATTTTGTGTTCAGACTTGCAAATCCGCAAAACATGCACTCACCTTGTAACATCTTCAGCCCAAATAGTCTTCATGCTGAAATACTATGCTATGCTGGAAATAACTGAATGAAGAAACAGTTATTTTACATCCTGTACTGATAAGCCTGGTTCAAACCAAAGGTTTGTTCAGCCTTTCTGAAGAGCCACCTCTGTTCCCTACAGCAGTCAGTAACAGTGAGATTGAAAAAACTCAGGGTATGCAGACAGACCCTTTCTAGTTCTCTTCTCAGGTGCTAATCTATAGAAAGTATATGAAATTGTGAAAAATGAGGGAAAGCATCATGTGGGGAGGATCACTCAGTTCTAACTCCACGTATTCCAAACCTCTGAACCTTTTCGCCCCACTCTGAAAGATTTCATATAGCCTACACAATGGCATACCTATGCAAAACTAATATTTAAGTGTAGTAGTATGAGTACACTTCAAGACTGAAAAAAGTTAGAGTCTGCCATCAAAAAGTCATACGCATTATGGCTGTGCCTCCACAGTCACTTTTGTTTTCATTTGGAAGAGTCTTTCCTCCAAAGAGTTAGTGAAAAGCATTCAATGTATATGTGGCACCTAATAATATAAAAATGGAAGAGGGAAAAGCTTTTTCCATGCATGGATATTGAACAGCATCCCAATCAGGCCGTGGTGGAAGAATTTAAATCTTTGTTCACTCAAATGGCTGACTCAATAAAATCACAATGAAATAAAGCAGGAACTTCCAACACAGAGAAGCCCTACACTCTAATAAGTAACAGCTAAGAGCACAGCAGTTTCTTCTGTCTTTAAAAATAAGATATTTTTCAGCAGGACAAAAAGAACCAGTACTTGAAGTATGGAGAAGATTTTCTGTAGCAGAGTAACAACCTCAGCCCCGCAGGAATTGTTGCCTTTTGGGGTTTTGGCTTACTTTTTTTTAAGGAATTTATTTTTACCTGTGAAAACTGGTAAGCAGAGATGGGATGAGGAGTTTTTTGTTTGTTTTAGTGCCTTTTGTTTCCTAGGATGTTTAAAACCTGAGAGTTCACTTCTGTCTGGTTTTGGGATTGTGTGGATTCCCCTCATAATATTCTTACCGCAAATCTTTGAATCTTCAGACAAAGAGGATACATTTTGGGGCCAAAATTTCTGATGGCTTAAAAGCACTGAAAGTAGTGGAATTGCCCTAGCCTGAATGATGCAAACCTGCATGGGTTGCCAATGGGTCACTAATGGTGGGCATTTTAAGAAAAGCCTGTTTCTAAAGATCCCTAACGCTGGGGACCAAACTGGCTTCAGTATCACGACCTCTCCCGTCTGGAGGACGATGCAGTTACACTTCATAAAAACCTAAACATGCCCCATTTCTTCCTTCCTTAATGCTTACTGCTTTCTCCATGTCATACTCCACAGGGCTATTTTTCTACACCAGGAGAATCTGAGTTCCTCAAAAACCAAACAGCCTGGCATTCTGCATCTCAAAAGCTTTTGTTAACTGGCAAATCAAAAAAAAGGGGAGGGAAATGAAAGAAAGTATGGTCCTTTTATCATTTTGAGCTTGAATTCATCTTTTTAACTTTTTTTTTTTAGCTTTTCTTAACTAATATTTTAACTTCAAAATGTTGTTTGCAATGCCAAACCAGAAAATACTTAATCACACAATTCAAATTAAAGCGTTTTTTAAATGCTAGCACATATTTTCCAGATACGTCTCCCACATATCTGGAAGTGGGGAAATCCGCTGAAATCAACACTGATATACTGAACTCTTACAAAAAACACTTTGATTTTCATTCTGTAAGAATGACATCAAAGAAAACCTTAAGGAACATAATTTGGTCAACTCCACACTTAGCGCACATGTGAGCAATAAACCCAATTTTCTACTTTGATAATTTTGCTATTCAAAATTGTTCAAATGTTCTCTGTGAATACATTTAAGTCTGAGGATTGATCACAAACTACTCACAGCTTGTACAACTGTAAATGTCATTTGCTATAGACAACTAGGCAGAGAGTGCTGAATATGAAGCTGAAGTTCCATTGTACTGCTCCTTTGCCCAAGAAGGACAATTAAATCTCTAAAAGTTGTTATCACCTAAAATGAAAGCTGCTTGAAAGTGATTCTTAGTGACCTTTCTGTGGTAAAATAGAAAATATATCCTATACAAGACAAAAAAAAAAAGCAGCACCAAAGCAATGAAAGACTTCTGAAGCATTATGGTTGAAAATAACCCAGGCAGGAATAGGCCTTGCCTCCTGCATGCCATCATCCAAACCAGTCTAAAGACACTTACCAAACCATATTTAGGGGTCCATTTTTGCTGCCTTACTTGCCTTCCAAAGAGCAGAACCACAAATAATTCCACCCACATGCACTCAGGCCCCACAAAATGTGCCTAATGGTTTGTTAATGATGAAATGATCCAAGCAGAGGTTGCAGGGGAGAAATACGAAAGGTCTCAAGGGAACAAACCAAGTATCTAAAAACACACAGGGGCAGGATGCAGCAGAAGGTTCAGTAGTCAGTGGCAACATATCTTAGGAGTTTTATCTCCCTCCCTCCTATCGCTTCCTTTTTTGCTCTATTTTTTTTTCTGTTTTTTTCCTTTCAGCACAACGCTTATAAAATAAATATACTTTATAAACCTTGATGCATTGTTTTCCACAAAGCAAAAATTTTGGCAAACAAAAACGTTATGCAGCTTCCTGAAAGTGAAATCATCTTTATAATGAAGGATTTCCCTGACATTAAACAAATAAATAGGAAAAGAAAGCCTGCAGGCAAGAGCTTATTTATAATAACTTTTCTCTTGATTTTTAGAAGTAAAGGACAAAAAGTGTGGTCCATTCTTCCTCTTAATTTGATGCCAACCAGCTGAGCTAACAATATTGCAGGTACTTGTTGCAATCATGACAATTTTTTGGAGACTGGAACAGGGAGGTGAAAAATCCTCAGCACATTGCAAGCAGTGGGTTTACCTTACCCTAACCATGATTGGCCTGAAGGCAAAAGCACATGAGCTGCAGCGCAGGACTTGAGAGACAGAAACTCAGCTTTAGGCCTGATACAATTTTTGACATTGATTTTCTTTAGATGGAGAAAATTCCTAACCAGAGTGATATGGTCTAACTGCATTTTCTGGCCTTTAACCAAGACAGACTGTGAAAGCAAGTAGTTGTATTACCGTTATTTTTCACAGAGAGCCTTCTCCACAAGTCCTACTGCCTGGAAGTATTTTCCTGAATACTTCCATCCTACTCTGGGTTTCTTCATTTTAAAGTCTGATCCTAAAACATGTATTTTCTCCCTTGCTTCTGCTATCCTCTCTCTAATTATCCATTAATTAACTTTGTGGTAAATATGTTTATATTATTCCATACAATCTCTGAATGGTTGTGGGTGGAAGGACACCTGGGGACTATTTCATCCGACATCCTTGCTCAAAGCAGAGTCAGCTACAGCAGGTTTGCTCAGGGCTCTGTCCACTCTGACAGAGATTTTATAAGCTCCGTCCTGGCTTTCTCTTTCTGTAACATATTGTTTATTCAGAGGCAAGCAGCTAAATTACCAGGCTTCCTGAACTTGCCTTTAATTCACTTTTTTTGCAAATCGTGCTTTATTGCTGCATGCTAATGTTTCATACGCTGTTCTAGCTAAACAAATGGACATTCATATTTTTTTTCCTGCAGTTATCCTGAAAAGAAACAGACAACATAACTGATGGCTTCAAATTCAAGCTTCCTGGGAACCTCCCAATTCTGGTATTGATTATGAAATAATGTATATTCATGCATGCTCAAGGAATATATGAGAATGGTCAATCTTGATAAAGAATCAACACTATACTCTTCAGATACAAAGCCCATATATTTTCTGACAGCATAGGTAAAGAAAAAATAGAAAATATAAAATTATGGTTCAAAATAACACTGTGATGTGCTCAAAATTCATCTTGAATAATGTCTTAGTGAAGTGCAATTTATATCAGTTGGGATCCAGACCTCTATTCTCTAAATGGATCATGTACATTTCAGTCTAGGAAAAATATAAATGAAACTTCCACAAATAGATTTAAACAAATGAAAACTTACTGTGATTTAGCAAAAAAAGTCACGTTTAAAGAGGGATTTTAGTTAGAAGAAGATGGCAGCTTGACTGTCATATATGGGAAAATAGCCCACAGGTAAGTGTATGAATAGAGCAGGAATGAAGCATCAAGACTGGCACAATAAGAAAATACTGGAACTGTCTTGCTCTCAAGATAGGCATAGAAAATTAAAAGTTAGTCCTGCAATAATTTTGAGTTACCTGAATATAACTATTTTAAAATTAAATCCATTCACTTATCAAAAGGAATGAATGGTTACTGAGGCCTGGAAGAGACCAGCAGTCTATATTGCTTCTGCACAGGATCATAAAGTCACTGTTAGAGAAAAGTGAAGACCTACAATCCCCAAACTAAATAAATCACTAAGATTACTTAACTGAATTTTTTACTTCATTCATGGAATATTGAAAGAAGGTTGAATTGTGAGAAAATGTGAGTAGTAGAAAGTTACATGAATTGGGCTGATTCTGTTTGGATCTCTAAAGACTTGCAAGGAAGGGTTCTAGGAAGCCTGACTGTATTTCCTAACAGGTTCTACTACAGCTATCCTTAGTTAGGCTTTGACCGGTCATGTTTATAGAAACTAACCTGACACAGCTGCAGGCAACAATTTTTGAGATGAACCTATGCCTCATATAGTGGGAGGAATATGTTAAGAGGCAGGAGATATTTAGGCAACTAATGATGGAAAGTTTCCAGCATAAGAGCAGCCAAGAAGCTTCTGTAAATAACTCTCAGTATTGAACATAAGGCATTTCTGCTGAAGAGTCCTGGAGTCTGGATCTCACGCCTGACTTGACCACGTGCCAGAGCTTGCAGTGACTGGAGTTTCAGGGCACATATCAGCCCCATCTGTTCGCTTAGCCTTTTGCCTGGAGTAGGTTGGGATACAAGCAGCATGCTGTTCAAACACTGCATTCTGCAAGGAGTCAGGATGGTCGGTTTGAGTTACACTCTTTGACATTGTCTTGGATTAGTTGAGAAATCCTATGGAATAGTTTTATTTTTATGAAGACTGACTGAATCGCTTATAGATCCCGGTGCTGAAATAGTCGGTGATTTTGGAAATGGCTATCTACTCCTTAACTGAAACACAGACTGTATCAATGCATTTATTTAAAATTTAATGTGTACTTGATCAAGACGCTCAGTTCACAGGATGGTTGCCTGCTTTAGAATCTCACAGCAGAGAGAAAGTAAGGTGGTGTGCAAAGGTATTTTTTCATTTGCTTTTGGAAGTTTCCAGAATACAGTTCAGCTGTGAACTGAGTGAACTGCTGAACTGCTCATGTGCAACATGAGCACAAAGGCAGGCACATGTGCACACACCTGTCCCTATAAACAGTAGGGTAATAAAATTCTTCTCTTATCCTTCTCTAAACAACTTCTTTAAAAACAAACTCCTCCAGTCACTAAAATTCCTACCAGGTCCAAACACTGGTGAAGTGAATTGCCAGATTACAGCATTTTGCACCACACCAACCAGATTGTACAAGGGCTTCACATCCAAATAAATGCCCTTGGGCAATCCATTCATCTAACAGCTGGAAAGGTGACACTTGCCATTTGGAAACTTTCCTGTGAAGATTGCTGTAAGGCTTTCCCATTAGCTTCCTGGTGAGACTGTAAGGTTGAATAAGCTGCCTTGAAACCTGCAAAGGGTAACAGAAATGCTCTAATATCACAAGTCTGCTTGATTTAAAATTCTAATTCTCACACCATGACTACTCAGATTTTTTCCAAAGTATTAAATACATTCCAGAGGGGGAAAAAAAAAAAAAGCTTTGAGGAGGAAGCAACATGATAAAGGAGGGTTTTAAAAATGATGCCTGTATTTCTAAGAGGTTGAATAAGGAGACAAAAAGGAGGAGATACCTTCTCTCCCCTACCACAGTTACCCAAAATCACTGTGCATTGAGAAATTAAGCAAGCAGGTCAGGGATTAAAGATGTTTCACACTCAGCATTTTCATAGGGTCTAAGAAGGCAGGACACAAAGAGCGCTCAGAACAAGTGTGAAAAAATATGCACAGATACTAACAACAAGCTTTCAGTTGAAGTATTTTTAGGAAGTGAAATCAGACCCCAACAGCATGAAATTGCACAAACATGCAATCAGAGAGGCTTTGAGCAGATGGATGGGGGAGAAAGACATTGAGCTGTTACAGTCCCAACTTCAGTTGTTCAAATCTCTTTATGTGGGAGAATGAATCATGTATCATGTTTCTCAAAAGTTCCCTGCACTACGAACATACTTTTTGTCAGCTGGTTCTCCAGGCTGTGTCTCTGTCTCGGGAGGTTTCTTTTCAGCTCCTCTAGAATTTGTGCTCTTCTACTAGAAAAATTAGGACAGAGTCAGCAACATGCAAGGAGAACCAAAGGGAGATATGTGGTTACCACACTTTTCAAGTCTATAGATCTTACATTTCTCAGGTAAATTCTCCTTTGCATTATTTGCCTCTGTGCATTCAGTGTTTAGTTTTTATCAAGCTCTTCTATCCAGTTCACCAGTCTCATCAGAGCAAACTTGGGCTCCAGTGTAGATAACCTGAGCGTTCTGTAAACTGTTAGTAAACTAAAAATGTCTTCCCCAGGTAACAACACTGGCAATAGTTAATTTTTACTTTATGCACTACTGGAAGATTTTACTTTTTAATACCTATGGAACGCATTTCTTTTCCCCAATTACCCAATTAGGGCTTCTGCTCACAGTGTCTGTTGTGCAGGGAGGCTTACTACCCTTGAGTGGAATCCAGAGCTGGGGCCAAGGAAATGTTGCTTGAATTTTAGTGTTAAGATAATGTAAGAAAGCTGAGCTCATCTACCCAGATGCTAATACTTGACCCAAGCTGAATGAATCTGTAATGTTCTAATCACCAGATAATCTATGTATTAGTTTCTCAAAATTTGTATAATTAATCAAAAACAAAATGAAATTGTTTTTAGAAGTATCTAAAAGCAGATAAAACTGGGAAAGAGAAAAATACTTTTGAAGCACCCACCTGGATGTATCTGTGCATGTACCAGGAAGCTTGTTTGCCATCGTTCACGGATTCCACTGTAGTGTTGGCAACACCACCAATGTCACCCCCTGCAAACACCCAGGGCTCACTTGTTTGCATGGTTTCTGGGTCTACTTCAGGGAGACCCCATCTGTTAAACTTGATAGGTGCCATGGCCTCTCTGACTGTAATTAAATAAATGAAAAATATGTTAATAAAAGAAAGAAAAAACTGTTGCTAAAATCTGTCAAATATATACTGATACAATAAGAAAATTTAATGTTGAGAAAGATATCTCTCATTAAAGTCAAAGCCATCCTGACTTAATATTCAGACTCAGAACATCCTGGAAGAAAGGCTCACTTCAAAACTTGTTACACATATTAAGAAGAAAACCATAAAACCACAATCAAAATTAAATGGTTACAAGAAGATAATATATTTTGTATCTTTTTCACAAGCATTTCTGACTTTTTTTTAGAGCATTAAGAGATCTTAAGATTTTTCATGCTGTTAGAAAACTGCACGTATAGGCATTTCGCACATGAAATATTATTGTCCTCCAAATAATGTTGATGTGAAAATAAAAGAATATTTTTATACTGCATGGCATTATATGTATGTCATTAAATACACATAAATGCTCAGAAAAATACTCTGTCAATATTTTTTTAATTACTATATTCAAAAGGCACTTCAAAGTAGCTTCATCAAGAGAATAATCTTTTCAATAAATATTTTTAGCAAATTTTGATGGCATCTATCAAAATAGGGAGTGCAGTAACCGAACATTCTGCAATAAAATGCAGCTTAAAATTGCAATGTCCCTCAGGGACATACCACTGGCAGATGCAGATTGCCAAGGTCAATTAAACTGATGTAGTTGCACAGTCATAAATGTAAAAGAGAAACCTGCCAATTTAAGATGAAGATTTCTCCAACACAAAGGGCAAAGTTGTAGTATTGCCCCAGCGCACACCTCAGTACAGAGGAAGCTTCAAACACAGCTTTCCCACACATCACAGTGATGGGAGATTTTCATCCAAGGCTCTGTGTCTCCTTTCACCTCCAAATCATATATTAGAAGTACATTTCAAAGTGGAGGCTATGTATAATCGGGGCAAAATAATTAAACAGGAAGCAAGGCACAAACATTGTCACCTATTTGTCCCACTTGCTCTCCTCCTCAACCATGGCATTTACAAACATATCTAGAGGACTCAAATTCAAAGGAACTTTCTGCACCTTGTTCAGAAGCCCGAGTCAGAGAAGACAGCTCTAAGCCGAAAGACTGTAGCAGATTTTCTACCAGAAGTATTTAATCTATCTGCAAGACCTATTGCTTGCACAGTCTCTCCCACCTGGCATATACATGCGGCTTAAGTTGACAAAAATACTATTTGGGTAGCAACAAACTCAAAAACTTGAGAAATTATTTCCTGTAAAAATATCTAAATTATTGAAAGATCAAATGGAACAACTTCAGACTGAGACATTTTTCATCTGGAAAATGAGGGGTTTGGTTTGTTTGGGTTTGGGCTTTTTCTGTTTGTGTGGGCTTTCTTAAAGGAAAGAGTTGGCTGATAGCGGTTTTATCAAAAATCCTTCAGAAATCAATACATTAACTTTCTCTTTGTGCTTCAGACTGCCTGTACTTCAAGAAAGCTTTTGATCATCTTATATTTGTCATATATAGGATAACTTATTGCATGCAGTGGTACCATCTCAGCATGTGGTCCAGACAGCTCTCACAAGTTAAATATGTACAGGCTTGTAAAGACATGTTTGGAAAAAAAACAGAGGAAAACTTGGTACTGAAGGATTTGGTAGTGGGGATTTAATAGATGACTTCTGTCTGAGACAGGACTGAACCACAGTAAAGGTGTATGAGGACAATATGCTGTCGAAAATGTAGTTTTTCAAAAGAAATTACATAAAACTGGAAGTTCTGACTACTTATTTCATCTTGTGGAAAAATAAGGTATTACCTCTGTTATCCTGTATCTGTTACATTTCTCAAGTATCTTCAAATTGCTTTGTTCTAAAATAGCTGTCTGGACATAATTATACCAAAAGCTTTTTGAGTGTGAAGATGCCCAACATATCTTCACCTGAAACATCTCTGGGGATTTGTCTGCCTGATCAGTGTTTTTAAAATCGAGAAGGAACATTTCCCTGGTGGCAAGGTTGACACAGCATCCAACTGCTATTTCTTTCTTTCTTATAATCTCCAATATTTAGGTTATATTAAAAAAAGGGCATGGTTCAGAAGCATTTTATTTAAGAGCTCCTAACATCCTCAGTATTTGGATCTGACACCTGGTACAACTCGGAGGCTGAAGGGACCATCACCTAGACCACCTGCACAAAGAAGGGGAGAACTTTTGTCTTCAGAAAGGCAAGTCCCTTCTCTGCCCCTGCAAGGGTGAGAGAGAGCCCAAGAGCCAAAGGTGAGCTTGAACTATTTGTTCTCTGCATTGGTGTTTGATGCTGAACAAGAAGCACACCAGATATTTAATATTCGGTGCATGATTTGTTACAGAGGTAAAGAGTATCTTCAAAAACCTTTACCCTTTCAGTTTCAGTCTACAAAGTTTAAAACTAACATATCTTTTCTCTTGAAAATTCAAACTACAATCCTGTGTTTGTGCTGCCATCTCCTCCCCAGCCTAGTGAGATATGTATCACTTGAAAAGATCCCTCTGGATGAAAGACAACATACAATTTAATTATTCTACTGCTATCAAGTGATGCTAACGCAACACCAAACAAAAAGACAATGCTGAATATATTTTCCAAATTTGCTATATTCAGAGAGCAAACAAACACAAATGGAAACACAGCAGCAAATTATAGCATTTGCAAAAACAATATTAAAATATAAGTGAATACAGAAAAAATATTTTAATTAACAAAACAAATCAAATGGAAAAGATTCCTCAAATAAAGCTTTAAAAGTGAGTCTGTGTGACTGCCATGACTAATTATGCATCTATGTAATGTGTGTTCAATTTGGGCTTATTTAAATAGCAGAAATGCTCATTAGCTGCAGTATATCTGTGAAGCTTCAATAAACAGTTTAATGGTTTTTATGTTTAACCAATTTTGTAAGTTCCTATAATTTTAGCTTTAGTAGCTCATTAATGTTATTTTTGATATCCATCTTACAGAATTCCTTTAAAGAACAGTGGCATTACTTCTGAAAAATAGAAATATACTGTAACTTTCTTAATCTAAAATGTGTAACTACAGCCGTCATATGAACTAACAGATTAACTGCTGACATTGTTTAAATGTTTAAATGTCCAGCAAATAAAGAAAGGCACAACCATGTTTCCAACATTCTCTACCCCACTCTGTCCTGAACAGGATTAAAAAGTGGTTTGACTGCATAAAGCTGGGTCCAGTTACAGTGGGAGAGGGTCCTGCTGCAAGCTGCTACTGACTTTGTTTTCTGTCTGTCACCAGCAAGCAGACGTGTCTGATGTCTATCAACTCAAAGAGCAGAATTTCTGCCCTAAGTAAACAGGGCTTTAGAAATCATCATGAAGCCACTTTTGAATATTAGGAATGGGTAACCATTTCAGAGTGTGGAACTGCTGCACACAAACTCATTCCAGTTAACCTGTTTGTGGAGAAAAATCCTATTCCAAATGACTCAGCAGAAAAACTCCCACATATTTCAATAGGAATCTTTTGAACGTATATAAATTTCAGTTTTATGTAACATTTTTTTTTACAAATCTAGTAACTCAAAGCCTGTTGGTGTGAGGCAGATGCTGTGCTAGCAGGAAAATGCTAGGGCATTCCCAGCTGGGTTATCACAGCTCCTCTTCCTCCCCTTTACTCTTGCATTAGATAGTCAAGGCTTCAGTACTCTAAGGTCAAAGTCATCCAGCTGTCTGAGCAGGCCCTATGAAGAAATTCAACAGCCCTTCCAAGTTCCAGAACTCCTGGTTTCTATGTCACTTGGAGTTCTGTATTTGATCAAAGGAAAATGACAATCGTTTTCACTTATGAGGTCAGAGCTCCACAAACTTTTTTGCCTTTGTTCCCCAGCAAATGCTTCTCAAACTGTAGAAATAAAAATTAACTGTGAGTGTGTTAAAGCATAAAATTGTAAAAACTTGAGAAAAGTTATCTTAACTGTATGTTCAACTCTTCTAGGGGAGCAGTAAGCCCAGGGTTTGCTGCAGTTTCCAAGAAAGATGACAGTTGTACTAAAAGTAAAAGCAAAATATCTGAATGTTGTGATGGGTTGCCAGAATTATGAAATAAAGTTTTGTCCTTCAGTCATGATGCAATAGCTAGCTACTAGCAACATTTTCATAAAACATATTTTGGTGCACAAATAACTTAGTATTTCTGGGATTTCTTTACAAAGGCAGTACTTGAATTTTCCTTGAATATTTTTTCATTTCCCTTTTTTGCTGTTCCAAGAAAACAAAATAGACATTATCATGCTAGATTCGGTGTTCTGGTTACATGAGAATTCTTCCTCTTTACTGCTGCCTGCTAAACAGTGTCAAACTAAACTTAGGTTGCCTATCCCGGCTTAGTCCTTTGTTCTGCACTGAATTTTGTAGTGCATTTTGAGCACTATTTTCCATACTTTCTCCATGGTTCTCCTTGGAAATTCAGGAAAATAAATCAGAACAAGGGCATTTGTTACAAAATTTTGCAATCCAAAATTATTGTTCCCTTTGTTTATCAGAAAGAAACAGATTAGGAAAGGGATATTCAAAGATGAGACTTTAAAACCAACGAAACTGGTGTTAAGTAGGATGTAAAGGCTGAACACGTTGTGAGGGAGCACACAGAATTGCAATTGTACGTGCTGAGTAGCTGCAATTAGGACTGGCGACAGAATTTCAGTAATTCACTAATACATTGTAAGTCCCAAAAATAACAAACTAAGCAAAAAGGAAAAGTACAAAATTCCCCTTACAGCTCTTTGTTTTTGTGGGTCAGTTACGGTGGCTTGAAGGCTCTGGTAAGCTTAGCAGTTAAACTAAAGCAGCTCGTACTTGCAAAAATTTTTTTTCTTCAAGAACAGGCAAAACATTTTTCTTACTCCATCTGCAGTAGCTGGATTTGAACAATTTGTTGAGCTGGTTTTTTACTGGTTTTAGTAAAATGGTAACCTTCTTAAAACAGTCTAGAAAGCAACTCCCCTGTTTCATCTATAAGCAATTCCAGGAGCATAAAATGAAACTAGGAGTCAATTTTTTAAAGTAAGTGACCCATTTATATGATTCCCAGCAGGAGGATGAATACCCATTGGAACTGTTGCTTAAAAACACAGTCAGCATTTTATTTTAACAAAAAAATTACTAAATACCCATTGTGAATGCATGGAATCTCAGTTGTACATTTAATAGTTACCATGCAAGAATAGGAAACATCTTGTTGAAGATAATAGACTAGAAAAAACTTTCTAACCTATGAGCTATTTCTGCTCAGTCACCCACACACTTATGGCTTCTTATAAAACTTTCCAACATGAGCATCATGGCTGCCCTGAACACTTTGTTGAACTGGGGCTAAGTCTAATTTTAATCTCTCTGTTTTTGACCGTATTTTCTTTATTCTTTTATCAGTAGAACCAGCTTTTATAGGATATAACCTGCTATCTTAGCCCATACCAATACTGCATTTGCAGTTCCCCGAGGTACCTTACGAATTAGGTCAATTGATAGAGCTCTTTGTATGAGCAGCAATTAACATGTTTATTCAACCTGCACCTGAGTCACCCAGTCACAGAATGATTGAGATAGAAGGGCTCTCTGGAGGTTGCCTATTTCATTCCCTTCAAAGTTAGATCAAGTTCCAAGTCAAATCAGTTTGCTCATGGCATTGTCCAGTTTTGAGTACCCCAAGTATTTTCATTTCTCTCTTTTGATGGGCAATACCCAAATATTTTCATCTCTTGAATACAGAAGTGTACTTCATTTAGAAAAACCAATCAACCACACAAACAAAAAACCACAACAAAACACTAAAATTATGTTTTGGTGTTTTTTTTTTTTTTCTATTTCATTTCTTTTTGTTATGTTCACTAAAGTAGTCTGGAGTTTTGGTTGTAATCCAGCTCAATGGTGAATAGCAAATTTGACATTCATTAAGACAGCTAAAAAAAAAAAAGACTTAAAAGCAACTGAAATGGTATGCTCAAAATAAGTACTTTATGCACTCAAGTCTTAGTTTCTTTTCACTTTCATGACATTCAAAACAAATGACTTGCATTTTTCCTTTTTATTTTATTGCCCTTCTAACAGCAGTTTTACCCAAATACAGCGTGAAACTGAGGTGTTTTGCTCATCCCCAAAGTAAATGACTCTCTTCTCTCATGATCAGCTCACTGCATGACTGTTCCCCTCCCATTTTATGTTCCTATTTAAAAACCTCTCAACAATTAATTTAGACTGTGAATGCGCCCTCGGAAATACAAGACTGGCACAATACTATGGCTAAGCAGCACAGTAAGTTCAATCTTTTAATTGAGGTAATTTTTAACGTGGGAGAAAACAGAATCACTTCTGTATCATGAGGTCTATGAATCACAACAAAATATATTGATTGCACAGGTTAATACTGATTTACCACGAGAGTCTAGAAAACCTTCCAAAAAACCTAAATGCAGGGTTTTAAAAACAGCACCAACAAAATTTGCCTAAATTCTCAGTTGATCAATGCCATCATCAGAGTAGTTAATGAATCTCTTAAAAAAAAATTCTTAAATTTTCTTCTTCTTGCTTCCTGGAGGTTAGGTTAAGCCCTGAAATACGACCCACACAAATGCCAGACTCCTTCCACAGCAACACAGCTTCAAGAAGAATGGGAGCCTACCCTCTCCTGTGCCCTGTAGAGCAGGAGGCAGTGGCAGGCCAGCAGGCAGCCCTGAGTAATGAGCACTGTGAATAGCTGGGTGCAGTCACTGTCTAGAAACAGTCTAGGGTGCAAGAAACTATCCCAAAGCATCAGCAGTACATGCAAGATAGGATTTCTCTTGGGATTCACTTCACATGTTCCTCAAAATACCAGGCTGATCCTTCTTTTTACTGGGAGACGGTTTAGACTCTTCTTATGGTTGCATGATGGTTTACCATTCTATACAACTGGATGTTGAGCAGGAGTGCTGAGTATTTCAGGTTTAGAGCCTGCTTATTTCACTTTGGATTTACCATTTTCCTTGATTGTAAAGATTCACAAAAGTACATTATGCTAAGAAATTCTGAATACCAAATTTCTTGGTCTTGTGCAATCTGAGGCACTTGCCAAGTCCTCTGTGAGAGCACTTATACCCAAAGGACCATGACAACATGCCATGGGTTAATCAGCTGGCATGACCATGCCCTAGAGGGGCAGGCACATTGTTCACTAAGGCTTTCAGAACCTCCTAACCTAGATGACGGCCTCCAAGCTGAAGACCTTCTCATGTTATCAATGTGCCTTCTGCTGAGTCAGTGTTTTCAACTTCTGAGGCACATTCGATATATGTGCCTGAACTCCTAAAGTCTAACCTAGTGTCAGAGGAGAACAGTCACTGCTCAGTTCCCATGTTCTTAACTGTATCCATGTTCCTCTCTCTGCTAAATGCAGACAATCCATCCAATCTCTGAAATGTCATCAATGCACCAATTTCTGTATCTTTAATATAGAATTTAGTAATTGCTAATTTTTAAGACTAAACCTTGTAAAGAGCAAC
Source organism: Trochalopteron elliotii (assembly GCA_024734555.1). Lineage (NCBI taxonomy): Eukaryota > Metazoa > Chordata > Aves > Passeriformes > Leiothrichidae > Trochalopteron > Trochalopteron elliotii. The sequence goes on along the minus strand of JANPWX010000273.1, from coordinate 4,007,972 downwards.
TAAGAAATATTATGTAAGAGAGAAGTCAGTTCTCTTGTATATGCACGAGAATTAAGTAATACCCAGATCAGCTGAACCAGAATAATGAATGTTTCAATGCCTGTTTAATTTGCTAGGTTAAAAAAAAAAAACATATTTCAGAGATCAGATCAGTTCAGCTTAAAGATGTAATATAATAAGTTTCTCTACAGTTAATTAATGAGACCAGAAGAAATTCCCAAGAATTTCTTTGAAATCCCACTTGCACTGAGAAGAAAATATAGGAAGGAAATATATGCTGAGGAACTGTACTCCTATGCTAAGTTCCAGCTCTATACAGCAATATGCAGAGAACTGCTTAGTTACAGACCCTCAAGTCTTTTTCTAAAAGATGTACCCGAAGGATAAACTCCTGTAAGAGGACCAGCAGTCACAAACTGAGTAACCTCCAGAAGATCAATTTCACAGAACTGTTAAAGGACAGGACATGGCTGCAGCTAAAAGAACAACCTGTATTTGCAGTAGTCAGGGTTACCTTTATGGTCACTCAAAATGGAGCCAAAGGCACTGATCACCACATCAGCCTTCAGACGGACAACCTGATCCTCATCTTCTGTCCAGCTCCCATCGCTGTCTTGTTCTGTTCGAACAAATTCCATAGCAACAATGTGTCCACCTTTTAGAACAACTTTCCGAGGAGAGAGGAAAGGCAGAAATTCACACTTCTCTTCCTTTGCAAGCTCCATCTGTAGAGTAGAAGCAATAAAATATATAACTTTAACATGCTGCATTTTCATGGAAAAAAACAAACCAATCAGAAACCATTTTTTGACTCAAGATGTTACCATGGATTCTTCTATAGTAGAAATCAGCTGTGTCCAGTATGCAGACAGTCATCTTACTGTCAGCTTCAGAGCCTCTCATGCTATTAAATCAAGCAGTTGAAGTAGGTAAATTTTCAAGGCAAATATTTTCTCAATATTTTCTTATTTTTCCATTACTTTGAATTTGTTTAACTTCTTTGAGGGAAAAATATTTCTTTTCCATATATATCTGTGCCTTTTAAGAAGTGGCTTCATATTAACTTAGTCCATGCCCTGATTTGTGTTTACTATAACTTTAAGATTCTATTTAATGCTGACTGCCATGTACAAGCAACAGTTTTCTGAGTGACAATCCAGACTTAAGATCTTCTGAATGTCTGCTGTGGTAAAACTGCTTAAGTCAATCATCTTCAAATTTGACTTTCTCTACTTACACAACTTTTTTGAATATGTACATCCCACCTGACATGATTCCATCATGGCCATTAATAAATTAAGCTACTTTTATTTTACTGTTTTCAAGGCCCACTGCATGATTAGATGAGTACAAACATTGACAACTTATAGAAATTTATCCAGGCTTCTATGAAAGATTTTGGTTCAGATTACATCAAGAATCTGAGTAGTACATGAAGCTGTGCAATGGCTCCAGTAATCTCATTGTGTCTAGAACTCTTGACTGAAGTGAAACAGAAGTAAATCATGCACCAAGAATCATGCTCTGTTACTTTCTTTGCAGCTCCATACCCCTTCTGGAAGATCTAAGGTTCCCACCTTCTTGAAACAGACAACAAAACTATCATAAATCTCATAATAAAGATGCATTAGATGGTGTGCTATTCTCAAGTATATAGAAGTGTAATGTACAAAATAAATGAAAACAGAAAAAGACCACCAAAATAAGAAAAAATAATCTGCAAAAAACCTCTTGTAGTACATATAAATTGAGCAAGCAGAGTAATTTTAAAATGTGCAGATGACCTGATAAATGCCAAAGTGCAAAGCCAAACTAAAAACCAAATTGAATGCTGAAATATGTGATGAATAACATTGCTTCACTGTCATTGGCAGTGATTCAAAGCCAAAATCACTGTAAGTAATTTTCTTACCAGATAGAAAGAAAAGGAAAGGAAAGCAAGCCTCACAAGGCAATGTCAGAATCACTGAGATTCCTTAAACAGCCAGAAGGCATCATTCTAGGATCTAACCATGATCTCAAGAGCCACCTACAACACTCTAATGGCTGTTTGATTCCAAGCTTGAAAGTTTTAGTTCATTTCCTAACTTACAGGAAATTCTATCCCCTGCTTGCAAATACATCTTTCTGACTTGTCAGGAAACAGATACAACAGTGGAAAATCATGTAAATAGAGAGCATACAAAGTGAGCCTCAGATCTTTAATAAACAGTCAAACATTTTAAGAGCATTTTTATAAACAAAACCTTTAGCAGATGTCTGTTAAGTACAGACACACTTAAAGTATAGCACATTTTCAGGCCACATAGAAGTAACTAAGATGCCTCCTCAGAAATGCTGCTATTCAACTTTACCTCTTCTGGGACAGCCCTGATGTGAGTGAATCCCTTCCTGAAGACCACGAACACACGACGAGCTCCGCAGCGCAGAGCAGATGTTGCACAGTCAAAAGCAGTGTCTCCTGCCCCGAGTACAATCACAGTTCCATGTATTGATGGCAATGGAGAGTGACAGCCACACATCCCTGAAAGATAAAAGGAAAACCCCATTTTCAAGTAGAGAAACCATTTCTGCATGACAGCTCAAAAGGTACTTGTACTCAAAGCAGTGTAAAATTGCATCTTACAGTTTTCAAGCATGGAGTGTCACTATCAAATTATTCTGCTCCACTGAAAGACAGTTTTATTCCCCCTTTTAAGATATGTTCATATACATAATTTCATAGTCAGTACTCTAAGCAGCTGCATCTTTCTATTGAGAAAGAATTCAAATGACAACACGTTTGTAGGGTTGTGAGTCCTGTCAGGTTGAAACTAGAATTTTGAGATCTTTTAATTCAAATAGTAAGTTTCTCTCTCATCAGATTCATTATCCTCCCAGCTAAAAAAAAAACCCAAAACAGAACAAAACAACAACAACAAAAAGATGACCAGTTGTCCATAGTTATAGTTTTATGTAACTGAATACCAACTATAGTCTCCTCAGATTTCTATAAAGCACTGACACTGTTCTGGTTGTGACATGATTCTCTGAGGCTATTCATCAGCTGAACATGAAGAAAAAGAATATTGTTACAGTAATTCCTATTTTTTTCACTAGAAGAAAATGTTTAACCTACAGTAGTTTTCTACAAATCATTTGTAAAACATTACATGGAGAAAATGACAACATTATGTGTTTTTCATCTACAGCTCGTATTTGATGATTCAATTAAACAAGAAATAGTTAAGTAAAACTGAACTGTGTCTGTTCCCTGGATGAGACTGCACTTTATCACATGTTTAAGTACAATTAACTGTTGATTAGGCAAATGGTTGTAACTTGAAAAATAATGCCATAAATCATACAAAGCTATATTCTCACTAAGTCCAAAACAGTTCCAGTCAGGAGGCACTAAGCTGGCCATTTACCTATTGTACTTTAACTCAAGGATCCTACTATAGCAGATTTTCACATGTAATTTTGGAACACAAGTATTATTGAAGCAAACAATCCTTTTCATTTAGACATATAAGCAGAGTGAGAAACAACATCCTAATACACCTATTCTCTCTCCATTTGAAAAATGCTTAATGTATAACAAATGCTATAATTTTCTGCCCCCAAGTATGTGGTGTCACATTTACTATTTATTTAATAGGATTCTTAGTTTAAAATTCTCACTGAACTTTTCTCGTTTATTTTTAGTGAACTTAATACTTCATAAAAATTGAGCAGTGGAAAAAGCACAAGTGAAGCTGAGGGCTGGCAGCCCAGAGAGCCATTTGAGTAAGAGTCCAGAAGGGATCAGTCAGAGCAGCCTGCTTTGCTCTTGGGAACACATTCCTAAGGCAAATTCACAGCTATGTATTTGTGAGGGGAAACCCTTTTGGAGGAAAGTATATTAAAAAGTGCCATTCAGAATTAATAAGCAGGCAGATTATGTATTTTACCATGAATAAGTCTATTATGTCTATTATTTAGATAACTGTCACAGTGAAAAAAGGAGGAAAGAGTAGGATGTAGTACGTGTATATTTTGTTCTAAAATTCCATGCCTTAGAGAGCAAAAGGTGGCAATAGCTACAGACAGACACTAGGAAAATTAAGTAACAGAGACCATGTTAATTAACAGACAACACCAAAGAGCTATTACTGTCAATCACAAAAGGTTAGTTCTTCCAAGTTCACTCTTTTCCTCATTGTAGACTCAATACAAAAAAACCCCAACATATTATCGCATATGCTAGCAAATCAAGAGGGCTACTTTGAATATTTTGAAATATGTGGATCACAGTATATACATCCTCATGCAGGCAGGTGACTTACAGTACACAACTGCAACATATCTTCTCAGAATTCTATAAAGTATTTTTAGTCATATTGTTTCAAGAGAGGATTGTTTTGCAGAATTTACTTTTCCTTTGTTTATCTACAAATGTGTTGCACTGTATATTCTGAATCTGTTTTATTTTTAAACAGCTCTGTCTTCAAGAAGAAAACCCAAAAGCCCACCCTTTTATCCCAAATCATTTAAGATTATTTTGAGCTTAAGAAAACAGAAATAAGCATTTGATGAAAACAGCAATGAAATGGGATAGATGGGATGCGGAATTTAACTTCTAAAATATTTTGCATTAAATGGGCTAACAAACTTAACTTTTATAAGCAAAATAATCCGCCACAGAACATATATACTTCAAAAGTGTTTAAGAAAAGTCTATTAAATAAGCAGGCAATCCTATATGACGCTAAAAGAAATTTCTGAATGCTGAAATGAAAATCAGTTTGTAAATAAAACAGGTTCTATTAAGTCATATGTAAAATACCACACTCTGTCTTAAGTAAAAAGAAAAACCGTACATTAATTTCTTTTTTGTCTGGGGAATCTACACCATGAAAAAATGTGGCATAGAAACCACATATTTGGGGCTTATGATTTCATATTCAGGGACACTGAAAGCATCTGTACTCCTTAGGGAGCGAACACAGCTATCTCTGTGCTCAAAGATAGATGTGAAACCATAAAACAAGAATGCATTTGGTGCCTATGAACTGAGCACTTTCTTATTAACTCCTGTCATACTCCTGTTGTCCTGAGTCTTAGGCTGTAAGTTCATTTGGTAAGGAACTAGTACTGATTTAAATGTGCCTGTAAAGTCTCCAGCACCTGACTTGGGATCAAGTAAAAGAATTTATCAACAATCTACAAATCAGCTGCTTGTATAAGTCAGAAGCACCTTTTTTAATATCAGATTTTTTCGAACCATCTTATACATACTATTTTTATCAAGATATTTTATACAAAGGAGAAGTTTATGTCATCTTTTAACTAAAATTCAAAATAACAAATATAACTTATTAGGGGAAATTATTTGCCATAAATTTAGATTTGCAGATATGATTATTCAATTTACAATCTCTGGGACTAATCTTCCTGACCATGCTCTTGAGGTTCTCACCAAGAGAAAATTCTGTCCCAGACATATTCATTGGAAGATACTTTGTAACTGGATGTGCTGCTTTGTAGCCAGACAGTTCAATACAATAATAACTACTCATGACTTATTGAATGTGATTACAACAAGAATATAGCACCACACACCTGGTTTACTTGCCATTGCTACCAAAGGTAAGAAGTCTTTAGATGTGTAGAATCCTTGGTCCATTCTCAGTCCTTGGAATATACTGTCTCTGTTTGGTTCTGGCAAACCTGAAATAGGTATTGTGTGGCACATCAGAATTACACAGGAAATTTTAGCGAGCAATATATATTTTCAATTACACACATATTCTCAAAAACATTGCCAATACAAGCACTTTTACAAACCCTTAGATGTTTCCAAAAGTATATTGCAAATTATCACATTTGTAATCTGCAGTTTAGATAACTGGTGATTGTTTAATAGCACAGGCACTGAAAATGAGGTTCCTTGATAATGTGTGTACTTGTATAACTTGTAACAAAACAAATGCAGGGGAAGGGACCAAAGAGAACAGGGTGCAGAAGCAGATAATACAAATGAGGCAGTAACAAACAGCTTAACTGATGAGGGGAGGAGGACAAATGGCAGTGCTGTAGGTCTGACCTGTATTTGTATGCCATCACTTTTTTGCCATTCTTGATTATTTTCTCAAAACCTTGAAATCCTGATTGGCTGACATTTATTCCTAGTTATTAAAAGCACACTTTTAGACAGAACCGTAGGATACAGACAATGATTTACTTCACAACTATTAATACCAACAAATACCTTTCAGTTAAAAGAAAGCAGCAAAAAGCATCTTCCAATTACCAAAGAATATCATATCATTTTTGTGTGAATGGTTGGACAGCACGAAAAGCCAGCCCAGCTGACACACCAGTTAAACCATTTTATTCATGCAACTGCAATCAGGGTATTTTCAACAGTCTCAACTTTCATATTTACATCGAAAATCCCGTAATATTATCAAAAGTATGCTAATTAATAATTACATACTGAAATGGAGTAAATGTCAACAATTTTTCTAAGAAAACACACTAGCACTGAGAAATCCTCAGAAGAAGCAGGAAGAACTGGAGCATACAAAGCAATTCGTGCTCCCTCCATTCTCAGGCAGGGGTGGCAGCAGACTAATATGACTCCTCTTTGAGACATACTGGTCTGGAAAACCCTAATAACACATTTTTAGCATCTACAATAATGCAGAATTGCACATTGAGGAGCACTTTTCCAAATAGGGAAGGTTTGGAATCTTTTTATATTAATTAAGCAACAAAAATCTTTTTCATTACAGCATATGGCCAGAACTACATAATGAGAAAACTTAGTACTTTTTCATGAGTTACCTATATGAAAGAAGTTTTTCAAACCTCTATAACTCTGCATGAAGTTACCAGAATATTAGAAAACTCAAATATATTTTTTGATTTATTAGTTTCAGTGAAGCAAAACAAAATATATTCTCAGTGAATTCAAAATGCTCACAAGCCAAAAAGCAAACAAAAAATCCTGAAATTTGATATCTATTTATAAAGAAAACTCATGACTCAGTTACTGAACACCTGACTTAGAAACCAACACTGATCTATAGTTGGATAGTGAGAAAAATAAAGTTAAAAAATACTAGCACGTCCTGAACTTCAAGACCTTTGAATGCTGTACTTTCTGGGTAGACTGGAATTTTAGCTAATGAATAATGAATAATGGATATCTTAAGAGGCTGCCAGAAATACTTAGTACTATTGAAAGTACAATATGTAAAATGCATTAAAGAAACTATTTTTAAAAGGGCATAGATTTTCCTCTATGTATATATTGCAAAATCATCTATGGAAAGAAGAGTACCTCAGAAAAAGCTCTCAGTGACTGCCTGCAGGCAGAGGACAAAGTAATGCAACCATTTCTATGGAGATATCCATAAACCAACTCAGAGGCCTCACTTTACTCTTGGGAGAAACGCTCCTGTCATTAGTGGGATGTGCAGCCTGCATTAAAGATAATTTCCTTTCCACCTAATACGTATTTCCATTCAAACCCAAACAGAAACCCTCAAAATATTTTTCCCACTTATTTTTTGCTGCTTTTATAATCTCCTAATGAAAACTATTTGGTCTCTAACAGCATCAGTACTTTAGCTCCCACAGGCTGAATAAAGAGTATAATAAAGGAAGTGTTGCAATGTTCTTTGTCTAGGTTCATCACTAGTTTGGTATCACTGAAATCAAAGGAGTTGGGCTAAGGATGCATTGGGTTCAGTATTTGGCTGATATGACCAAACAACTGCCAAAGAGGTAGTCAATATACGTGGCATTATCTGCTATTTAGTTTACTATTTTCATTTTGCTGAAAACTCCCTGAAAAACAGTTTTGTGATATTTACATTTGAAGAAAATGCAGGGGATTTCTTCTTTTATACTTATAAACACTTAGCACAGATTGAAGCTCTTTGCTGAGCACCCGCAGGAAATTGTATTGTACTGGACTCTGACACATCTCCTTTTACTGTTCAGTATTTGCTATTGGAATGACTGCATTTACTTTTGTTAAAATAGATTTAGTACTTCTTCAACCCAGTAAGCAAGCTAAGAAAGAGGCAGACTGAGGCTGACAGAGAAAGAGATCAAGAACAGATAAGATTCACTTTAGAGACACCATTTCATAATAAACATCCACCCCACAGAAGTGTGCTTTACAGAGAGATCAAATATTGATAAATAGCCAACAGCCTCTTGGGAGAAGGAATATTTAACAAAAAAAATAGCTGTAGAGGAAAAATGCAGTTTTTAGCAAACAGTTTCAGAGAAGAAATAAAATTCTAAAAAAACCCAGTCACCTATGAAATACAAAATTTAGGTCAAAATAATGAACCAAGAGAAACACTTTGAGGATAAATCAGAGAGATCCTTTAGAAAAAGGGAATTCACACACTAGTAAAAAATAGCCAAGAGCCACCCAAGAAAAAATCCTTGGGAAAATACGAGGTCTTTTCCCTAGCTTTTAGGCTGAAGCTGAGTAAGTCAGTTCTTTGCTTTCCAAATCCACTTGCAAGCCATCTAAAAAGATTTTTTAATTTATTATTTAGTATTTTGTGTTCTGAAACAATCTGTATCAAAATCTAGTGATAACAATTATTTCCTCCCCCTGCACTGAAGAACAACTTTTTTTGATGGGCAAGCAAGAGTAGGCAGCTTAGAAAGGCAGCTCCCCTGGTGGTGTTTGGATGGCCTCTGCACAGCCTTACACAAGCAGAGGGCTGTGCTGAGCCCCTCATCTTCTGCAGCCACAGCCCTGGGCTTCCTGAAGCCTCAGCTCCTTTGCTTGCTGATGCCAGGGAACAAGCTTCTGAAGCAACTGATATCCAAACCATGCAATGAAGCCTCATGGGCTGTGGAAAACTGCTCTTACTAAGAATAGAGAAAGTAGAAACATTGTGAAAATAACAGCTTGCATGACAGATCTAGTTCAGCTTTGCAAAATCTAACCTAGACAGTCCCAATCTGGGTCAGGTGCAGCACAGAAAGCAATTCATCTTGATTCCTAACCCTCTGGTTTGATGTGCTCTGCCTTCCATCTCCAGATGCTCCAGCTAACTCTCAGCAGGCATCACTACTCTCCTTCATTCCTTCATTTGAACCCCACAATTCCTTCTCCAGTGTGCAATTCCTCAGCACCAAAGTCTCTCCCATGTATTACACACCACATACTTTCCAAAGTCCTTAACCACTATAATCATGGCTTTGGGAAACACAGATTTTAACTTCCTATTTTTATATCTTTTATATATACATATAAATATATATGTACACACATGTATTAGCAAAAACATCATCTGCCTCCTATTAAGGTCTTGTACTTTCTCACAATACTGATACATATCAATTTTCTTCATGGACAGTCTCAAGTCCATTGTTTCCTTTTAAAGAAAATTTAGATACAATTCCCAAGTCCAGCTGAGATATGAATTGCTAAATTATTAGAGTAAATATGTCAGATGTACGAGGCAATGTACCAGAGTGATGCATAGACACTGTAAGGGATTGGCTTGCACAGCAGGGCACCAAGGCCACTCAGCTGCTGCACCAAATGAATCCAGGAATGTCAACACACCAATCAATTAAGTCTGCTACTACTGTAACTATGAGCCTGATCTGGAAGGGGAACTAAAGCAAGTACAGGCACAGCATATATATCTCCTATTTTCATCAAATCCCCTCTCCCCAGCAACAGCTATGCTTCTGAGCCTCAACTTACTGTTCAGATTACTTAAATCTGACATGGGTGGGCAAACTTGCAGTTTCAAGTAAATTTCTCAACTGATCTTAATAACTGACACACAAAATAAGCTCTCATCCTTGATAAGGGTCAAATGTAGCTTTCACTAGCAGCTGACTAAAAACACACCATCAGACAAAAAAAAATGGAGCTGGAGGTGAAGCGTAAATATACAGGAGACCACAGGGACAAAACTAATTAGAGCATTATTTTTTTTCTCATTTTCCTCATATCCAACACTTAAAAGGTTTGTTGCCTTCATTTTCAATTGTGATAATACTGAATTTTGGTGGTGAATGCAATCTGTGTTTGAAAATACCAAGAGCTACTTTTTAAAAGTGAAGACACTTACTTTGTACATTTTTTTATATTGAATCTTTCAAATTTGCTTTGCAATGACATTGCATTCATAAATTTATCCAAATTCAAACAGAAAGAAACAAAATGTGATTGACTGGCTATTCACGTTCCTTTTTCTAACTTCTAAAACAAGGAAGCCAAACATCAAACCCCATTCACCAATTTATGGATTATTTTTTTAATGTTCTCTTGCCTTACACATCTGGAACTAGAAAGTTAGAGGGCAAGGACATCTTCCCACCTTTTTACCATCTCCATGTTTCTGTTACAGAGTTAAACCAGATTTTTTAAAACCACAGTTACAAGGAAAACTCTTCTTCTGTCCATTACAGCCTCCATTACAGGAAATCCTAGGATTGGGTGGCAAGCCTTTAACTGTCAGATATTACTGAGAATGAGGAGAAAAACCCATGAATCCCAAACAAAACTGGAGAAAAGAAACATGGGATTGATTTTCTGCATATCTGCTCTGGTGGCAATGCAAATCTTCTGAAATAATGTCTGAGAGGCTGAGCCCAGACAAGCTGAGCCCCAGCCTGCTACTCAGCACAAGAAACTTGAGCACAGTCTGGCAAGGAAGCAGCACAGACTCTGCAGGAGCAGTTCTGCACCTCTGGCCAGGAGAAGGCTGGGCCCCTTCATGTGTCTGGGGAAAAGGAGCCATGGAAGGCTGAAGGCCAGAGACTGATTTGAATTTTATAGAGGAAGTGACATTTTCTGATAATTTTTTTTTTGCTAACAAAGTTTGTTTATATTTTTTGTTTTAATTTTCTGAGAAGGATACACTAAAGTAGATACAGAGCTGAGTTAATTTCCCTCTGAAAGTAAATTCTAAATCCACCATTTTTCTTCTGAAACAGTCCTTTCAAATTAACAGAAAAGTAGCATTTTGTCCCCTGTCCCTGCCTTTTTATACACTGAGTGTTCCAACTTGCTCCTTGTGTGCCCATACAAAAATATTTCAGATATAGCACATCTGATGACATTTCACACTTGCCCAGAGACTTGCAGCTACAGGTACCATATGGTTAGACTGTGACTACAAAGGTACATGGCACACTGTAAAATCCAAACACATAAGTACTACTTTAATATTTCTGAATGCTCTGATCTTCTTGAACAAGTCTCTTTTGGGCTGGGGAACTGAAGATCAAATTTTATATATTTAAAGCAGTTTTCTTTAATGTCGCACAATTCATAATATGTATAAATTGGACCATGAGTTTTAAATATGTTATCTTCTTGAATGATAACACTGAAACTGTAAATTTTCATAACTGTCAAATTTATAGTTTTACCTAGATCTGATCGAAACTACTTCTATGCAGTGGGATATGCTCTACCTATTTGTTTCAAAGAAGCCACATTCACTCATATGCATACTGCTAACATTGCTGTCCATGGATCAATACTGCACAATTTAGAAATCAACTATATTGAAATGCATGATCCAAATACAGTACTTAAGCTGTGCCCCAGAGCTGGTTATACTAACCACATCACTACAACTCACACTATGACATGCACCATGCAAGGAACAGACAACCACTGGTATCTTGAGAGTAACTTTCTCTGCTTTTTTAAAGGTATGATACTGGGCATCTAGTCTTTCAGAGAAGTTGCAAATACTCTGCGAGTGTTCAGCCTTTCTCAAGGTCAGTCCATTAGTGATTAGCACTTCAATAAATACTTTTGAGGCTCATATTTGTAAAGAATCTCTCTAATTTTGCTGGAGATTGTTTTTTATGGGGACAGCTTTGTTACTTCCTGTTGTGACGTTCAATAGAATATGTTTTCTAGGTGGTTGATTTTTTTTTTTGTTTGATATGTATGTCGATGGAGATAAGTGTTTTAATTACTTTTTTAATGCCTATGCTTTTGTATTTTCTCCCTCTCTCCCTTTATTTCCTGCTGTTGAGATTACTGCCTCATCTCCACAGCAGGCAGCTCCTTCAAATTTGTTTTCTCTGTAAGCCTGGTAGATTAATTTTGTAATATAACTGCTCCTCTTCTGTAGTTTTTATTAATGATTTATTTTCTTTGGAAGAGGTATGCTTGCAAGGTTTTTAGGAGTTATTCCCTAACGATGGCTAAAGGTCTCATTCATGGAAAATTAAAAGTAAAGGGAAAAAAGTAAAAGAACTATACTAGGGCTAGCCTTCTCTTACCCTCAAGTTAGAATGAACAGTGTGTACAGCATATGTGAAAACACCCTTCACATCTACCAGCATGAGCCATACACAATTGCTGCAGGGCATTCTAAATTGAACAGCTATATCCATACCATGGCTTTTAAAAACATCTGAATAAGTAGTTGAACCTGAAAGCAATGCAGTCTGTAGGTCTCACACCCTACTTTGTTGCTAAATTAGATACAGAGACAAGTATCTGAACTCTTGCAAATGGTAATGAAAGAATAGGAAAGAGGAAGTCAGGTTACTTAGAACTAAATTTGTTCCTATAATTCAATTTCTCTTTGAGTACCAATTGTCCAAGCCCTGTTTAGTAGTAGCCAAAATTCACACAAGCTAAACATCAGAAAGTGCAAATGGGAACGACAGGCAGAGTTCAGAATCAATCTCTGTGAGTGATGGAAATCAGGATTATGACAACACAAACAGTGCTGTCTGCCTCAGCATAGAATACAAAACACTGCAGCCTTGTGTTCTGCCCTCACCACATTTAGTGATCCCATGACTAGATCAGGCTGACATCTAATGTTGGCCAGAGTGTCCAAAGGTGAATCATAACTCATTAGCTGCATCAGATATAGACTCCACTCCTCATTTGATTTTATTGCAATCAGTCCAGCCTTACTCAAGGCTTTAGTGTACCCTCTCCAGCCTACCTCTAGCCTTAATTGCTGTTTTTAATTTTATTATGGTCATGTTACAGGACCTGTGCTTTCAATTTTAATGGGGCAACACCCAAGTATGACTAAAATACTATATTTTAATGAAAAACATCAGTGTTCCAAGATGAGAAAACAAAGATCTGGAGAAATGATGTAATAATTTTTCGAATCTCAATATCTGGCTATTCATTTAAGCACTGTGAAGACTTTGAAGTCAACATTTTGAGCCCTTATCCTCTAAAAGCACTCTTTTAAAATGCATACCTCAGAACTGAAGCATACAGTATCACTAAGTATTTTTACAACATAATTCTTTAAAGGACATGCTAGAAGAAGTGATACTAGGTTGTACAAATATATACAGATTTCTAAATTAAGAAACAGATGGTAATTCTAGCCTTTCTTCTATGTTTGGAAACTGATATTAATGTTCCCCATATTTGAAGTAGTCAAGACGAGGATGTTAGAAAGTTAGCTGGTAGCCCTGGTGAATGAACTTGCTGAAATGTGAAGATCACCATAAAGGAAACCTTATCACAGGAAAGGATGAATGCAGACGTCTGCTTACCTTCCCTCTGGTTCTGTTCTGCCTGGTGTTCTTTATTGCACGACTTAAAGCACTGAAACAGTTTGCTATGAATCTTGATTTGTAGAACACAAGAGTTCTGTAAATTGTAATACAGAGTAACTGAAGAAACAGCCACTGTAAAAAATAAAGTGGAATATTGCTGCAAACCTTTCTTAAGTCATCTTGCAACATTCATTATACTGGCGACAAATTTGAAAAGGTCACTAGCGAAAATGCATTTAGCAGTCTGAGTCCAATCCATCTCCACCACAAGAATGTATCGTTCCACCCAGGAGCAGAGCTTGCTCCAATCTGCTTACAACAGAGCTAAACTGGATTTTAGTCCTGACTGGAATTTGGTCACTTCCCACCACAGACTTGGGCTGTCATTTTTCAGGAGCATTCTTGAACCAGGAAGGCTGAAGTTTCAGATCTGACATGCTAATGTTGTCAGTTCCTTTCCCTCTTCCTTCTATAAGTTTTTTCCTAGCAGTAACCCGCCAAAGGAAAGACAGGGAGGCTGTGTTTCCTCCAGACACAGGCCAGATACTATGTGCCAGTGTGACATGCTGCATCACTCCAGAGGAACAGAAACTGGTCCTGGTGCTTACTCGTGATCAGGAAACAGTGCTGAGCCGCCCCAAAGTAAGATCACCTCCACGGGGACTTGCAGGACACAAAAAAACTATCATCTCAGAAACCATGTCACAGCAAAGTGATTTTTATCCAATACAGAAAATCCAAATATGTGGACGTGAAAGCAAAATAAACAAGATCGTGAGAGTGGGAGTAACAGACTCCTGAAAAGAAAGCAGAAAATACTACCATACCTGTTTGCAATGGAAACAATATCCTTCCACAAGCAGACTCATTATAATTTAACTGTCTAATATGCCCTGTTTATAAGCCGTCATGCTCCTATATTGAAATAATCTGAGCAAATGAAAATTTATAAAGGGAAAATCAAATGTTAGCATAGAAAAGATCTCTTCATTTAATTTTTCATTTCAAAACATGGGAAAAAAAATATTGAAAAGCTGGATCAATAGAGGCTACTTACAATAAATACACAAGGAATGGATAAAATGAGAGCAAAACTGATGATAAACATTCACAAAGAAAAAACACAAATACTTAGTTGGCATCATGAAGAAAAATAAATACTAAGCCTCTACACTATCGCAAAGCAACAGCTGAAAGAAACCCCATCAAAGGCAGCAAATTCATCCTGCAGAAATATATGAGGGGTAATTAAGTCATTAATATTCTGGAATAACACCTTTGTCAGACCTCAGGCACTGTACAGCAAGGAAGTTGCAATGAGGTATACTGAGACAACATCAACTTATACTACCTAAAATCAACCTGCATTTTTGATATATTAGGAATATAATAGCCAATATGTGGTATCTGTGTTGCAATTCTAAACACTGATTTTTATAATATTGTTTCCTAAATTTGATGGAAGAGAGCAGTAAAGAATCATAGAAATATCCAACTACAGCCAGTTGTTTTAAACCCACAACTACCCTCTGCTGCACACTACTTCCATAGCTCCCATTCTGTTTCAATATAGTGACTATGAAAGAATAAGCTGAGTCAATCACGGCTTTGCATCATGTATAACTGGATCTATATGAAATATTTGTAAAAATTTACTCCTTCAGGAAGAAAATTCCACATGCCAAGCAGTATTTGCAAAATACAGGACTTTCTGGTCATTCCTATCTTTAAAACATAATAAGGATTCATCGCTTTTTTATTTTAATATGTAGAAGTCATCAATGCAATTCAGCAAGGTCTTCCAAAGGCTAATGAGCAATTAGCACTCTACGTGAAATTTTAATATAGGAAGCAAATATTTTTTTCCCAGTTCTTTGGTAATGTATTATATTGTCTCATCTTAAATCTTAACATATTTATATACCGGTTTTGTCCACATGAAAGAACAAAAATATACTATAAAACATATTCAGTAATTATTACTGTAACATTCACCTATACGGCATTTTTTAATCACTTCAGGTAAACCATCCCTACATATATTTTAAAATGATGCCTCAAGAAAAGACTTCTAAACATTATTCATTACCTTGCAGCACAGATCTACAACTGAAAACCTATCACCAGTGCATTCTAATGAGAAGGTAATTATTAAATCTTTTTTCCCCTTTTTCTACAGCACAATATTTGACCTATAATAGAAAAAGCCATCCTACCAAATTTGCATTTATTATTTCTACCTGAAAGGCTTTGCTGGCTCACACAAACATAAATCTCCATTTGTCAGGTTTAAACAGGTCCATTTGTCTGTACCTGTCCCAGATGCTATGAGAGTTTGTAGCTCTTGTCCCTTAAAAATTACCAAATAGCATCACGCAACATAACCTCCCTGCAGCCTCCCCTGACCCTTGCAATCAATAACATTCGTAACCTGTATATGCACAGTTAAGGAGTACAGGAGCCATGCACTATCCCAGTTAACCACATTGAGCTGTGATACTCAAACCTGCTCCCTTGTGTCTGCTGTGATCAATTCTAATCTCTGCACCAAAAATAAAAGAACGCAGCCCCTTGTTTCCAAATTCATCTGAAACGGATGTTATAGATTTGTAGGTCTGCACAGGAGCTGTGGATTTAATACAACCAACAGTTCAAGGAAAGAACACATCTAAGCTATCATTCATTCTCATTACCCTCAGTGTATTTTGGATCTTCAGAAGCAATGAGAAGCACAGGAAAATGCACATGTACTGACTTAAGGCAAGCTGAACTTGTTAAAATAACATCAGGTAACTGTTATTTGTTAGAGCATTATCCATTACTGCCAGGTAAGGTGGAGGTCAGTCTCTCCATTATGATTACTTTGCTTAAAGGTTTAGTAATAGGCTGCCAATATTCATTTCTTCTGGAAATGTGTCATATACAGTAAATTAAACAGAAATTCCCTAGAAATAATAAAGCCTAGTTCTGCTCAGTTAAAAAGAAACAACTATTATGGAAAGAAAGAATAAATCACATTTCTGATGGTATTTGTTCTCTCACCTCCAAACTAATTTTATTTAAAAGCTGGCAAATTTGCCAGCCAATTATCCTAATTAGACAACAGCATCTGAATGTAGAACAGGAAGAGAGCAACTTTAGAAACCTACTCCAGTAGAAAAAGTGCTTTTTGAATCTGTCACACTACCAGAATTCATGTTTCCAGAGTTCTTGTAACTGCATATTTATAGACTTGGCTATATTGGCTCCCCATCAGCAGCTCCAGTGCCATGAATCATCTATCAAAACATTTGAGAAGATTTTCTTACTCATTTCTTTAAAGCAACATACTGAAGAGACACTTTCAACATGATTATGCTCCAGTCTTCACTATAAATTATGAAAAAAACCACACAGAGTTTTATAATTGCAGGTGAATAATAAGGTATGTGTCATCAGAGGCTTTATCTTCTCAGATTGTCACACACTGTCAGTACAGAATAACCTGCAACAAATATGACATTCTTGTAACATGCTGGAGGGTCAATGAGCATTCTCACTCAGGTCATTTACCCCCTACACAAAAATGTCCTTATCATTGAGCACATTTATCTGCCTTTCCTTTTAAAAGCAACTGCAGCATGGACTTTCATGCAAATATCCTATTAAACTGATACTCTCCTACACAGGTAGATCAGCTCAGAAACATTACAGCTACTGCATTCCTACCCCTTCATACTTTTTCATACTGGAAATAACTAAGCAAGTTCATCCTTTGACCAAATCCTGTTCTGAGTAAGGGTAAATGACAGAAAGAACTCATTAATTGGCTAAAGTTTCTTTAATCTATCAACTAAATCTGAATTCCCTTCTCAAGAACAACATTTCATATAAAATATTACTTAAAGACAGAGTGTCCTTCTTAACTAATAACATCATTTTTATAAAGTGTCTGTGTTTTCCTTGGGCATTTCCCATACTGATGACAGGGCATTAAATCTGAGACTTTGGGTCAAAAATACAATATAGTTGAACCTCAGATGCTGTAAGGTTACTGTCTAGAAAACAGACAGAGAAATGGTGATGCACATCTCCAAATGCCTCCTTGATGACCAGCAGCCAGGTCTATGAAGTGAAACACGGTCACAGAAGATCATGGGTCAGGCACTTGGCTTGTAGGTGCAGACACCTGCATAGGCATGCACAGAAGCTTCCTCCTCTTAAACTTTTTTCTCTTGGTGGGGAAGTAAAACATTCAAAATGGGAAATTTATATATATTTTAAGCAAAAAATTTTTGTGATAAAGCATCAGTGAGGAAGGACTGTATGTTGCTTTTCAGTCCATGAAGAAATGTCTGTGACAAAGAGAAGTCAGAAAGCTAAAATGAGACTTCTCAAATTACCTGCAGTGATGGTGCACATACTGTCAAGGGGGCATATATTTCCTCTAAAAAGGTACCCAACACATGCTAAAATCAACCAAGGCACACTATCAACCTGGGAGTGAGCATAATCCTTAATGTCTGCTTGGTGCACATTTTGTATCTGCAGCACTACAACAGGAAGATTCTCTCCAAACAGAGTTTCAAATAGTAACAAAAACAAGATCAATAAATAGAAAATCAAGTTACACAGTCCCAATAGGTCCCTCTAACAAGGATTTATCTCTGAAATGTTCATGCTTGTCTAATGCTGCTGCTTTTAATCCTTTCACACCAGTGGGTCCTACACGCTTGCATTAGTGCTAATGTAAAACAAATGAACATTTTATACGAGGATATCCACTCTCCCCAAGTAAAGTGGTTAATACCAAAGTAAGCTTTAAGAATGTAAATTATTTTCCCCATGTGGCTGAAAAACTACGAGTTATTAATTTAAAAATTATTAGCATATAAAATCATTATTATCTCTGCAGTTAATGTACAATTCACTGACAACCTTTTGGACCATTACAATTAAGAAAGACAGCATCTTTAATGAAGTTACAAAACACATTGTTTATTAAATAGAAAATTGTATCTTTAATTACTTTAAATATTATAATCCAATGAAAAATTATTTCATAAATCTCAAGACAAATTATGTCAGAGATGGAGGATGCATTTTGCTCCTCTATGAATCTTAAACAGCAGTTTGAATTTGCTTACAGGTTTCTCTTGTATGTAAAATCTGCTCTTGAAATTGTTTTTAAGTGCCTAAATCCAATAGTACTAGCATAAATCTAAGATGTAGCTTGTGCTATTTCTTTTTAAACTGATTTAATTTCTTGTCAAATGTAGAATTTGTCAGCTCTAGTAAACGCAGCTTTTCTGTTAATCCATCAGAAGAAAACTGAAAACAGATTTCTCTGAGAGTCACAAAAACAGGCTCATTGAAACAAAGACTATTTGGGGATCTATGGAATTATATGGATTTGCTGTTGTGTTTTGAATTAAAGGTAACTTTTGTTCAAAACTGTCAAAGGCTATGAGGATATGCTATAATACCAACATATAAGCACAGACTAAGCTAATTTTAAATATTCCAATTTTTTTTCACAAATTAATCTCTGCACGCTATCAAGAAACCTTTTGTTCTCGGTCCATAATTAGAATTAACTACTTGATATGCTTGCCACTATCTGAAATGGCTGAGAGCTGAACAATTAAAGAAAAGGTTTAGTTGTACACAGCGTTAGGCCCTTCACTATGCTTTGGATCCAGCCCAGAACAACATCAGTATTAAAATGCATTGATTTCTAGATCACTAAGACAAAATTAATACATTCAACTTCAATTATGTCAACGTCAACTTGTCACTGAATATTTTGACAGTTTGGAAATCCTCAATTAGTTATCGAACTTTCCTGGGCAAATCAATAAATAGGAAAAGCAGATATCATATCCAATTTCTTTATGTAAAATATTGCTACATTCTATCTACGTCTGCCTTACCAGAAATATTGTCCATGCAAAGCACAAAGGAGAAACAACTCATCAGTGTAATATTATAATAGTAAAACTGAATTTTTAGAAAGCAAACTTTTTTTAACAGGTTCTGGCAGTAGTAAAAAAAAATTACATAATTACATAATTATACGCAATTATAAAATACAACCACAGATAACATGTTGTTTAGAGTTGAAATGAAAATACACAGAAGATCAACAGATAATACACTTGTTTAGTTTCACATTAGTACAAAAAATTTTTGAGCACAGAAACCCATCTAGAAACATAATTGGAAATCTTCTGTGACTACCCAAGTGCCAGAAGAAAATCCTAGCAAGGATTTATAAGCAAGTTGGGTAGTGAAAGTCAGATGCTTTTGTGAAAGTACTCACAATAAAATCAAGATTTGAAAAAGGTTTCCCTGCAGAAATATGACATTAACTGTAACACAGTTACAGGTGATACAGACCAAACTGAGTACATGTACTTCAAACAAACCCCTTCCTAGGTGTGCACCTAAATACTCTGATTGATTTGGGCCCAAGTACCTTGGGGACCCATCCTTTGTCTGCCAAAAGATCTGTATGTCTGTACATTACTGATGCTGAGGAAAAGAACCTCAGGAGTGCCAGGAGACTCTCAGAGCAAGCATTCTTATGTATTCAGAGACGTACAAAACTGGATATGGTCCTAGGCAACCTGCTCCAGCTGACCCTGCTTTGAGCTAGGGGGCTGCTAGATGATCGCCAAAGGTCCCTTCCAATTATTTTACGATTCTATGAAATATGCCCTGGTTGAGGTCCTAAACCATGGAAAGATTTCTGAGTTTTTCATCTGGGATTTAAAAAATCCACTACTACAGTTAGGTAAAAGACAAGTATTCCCTATCAGGGCATAGGTACCAGGCACTCAGAGAACAGAGAAATTCAACAGTTTGTGTATTTCTATCAGTTACAGAGCTCTCCCAGCCAGTGGCAGTGTACCAGGAATCAGACTCCTTCCTCCACCCACACTACAAAGAAACAAAGCTCAGACATGGAAAACTAGAAAACACAGATCCCACACAAGGGTCAAGAGCTAATTTCTGAAATGTCTTCTCTCCAAAACCTCCTTCCATCCTTCTAATTAGTACCACACACACGTTTTTGCAGAAAGCACATCTTGTTACTCACAGTCCCTTTCTGAGTAAATTATGGAATTGGGCTTGTCTTATTCAACAAAACTATTGAATAATCTTGTAAAATCAGAGTGTAGGATAAGGACAACAACTTTAAATCAAATACTGAATAGAATTTTTCTCCGTTCACAGATTATTTCAGTTGTCAGCATTTAAAAACAACTCTTCAAATATCACTATCTACAGTTGTGGATGTTTGCAACATGTAATAACAGTAATTCTATCTCTCATGTCATTTTATAACAGGTTACAACTGATACTGATCAATGCTGGAGCTTCCTTAAAGTCCATGCAAAAATTCCACCACATAGATGGAAAAACTTGATTTGTACATCCACTGCCCTGTTGATAAAACTACCTTTCAGAAATACAGCATAAACAAATCAGTTATACAGAACCAAGCCTTTTACACAAGTATTTTAAATTATAAATTAGTTTTGCTTTACATATAAAATTAGACATAGAATGACTTTAATTAAATTTAGCAACAACAACAGTTGCATGAGAAGAGAGGGACTCAGATAAACAGAATCATCTGCTAAAACAAAGTCTACCTCTGATTCCGCATTCTTTATTTCTGATTATAGTATACATATAAATAGAAAACAAGTATTCACTTATGCATTCAAATGCAAAATCGAATCTGCATGTTGAAGGTATAGCATGTGGGATGAAAGTTCATTAACCCTGCACTGACAATCATGTCACCAAGCATATGCACAGATACAGTTCTATACCTTTAAGTACACATCTTTCCAAAACCTCATGCTCTCCAATTTTTGGAGGGAGGGATTACGATTATAGTAACTCCTGAGCCTGAAATCAAATGCTGAGCAGATACACATTTATATATCAGGCAACCTTTTTTTTTTCCATGCTCATTTCTATCACCAACTTAAAAGAAAAAAGCCATTTTCAGAGACTGGTAGCTGAGGAAAAAAATAATGAGTTAATTCAGAATATTTGAATAAAAAATCGTTGAAGGGGCAAGAAGCGAAACAGTTTCTAAATGCAGTCTTTGCCAGATAAAAGGATATTATTGAGGAACCATAGGGGAGGACACTTCACTATTTACTTATTTATTCATTCAATCATTTACACAGATAGTTTAGAACACTGGGCTGAAACCAAAATTCGTAATTGTATAAATTTTAAAGAATGGGGGAACATTTATTAATAAAGGGTAAATCATACATCCAACTAAACACCGAGGAAGAAACTAACAGCACTCAGCAAATGAAGCCATGAGAAAGATGCCATAAATGGAATGCTCTTGTGATATGGAAGAAAAAGGGAAGAAAACATAATATTTAAAATTTCTGAAGCCTTGTAATTAAATGCATACCAGATGTAATGCTGAATTTCTGACCATACAGCAGAGCCACAAAATTTATAAAATGAAGGTATTTATAATAGCAACACCTATTTTCACTGCATATAAGAATGCAAATCAGGTAGGCAGACAGCAAGCCATACTCTACGCTTGGCTGCATGAGTTATTTTGATACCAAGAGTAACAAATAGCACTTACAGTTTGTAGCACTTTCTATTTGCAAGGTGCTACACAAACAGTCAATCCTCAAATTATCCAGGACCCAGATAAGAGATCAACATTTATCCTGCATTTTACAGATGTGCAAAGAAATTTAAGTGATTTGCTGAGGACCATACAATAGAAGCAAGGTTGTGATGGCTCCTGGGCAATTCACAGCATAGATTTTAAAAGACTTAAAGAGTAGATCTTCCAGCTAGAAGTTTTATGGTGAGGGAAGCATGCAAACTACTTCCTGCCTCCAATGATGCCAGTGCAAGCACTATTTGAACATTTGCCCTGCTTGCAACTGAAGCACTGGAGGAACCCAGACCACCTGTGCCCCAGGTGGGGCATAGGAATCATCCAAGGTGCTGAGGGGAGACAGCAATGTCCTTAAAAGGCCACTGTCTATGGTCTTAGAAAGGCCTTGTGGACTGGGAGAGCTCCTCAATTACTACAGACAGGAATCAAGCCCCCAACATCTATTATTGTAAAATACTTATTTTTGCAACTGTTTTCCCTGCCTTGCTTTAAGGAGATGGATTACATCTACAGACTGTGTCACATCAAAGCTATTTTGTCAGTAGCCTGTACAGGCTTGACACAGGTAGAAAGACTCACACATATCAGTGGGCAGCTATTGCCTTTGTCTTTGGGAAAAACATGTGATTGCTAATAATAAAAAAAACAAGGAATAATATGCTGTCAAAGGGATATTCAGAGAGCAAATCAAAATTCACACTTAATTAAAAGTCTCGCTGTTTCCACCGACTCCACACAGAGTGGTAAGAGCTCAGCTGCAGAAACCAAGTGGGAGGTGACTCTTTAATGAAGTGCACATTTGAATGAGATGGTCATTTGGTGTCAGCACAGATAATGGCAACCTTCCTTCAGGATTACTATTTTCCACTATTTGACTTTTTTTGGACATGTCTAATTATGTAGCTTCTCTTACCTGTCACCTAGCAACCTCAGCTAGATTTAATTATGTTTTTTTTTAAAAATCCCATAATATATTCACTGACATAACAATATGCTCATTCTTTGAGATGAATAAGAAACATAATCAAAACTGCCGTAAAAATCCGAATATGCACATTTCCCCATATTTTAACTTACTACAGCTGACCAGTCAGGAGAGGTTTTCATGTAAATACTTTTTTATAACTTTTAGATCTTACTTATTTGTTATACATGACAATTAATATTTTATGAAGGACAGAAAGGATCAATACTCAGCAAAACATGTGTTCCATTCAGCTGTTCTTTTTCTTTAAAGAGAAAGCTGACATCTAGGTTATCAAAGGAAGAAAACTACTGAAAATGTGGCCAGAACAACTATATGAGCTTCTGTTTTATTTTAATCCTTCCCATTTTTATAATCTTTATGAATAATCTCATGTCTTTCCACTTTTATTTCCCCAATTTGTCTTTTTTTCCCCAGTTTATGTATTCTATCTACTTTTTCTTTCTTTTTATTTCCTTAATTTTTTTTCAGTTCCATTCTTTACAGAAATTCCTGTCTCTCATTTCTCTACTATTGTCTTCTCTCCCATTTATCTACTATTTTTTTTTTTAACTGTCCCTCATTTTGTTCAGGGTTTTCCCCTTCAGCCTTTCCTTCCCAGGCACACATCACGTGTTGTCTCTGGAGCAGCTGAAAGCAACAAGACTCAAACACAGCTTGCCTAAGGGCCCAGGGATTTGTCAGCTACAAGATGCTTTAGAGAAAATGTTTTCTTACAACTTAGTTATTGCCTCAAAAATGCCAGGAGAATTTAAAGCATGTTTTGTTGGTTCTTTAAAACACAGATAATGTATATTAAAAAAAAAACACAAAAAACCAACAAAAGCCCCCAAACACTAACAAACAATACAAAAAAAATCCAAATACACACAACCCTCCCCATTTTCTAGCCAAGTAAGTAGAGTGGAGAAGTAATAATTTGCATTTGATTATTTCAAACTGTTCCAATCTGTAGATTACTGCAAGGCATCAGTGGGGCTGTGGGACTGCCCTGCTGAAGGGGTTATGATGTTGTAACAGCTTTATATGGCAGTATCTGTCCTTGACTGCAATAGCGAGGACAGTGTGGAGAGTATTCTCCACCATATCAGGTATGAATACTCCTGATACTAGTGAAAAATACCATATACAGTAGATGTCCCATTGGCTTAAATTCTATGTTTAAAAGATACACAGCAAATCTTACAATTTTTTTTCTATATAAAATGCTTTAAGCAGTTTTTTCTTGATATCACTTTTCTCCAATATTACAGGCTGTTGTACTGCAAGCATTTACTCTTATACTGAAATCTGTGTCTGGTAGGGTAAAGTGGTCAGCTGACACTATCTGTTGGAGTAAACCCTGCATTTGCTCCCTATACAGAAGGCATGTTTGCCTTCAAGGAAACCTTGCTCATACTTCAGTCATTCAGACACCACAGAGCAGAGCATGCGTAGTCACTCCAGACACTGCATCAGAGCTGTGGAGACATAGCCATAAATGCCAGTGGAATTAATTACATTCTGTTAAGTGAAGTTTGTGCATAAGCTTTTGAGAGAACAAGGCTTAATGTTGTTTTTAACATAAAAACACTTTACAGAACTCCTCCCACACTTCTTAAAACTGCATCCCTAATTATGGAGTGTGGAGCTCTACTATAAGTGATTGATGTTGTTTGGCGTGTTGTTATGGAAACAAACCAAGTAGGAGTTTCTGATTTGCGTATAGAATTTTGAGTCAGATTTTACAGTAAATAACTAAGCTTTCCAGTGTATAAGCAACAACACCATATGGCCATTAATCTCCACTGAAAGACTATGTCCCCACTTGCCACTCGTTAAAACTAAGGTCTTTTGAGGAAGAGGGTGAAAATCAATGGACCTGCTCCATCTTGTCACTGGTCATCGAACAACAAAATGTGGTTGTCTCAATTAGGAACAGTTTATAGGTGTGAACATTTGACAAACTCACTCAAAACATTCAAAAGAAAGCATTTTTTTGCCTCAAACTTGAATTGACAAATTCTGCAGCTCATAGGACGCCTGCCTGGGAATGCTACAGCTACACACAGGAATTTAAGGAATGGAAGTACCAAATGGAAAGTTCAAATGAATGACAAATCTAAGTTAAAAGGTATTAATTTCTGGTACTGAACATGTGGGATGTAGGCACCTTCCAAACAAAAAAAGACCAGTGTTCCTCTAAGAACTTACTATGCAATAAAACGAGGTTTGTAAAAAAAAGATTGCAAGTAAGTGCAAAAGCCACAAGAAGAATGAAAACATCAGAGGGGTATGGCTTAGTAAGAAAAACAATGTTAATTTTTTGTAAGTTAAATGACCTAGATAGACCAGATGATGACTTCTGTCATGATCTTCTTCCATTTGTGCATATAGAGACAAACTTCTGCTCTGCATATCTGAATCCAGCCCCGTGCTCTGGCTGTCCTTTCTCCCGACACCTGACAACAGGACCAACTATCCCTTTCCTTTGCATCTGTAGACTACTGCAATTCCACAAGAATCCCTTCTTTCATCAAGAGTCATTACTGATTACTTTAGTAATGTTCACCCCACAAACCTACCATTCTAACATTGCATTCATTCCTTATTGAAAAGTCAGTCACTTCATCCCCAGAGGGCATGAAAACTTCCCTTACATCTCTGGAAGCAGCAGGAGAGGAATGGAAACTGCCCCAGCCCTGCTTCACGACCTTCTTATTCTGGCTTTTGATTCTACCATTGATCCAATGTTTTGTTGCCCGTATTTTTGCTCTGAGGAAGTGCAGTGTCACTCTGGTTAGGGTGAGAAGCTTCCTCACCCCCTTCCTGACTAGAAGTCACTTCTGCCTGGGAAAACACTAATAATGAGTCTCTTTTGACATTACATATTTATGCTGCCCTAGTGCCCTTTGCTGCATTCCTGGGTGATTTCTAACCAGGCCTTAATGTGATCCCATTAGTTATCCTCCAGCTTTGGGGACATCTCATATCCCCTCTGACTGGGTACAGCTATGGATATAACTCCTATAGGCCTCTGCTGCCTACTCCAAACTCTTACTGCTAATCCAAACATCAGGCTGGATTGTGGCTGAAGGACATGACTTAAATACCCTTCTTGGTGCACAGAACCACAGTTTGCCCCTGATCTGAATAAGCACTGTGGTGTCTTTACATGGAAGCATACAACAGGACTAGGCAAAATAATCAGCAGTCTTTTGTTTAGGCTTCAGGTTTGCCTGACCCATGTGTTACAACCTTTGGGCCAAGTTTCTCTTTTTATATCAGAAGGAAAGCAATGCCATTAAGATGGCACAGAAAGTGAATCATAAAGACTTGTAAAATTACAGAGGCAGGTAATAATACTATAGGCTGCTTCATAAGTGATATAATTGCAGTTATTTTTGACAATAAAAATCCACTGAAATTAGGATTTGAAATACATACAAATGTAGTCATAAGGCCGTGCTTCTACAATCTCAGCTGAGTACTCAATTCTCATGCAAAAGTGAAACCAGGATTGAATAACCAGCAGCCAATGTTACTCCTCTACAGTAAGAATAACTAATACAGAGGGAATGAAATAAAAAGAGCTAGCAATGCATTTCCCCCCCAGCATATCAAGCAGGTTTTCATATGGAAGCAGTGGTCATCAATCACTACCTCATTACCAACCTGTCATCTGGGTTTAGGCTAAATGTATTCTGGCTTGCTGCCATACTAAATGTTCAATGAAACATCCTTAAGGCTCTCTACAAGTTCAGCTGAAGTCACACATGCTATACATCAAAAAGGAACATTAGCGTTATCATAGCTTAATAAATAGTGCCATTCTGGCAATGTAATCCTATGTTCTAGAGCTATCTTCCATTCCCAGTATTACACTGCTTAAGTAAACAATCTTACTGTCTTGTGTGAAGTTTATTTAGTGATAAATGCATGCAAAGATAATTAGTCATACTGTTATAGATACACTTCCATCCCAGCTGAAGAACATAAGCAAAAATAGCACAGGATTTTAAAAGCACACAATGGCATAATGAACTTTATCTTGCAGCATTAGTTTACAATTCTTGCACATGGTAGTTTATTATCGAGGTTTCACTGTGCTGGGAAACAATGACAGCTGAAGGACCCAAATCAGTGTCTTTTCAAAATAACAGTGGCTTGAGTACAGGACTTTTGCATACCCCTGGGATGTAATACAGCCAGTAGAATGACTGCAAAATGTATTTCAACATCTGTGAATACTACTTACTTTGTGAATAACTCGTGACTTAAGGAGGGATCCTTACATTTAGTCACTCATTTCCATGCACATTTGAAGCATTAAGCCCTGAATGTTTTAAAATTTCAAAATGCCAATAATATATATATATAGATACTACAGTGGCAGAAGCTTCAAGAGGCACCATAAACCAAATCCTAATAACACATTTTTAGATACATGAATCAGTTTATGAACTTTTTTTTTAATAGTGAAAAATCATCTCAAAATTTAAGAATACCTTTTTTGTCCGTGTATAATTTTTTTCCTTTGCAGACACTGCATTTGTTATGCAACGAGGCCTTACTATTCTTTAACTAAAATATGAGAAATAGCTCCAATATGTTCAACCACAGATTTTCCAAATGATTTTAAGTGTGTCCCAGGAAACCTGCCTTGACTAGTGAGCTGGGCTTGTTCTATGCAAAACACATGGAACTTAAATCATGGATTCAAACCCTCAGCTACATGTGACACTGTTCCTTCCCCTTGTGTGTGATGTAATTGAAACAGCAGCTGGACCAAACCTCAACAGAGTCCTTTTCCAACATGTTCATAGGCACACACATACATAAGGGAAGGTAATCCATTTTTTTAAATTGAATTCTGACAAACTGGAGAGAGAGGGTGTAAAATGATTCTTTGGTCTGCTACATAATTTTTATCAAGCAAGAATAAATTTGCTTAAACCAGGCTTTTCTTTTCCTGTTCTCCTGCTTCATCTTCTAAGCCTCCTAACCAGAAGTCAGTCTTGGGACAAATTTTGTTGTCTTCAGAGTCTTAGCAACAAAGACTGAATTTCCAGACTTACAACTGGAGAAGGAACTTGTCTTTTCAATTTTGAGTTGTCTTGCTTTTTGCTTGCTTCCACAACCATTAAAGTTATCTTGTGCCATTAAAAGGTCTCTGCCATAAAATGGGGATGATCAAATAGTTGTATTTAGTGCTTAGAAAAGGTGATATGGCAACAAGTAGTAGTAGCACAGTTCTGGCACTCCTGAGAGCAGTGATAGTGTATTTTGTGTG
This sequence comes from Trochalopteron elliotii, assembly GCA_024734555.1. Lineage (NCBI taxonomy): Eukaryota > Metazoa > Chordata > Aves > Passeriformes > Leiothrichidae > Trochalopteron > Trochalopteron elliotii. The sequence goes on along the minus strand of JANPWX010000273.1, from coordinate 3,979,532 downwards.
GTTCCTGCAGAAAACTGCAAGGAAAAGCCATGATAAGGTTTTCCTTTTCCATTTTCTATTTCTACATATATACAAAGGGCCAGGAATCAAACTTACTGTAAATATTGTGTAATAATACAGATCAAAAGCTTGCACAGATTTCACTGTACGTTTTTTTACAAAGACATTAAAGAAAAAAGATTTAAAAAAACAAAACATGATGCATGTAAAATTGGAGTGCACTAAAAAGTTCCATCCTTAACTATAACCCTAATTCAGTGGCATTTTAGAGGTCATCTGCAACACAGCAAGCCAGTTTAATTCAGAAGCTGCAAGTAATCACTGAACAGAACAGCAAAAAAGGACATTAAAAGATGTATTAACTACAGGTGTACTATGATTTTCTTGTGACATTGGTGGACAACAAAGGAAGGGGAAAATATGTCAGGCTTTCTGCATACTTTTTAAAAAAGAAGCCTGCAAATAGGCTTGCAGCAGATCTGACCTCTTCCATGCTTCACTGCTTACAGACTTAGCTGCTTGACCAAAGAATCTGGATCCAGATTCTTCAGTGCAGAAATTATCACATTAACAATACTTTTGACAGCTTTTAATTCTGAAGTTTCAATTTGGCTGCTAGACTAAATTATTGCAATGCCCATGTAGCATCACTATGAATTCCAGTTATCTACTTCTTTAGGTTTGACTGGTTTGGATGTTGGGGTTTTTTTCCCCTCTCCCTCTGTAAATACAAATAGGTCAGGATCCTGAGAGTGCTCAAAGGACTTAGTATCCAGCTGTTGATCCATATGTTCTCTAGGCCAACACCTGCTGCAGAGATGCTACCAAGACCTCATAGTTGGCAAGCTGCTCTAACTCCAGTCAGTTTGTAGGTTGAAAGGTCACTCCTTTAATGTAGTCAATTTGTGGCTTCCACATTAAAGAGAGGGAGCTGTCACTGCTGGAGCTCTGTTTTATGAAATCCAGTGACAGTAAAACCTGATGCCCTCCACTTTCATAACAGCGATAACTGACTAGTACTTCTTAGAAAAGTAACTCCTAGGGCCTGATGAGAGGATGAGCCAACCTCTCCACAAACAAGAGAACCTTCTAACTCAAAGTTATAACATTACTTAAGGACTCAGAAGAACTGGCTAGAGGCACAGTCCAGGACAAGATTAATTTCCTTTTCTTTCTATTTCAGATACAATATGAAAAAGAATTGAGAATAAAGATGCTTTTTTCTACTCTTTAACTCCCACTATACTGGACCCTGTAAGATCAAAACAAGATGAAGAACAAATCAAATGCTATGAATAAAAAAAAATCTACTAAAAAGATCTTAAAAAAAAAACTTCTGATAAACAATTCTGACTGTAAGTAACTAGATATGTTTTTGCCACTCAGTACTAAATTACACACACAAATCTGTGTGAATTTAGGTTCAAGGGACATCGCAGTGTATCATCCAATTCTACAATAAATTGGCACACCTTTATTAAGACCTTTATCAGGTTATACTTTTCTTGCACAACATAAAAACATGTATTTTTTTGACTGGCATTTATACATATATAAATAATCAGTGATGAATCCCAAGAAGAAAAATATTTTAGCTGTCTACTGAATTAGAACAGAAAAGGAAGAAAGTGGATAAGGTATATACACACAAGAGGTGTACATTTACAGAACAGCATATATCAGAATGTCCAAACATTACCCACTACAGAGAAGTGTTCCACAGTCAATGACCCAGCACAAGAGGAGAAATATGGAGAGCAGACTACATTTCCACTGTCCCACCTTTCCTATTTCCTAAACTAGATAAAAGGCAGTTTTCTCTAATCCTGGAGTCAGGGCACTCCAGCTTGTCTGAACAGACAGTGCAGTTTGATGGAGGTGAGTCTGCAGCATCATTAGCTCTCCGTGCTCCCAGCTCCATGGCAGCTCTGAACAGAACAGAGGGACCTGACACCAGATTGACAGCCACGGACACATGGCACAGAGTAAAGTCACTTTATAAACCAAAGGCAGGCTAAAAGACTACCCAGCAAGTCCAAGACTAAATTGCAAGTACACAAAAGTAAAATCTCCCAAGTCATTGTCCATTTTCAAATAAAACTTGAGTAGGGAGAAAAGAATCAGACATTGGTTCACAGACATATTTACAGGAAATTTAACCAACTTTAACGACACAACAAATGAATTAATTTTCCTAATTTTAATGTTAAAATTGCATCAATACATTTTTTTCACTCATATTATATTGCCAGGAGAATTCTTTCTGTTCACATGTACAGTTGGAACAGCTGTGTATGATGCCAAATGCAAAAATTTAAGGGATGTTCCAGCATATTAAGTTTAACCCTCATTTCTGTCTCAATGATAGATGCAAGAATTCCAACTAGGTTGATTTTATGAGGCAGTTAAATGATTTGTATTCAGACCAACATTAAAAATCCCCAAAGTGACAAAGTGTACTTGAACAAAAATACCTTGCTTGTGACATATCCTTTACAAGTAATGTGTTTTCATTTTTCACATGTTGCATCTCATTTATTTTATTCAGGCACACACAGTTGAATCCACAAGATACAGTAAGCTTCCAATACCTTTGAAATAATAAATCATTTCTTACAGATGTTTTCACCCAGTGCAAGTCTGCTGCTCATTAATCAAACATTATCAGTATCTATCACTGCCCAGTGCTAAACAGGAAAGGCACCTCATTTTGAGTTTTGACTTTTATTCACTGGTTAGTCCCTGACCCTTCTAGTACTGCATGCTTATTAGAAACACGTATTGCATGGCAGATCCTACTACATGGAGTTTCAGATGGGGTATTATACAAGCAGAAGCATTTTTTCTTTAAGAACCGAAGGAAACAAAGACTGCTCTTCAAATTGGCAACACAAATGCAATCAAATCGTCTTCAAAGCTCTTTTCGAACATCTAAGTAAAATATAACCATGTAAGCAAACTATTTCTGGTCTAGATCATTTCATGTCTGAAAGGCTGAAATAAATATATATTAGCACTATGCAAGATACATTTCATTTCCGATAAATTATTAAAATTTCATCTCAGAAAACAGTATGTAGGATACAATACATCCTTACCAGCATAATCCTGCAGGGGAAAATCTAAAGAAAATGTTTCAATGTGACTAAGAAGTTATCTGATAAAAAACCACAACTTCCTTGTGATCATTGATGTATTGCTGGATTCATGTCAATAAATGCCAAATAAAATCCACATTATTTCATCTGCTCTATTGGTTGTTACACATTTTTTTCAAAATGCTGGAATAGAAATGGAATTGGGTAAGCCACACAAGTGCAAGTGCTTAGGAATGAAGATTTCTGTAGCTTCAAGAAACATTTGCCAGCAAGAACACAGTATGGCTTCCCCACAGCATTTTACAGTACTGAGCACTTTCACAGTCCTTTTAGTGCTACAATTCAATCTTCCAACATGATTTTAGAGAAGAATGAACTCAGTCAGGATGCCAACAGCCAGAGCCCAAAAGTCTCACCCTCAGTAGACCATCACACCACACTGCTTCCTTCCAGTGATCTATTGTGCTGTGCATGATTCATATTTTTGTTATTAACCAAGTGAAAAATTAAAGGCAATGAGCGTGCTTCAGGTAAAAAATTACTACCATCTCATGTCACAGCGGCAATTCACTCAGCTCTCCTTTAACTAAACATTTTGTTTGCATATTCTACATCTTTCTGAATGAACACTGAATGCCACACTTGTATCTAGGATTTTTCACCCTCCAAGGCTGATTAAACATATTCCATTCTTGGCAGGTCTACAGAAGTGACTGAGCTACGATGTGTATTTTCTGTGCCTCAATACAATAAAGGGCACTTTTAGCCCTTTAGCTAAAAGGCACATGCAAGGCCCATATTTGCATCTGAAAAATAAGAAACCAATCTGTCAATGTAGAGGTTGTATTAAGACTCTTATGTGCCTACAATTTAAAAAGTGCAAGGATTTCAGAATTTCCTTTACTTCGTTTTGTTGGGATTTCCAGAAAAAGCTGTGCACAAAGAAGGCATAGATTGTTACAATTAGGGGTGATTTCTTCAGATTCTACCTATTGCGGGAAGGAATTTTTTTTTAATGCAAATTAACACCAAGCTTTTTTATGAAGCAGCTACTACAGAAAGAAAATGGGCAGGAACTTTACCCAGTGATGAGTACAAAGACCACCACCACGTACTTTATGCTTCATGCACAGAATGGTTACTCTGTCTCCTCTAACTGCAAATTTCTTTCTGCAAGACACTTCATTCAGTCAAGAACTCCAACTTTGAGTGTAAGGAGACAAGCAATTAAAAAATGTAAATAGCAGCAATTTGGTCACCCAAGTATGCAAAGTCTTTTTGACAACATTTTCTTGTTTTGTTTTGAAGAGACTCTTATCTAACTTGGTGCAAGTTTAACAAAACATAAATGTTTCCAGATCACAGAATACACTGAGGTGGAAGGGACCCACAAGGTCCAACTCTTAAGTGAATGACTCATAAAGGGTTTGAACCCACAAACTTGGCGTTATTACCATCATGCTCCAACCAACTGAACTAATCCCAAGGTCATAAATTTCTCACAGATAAAAATTTGGCCATCATTTTTCACCTACAAAAGATTTGTGCTGGGCCCAGAACAGCAAGCCTCTGTTTACCAACAAACAGAAATGCAATCATGTCTAAGTCACTCAGATACTGAAATAATAAATTGTGATATTTCCAATGTCTAACTACTAAGCAATAAGCTATCTATAAAATTAGAGTTACTGTTTCCTTTGAAAGATAGTTCTGTTCTCATTCTAAAAATCAAAAAAAAAGCTGTAAATATTGTATTGTTTAGAAATTTTCTTTAATAATGGTTAATAATCTAATTTCAATTTAAATAACAATCAGCTACTGACTATCTACTATCCACTATCTACTGAAGTGTCAGAATCTATTTAAATGTATGCAACACACCCAAATAAACATCTGTTATCAATGGAGACAAATAAACAAAGAATCATTTCTAACAAAAATAATCCTATGAAATCTGAAGTGAGTTACATCATCTTCTGTTACATCAATGGAACAGTAACAAATAAAACCTTGACAACTTCTAGAAATGTACCAATACACTGCAAGTTTCTACTTGGTGACCGCCATTTCAATACAGTGGCAATACAGTTTATTAATATTAAAGATTAATTGGCTGAAATCTGCTGATCTTTAAATTCTTATTATTCTTCCTTTTTCTTCCTATGAAACTGATCACTAAAGATCATTTGAAGGAATACTGGGTTATCACACTAGCTGTTGAATGCATTTTCACTTTTTCTAATGGTTCATATTCAGCTCGATACATTTTTAGCACAAATTAATGAACAATAGCCCAATGATTTTGGTAAAAACAGTGTCAAGGACAACATTTGGAAAACAATTTTCTCTGTTAGATAAACATGTAATTTGTATTAGCATTATCCAAACACTCTAAGTACTTAGTGTGCTTATTTCTGTGTTTTAGTCTTATAAACAATTTTTATAAATCAATTTGCGGTAAATTTAGCATTAACACCCTGAAAACTTTAACAGCACAAGCCGTCAATCTTAATTACTATATGTACCCTACACCTTATGACATCACCAAGTGTCAAATTTTGAATATGGTTTGATACTATAAAATGCACACAGAAGACTATCTATGTGACTTTAAGCACAAGGAATGACAAAGTTGATCTCAAATCTATAGAACACACCAAGATATGACATAAACCCAGAGAAATATTTGTGTGCCTCTTAGCCTTTCATTTTGTATACATAAATATAGCATTTGTATAGTTATTTTAAATTTCATACTAAAAGCATATGAGTGGTCTACCTGAAAAGTATAGATAAGAATACTACAAAAACAACTGTCAAGTATCATGGCCATAACAAGTGGTTCAAAAGTCTGGACAACCTGCATATATGCAAAAGCAGAGACACACCACACAAACATTTATATAGCTTAGTTAAAGATTACTTATTATAGTGCACATCTACAATTTTTTCTCAGACATTTGTTCCCTTTAAAAATGTCCATGGCATTAAAACTAAAGAAGGGCAGAGGATGTGCCTTCCCATGACGATGGAGGCTACTCTATTGGACAATAAATGACAAATGCTTCTGGAAGAGGAAAGCTTTTCAATTAATGTGTTGAGCCTGAAGGGAGGAGTGAGGGATTCCCTTGGGCACACACTGCAGGCCATTACAGGATTCAGAAGGCCCTCAGACTGTGAATCCCAGCCAGAAACAGAATCACTAGTGAGTGTGCTCCAAGATAAATGAAGAACCAAAACTGGGCTCAAGCACCTCCAGGGTTTTCCCCCAAAATGAGGTAACTGCCTTCCATTGCATCAAACTGCTCCTAAACCAACCAAGACCTGACTACTGAGCAATGATGGAAAGGGAAGCAGATGACTGAGAAGCACCAGACAACCACTGGGTCAGATGGAAGCTCTGAGCCCTGTCCATGCCCAGCAGTGGTGCCTTCCAAGGCACCTCTCTCATGAGGCAGAGAAGGGGCAGAGCAAGAAGGTCTCCTAAAGCAACCACTAAAATTCTTTCAAGACATGCTACAAATCTAGTTTTGTCTTAACTCTGTCAATTCAACAAGGCGATACACCCCTTGTTGAGTGGGCAGTGAAAGGAATATGAATTCAGGAACATTATATTTATGAGACAAATATGACAGGAAGACTGCTTAAAACTTTATTCATTAACACAAAAAATTGCTTGTCATCTTCTCACAAATAATTGGCACAAAGTAACTGAGACTGTGATACTCTTTCTATTTGTGTATGATCTTAAAAAAAAATTAAATGCAACAAGCCTAGGTTTTTAACCAGTGTTTTATCTTTTGCAAACAAGATGAAGGAAAGTAAGGAATTTCTAAACCTCTTATTTAGATTTTGTATTATGGCAGTCCTCCTATAGTATTGGGTAGAACAATGTTTCAAAAAGTGTCTGATTGCATTAAACACATATGGGACCACATACACTTTTCTTACAAAAAAAGGAGAGAGCTCAGCTAAAGTAAATGATAAAGTAAATGATCAACTCACAAACTGCACTTTAGAAGGTTGTTCATTCTGTGTCTGAATATTAATGTGGAAGCATTAGATGGCAGCATAATTAATATTTGTACATCTAAAAGATAAAAGAAACAGTAATGGAATGAACCCTTGCAGCAAGCAAGCAAAGTCTTTTTTTAGATGTAAAGCATTCAAGTGTGTAATATCAAAATAGGAAATACACCATACAACATCACCATTTTGGTTTTCTTCTCTTTTATACACCTCAAACATAAAAATTGCTTAAAAGTATATGTTTGAATAGAAAAAATGGTGCTAAATTATGTTAGATTACATAATCCACAAAAATTTAAAAAATAACTACTCTTAAAACAATAAGAATCAAATTAATTTTGTCATTATATTTAGATTAGCAGTTCTTCAGGAAGACTTTCCAGCATCAAGGAAAAGACAGGAGAGTGTTTTGTAAAATATGCAAGAGAGATTGTTATGCTAAGTAGTGTTTTGGTAGAAAAGATAAGTAAGTAAGAGCACAAAAATCTGTGTAATTTGCAAGTGAATATCATAAGGGTGCCCAAGGGCAGATTGTTAGTATTTTTTGAAAGTGTCCTAAGATTATTAATAATAAATAAGCTGTTTTGTGAATCTTAGCCCTAAAAGCTTTCAGCTGCCTAGTGCTTTCAATGTATATATAGGAATATTCTACCAATATCCAGAGCAGTACCAAGGACTAAAGAGCTGAAATAACAGCTTACTACAAATGTCAATAGTAGAAAAAAAATGCCTCAAGCATAAAAATTCTTGGATTGATGTACATTGTTGGTCTCCAGGAAAGATGCTGCATTGGAAATAATAGCAACTTCAAATTCCTGCCATAGCATGTAAGAACAGGTTCGTTCACAGAGTTCCTTTTTTAATGTAAGTATTTGGTTTTTAATAACAATGCTTTTTAGATTAAAGAGTAGCAGAAGATAATAAAATAAAGACAAACAAGTTTTTTATTAGAACCAACTGACTGTATTACTTATTTAGAATAAATATTATTCACATGGGACATGAAACAAGAAATGTAGTGTTAAAGAAGAAGGCATTTATTCTCCAAGCTGTGAGCCATGGGCTAAGGCTCTCCAGGAGGCAGATTATAAAGAACTCCTATACTTGACTGCACAGACTTGTGTGGAGCTTCTTCCTTGGGACTTCACTTCAGGCAGTTGGAGTTCAATGTGAAGTTTTGATCCTGTTTTGTACAAAGTGCAAACACATCTATCACTGGCCTTCTTATGCAATCTTTATTTAAAAAACAATGGGTTTAAAATTTAATTTTAGTATCAGTCAAGGCGCTGTAAGGCAATTATGAAATTTTTTGAATTAGCTTTGCCCAGATCCTGCCACTGGTCTTCACCACTGCTCTTCTTCAAACTTGTCGAAGTACTCTGACTTCATGACTCATCTCAATTATTTCATTCTCATTATTACTAATACCAAAGGCTCACAGCTTTTTGCAGATACATGAATTTGAATATGTCAGTTTGCAACAATACAATATAATTTCAAGAGTTTTCCCTGGTCCTGTAGCCTTTAATATCTTTGACTGTATATTGATACCAATGCTTAAAAGGCCATTGTTGTCACCATTTAAAATCCTTGGTTAAAAGCACTTTGTAAGATTCTGAAACAGTCACCTTGTCTACAAAGGGGCAAAGAGATAAACCCAGAAACTAAGCCAGGCACACATTTATTTTGAGTATCTGGCTGATCATGTTTCCAACATCATTCTTTCCTGTACTACCTTCCAAGGTATTATTTTTCTCCCTTACTTGTTGTCTTTTATCTGCCTGTCTTTAGGCTTTGGCTTCCTTGCAGCAAAACCTATACAACTGTTAAAAGTGTCAAAATATTTATGAAATTATAAAATAATATAAAACAATACCAAAAAACCTCCAACAACAGAGCTGCTGATCCTAACAGCCTAAGGCTGCACAATGCCTGTCCTAAAGCTCTTTCACCAATGTACACTGCCATTTACATGACTTGCTGTACTACCACTGAGACAAACAACTCTTCACCAAGGGGCTTAATAGCCTCCCACAACATTTGGGAACATCACAAACACCAAGAAACACAAATCAGTTCTGAAAAGCAACCAACAAACAGATAAATATTGGATATGTTTTCAAATAACTCTGCCTCTAAACTCCTCCTTTGGAGGAGGTAAGTGAAATTGAAAGTGAAAAGAAAAAGAAAACTCAGAAATACAAGGTAAACCAAAACCAGAGAAGAAGGCAAATAAAAGTCTGTTCACAACCTGAAATGAGAACTATTTTGAACATGACATATTTCCTCCATAAATGTCTGTGCTGGCCATGGGCCTATGGGCCCCATATGCAGATTTCATGTCCTCCAAATTTAGTTTATGAATCAGGAGTACGATGCACAATTTTTTCCTATAGCACAAGCAAAATGAACATCTGTTCACTTTTTGCCATGTAGGTTTATATCTGTGTGGGTGGGTGTGAACAGAGCTCTTGATGTGTAATAGTCCTCCCATCTGCACACCAGGTGGCACTGCATAGTTAATCAGAAGATAATAACAGGCATGAGGAGATTACTTACTTTTTGGGGAAGAGAGAGTAAATCAACCTCAGAGAGTTTTCTTTAAAACAAGGTACATTAATGCCTGCACTTTTAATTTTTTTTTTGTGTGTGTAATTTCACTCCAATCAATGACATGATCTGATTATATCATTGTTTGAATGTTATGTTAATTAACTATGAATGACTGCAATTACGACAAAGGTTTTTTCCACAAGGAATTTCACTTATTTTCTTTTTTTTTAAATGTACAGTTTTAACCCTTGCAAGCAGGATATACTATTTAGAGTACATCCAAACAACAATCCCCTTAGATTTACTTGGTACACTCACCTAACCCACCATTTCACAGTATTTAATAAACCTCTGAATACCCATATACAATAAAACTAACTACACAGAAATTCAGCTGCAGAAGATGGAGGAAGAAACAAGCAAGCTTCACTGCTCAATGAGAAGTTAAGTAGAAAGTTATTGCTGCCAGTTTAAATCTACAAACCCTGAAGTTAAAGTGTTAAAGCAATTTCTGGGAATGGGGGCTTTAGATTTTTTAATAGTTTACCAAATAAAACAATATTTGAGGATATATTTTTATCTGATATTCATCTAAGGAGAATGTAAATGTTATATAAAACACCTACGTTATGATAAAATATTATAGAATAAGGATAGACGTTTGTGTAAAAGTCTGTAGAAAATATGTTTATTGTGATAGTTTTTCTATGTAGTCGTTTGAATGTCACATGAAAAATGTCCTTAAATACTTTAAATATTTAGTTCATTCATTTTTATTCAATTAAGTAGTTCTATAAAGAAACTGTTTTGTATTTTCTCTTTCAAAAAGGATATGAAATGCTTTATAGAGTATTAAAAGACAGAGTAACAGAATCATGTTTTCCAAAGAATCCAGCTGAACTTCTAGAAGGATGAGTAATAAAAGCCTGGTATTTCTGCATTTGCTCTGATAGCCATGAGAGACACATACACATGGCTCTTTTTTTTTTCTTTCTTTCTTTTTTTTCTTTTTGGTGGTAAAAATCATATTCCACTCTGAAAATCCATGAAGAGACACAGTAACACAAGTGTTCAGACTGCTCTGTTCCCTCTAGGATACCCTTGGCTGCCTTCCTCTGCTGTCTCTGAGGACCATGTGCTCTCACCTCTAGCCCCTCACCCCTTCATTGATTAACTCTTTTCCTCTCAGCATGCGTATTCTCTGTTGCCCTGAGTCTCTATGGTGTTTAAAGAAGGCAGCAACTGATCCAATACCTTTTTTTCTTTTAAAGCAAAATTTTCAAACTGATTTGTCAGTTCAGTTACAAATTTTTCACAAACTCTTCTTATCAAAAAGCAGAGCTGATTCAAGGTGGAGTACATTGAGTAATCTTTCAAATCAGGACAAGATGTGATTTTTTTTCTATGCTTCCTTTTAAAGGTTGGTTTTAAAACTTTGAAAGTTTAATTGGGAGATTTAATTCCTATTAATTAATGTTTGTGAGTAGCAAAATAAACCCAAAAGTTTTGTAATGGGAAGAGGATTGGAATTCTAAGGTGAAAATTTTAAGGACTAATTCTTCATCTCTAATTCTTAATTAGCATTTTTATTGCCCAATGAAATAAGACTAAGTTTAGAAATTGCACCTACATAAATGACAATGAAAAAACAAACTAAAAAAAATACAGCAGAGACTCCAAGAATATTGTTCCTCCCATTGTTTAGCTCCTACCTTTTGGTCCTATAAAAATTATCATGCATGCCATTACTTTTGATGTAAGAAACTGAAATTCATTAACTACCCACTAACATTTATGTTAGCTGTAATCTGAAATCGTGAGTGCTGGAGAAAACCAGAAGCATGGTGTACCTTTTACATTGCCATTGCCCAGCCGGATCCTTACTGCTTATCCAGGTAACTATGAAAGCTTTTCCTAGGATTTAATCTTTCCTAGTTCAACGTAAACCTTCATAATCCCAAATTCCACATCAGTCTTCACAGCCTAATTGGGAAAGGTAAGATGGAGGTAAGGTGTGACTCACACTGAGACCCCAGAGGTTGTCAAAGGTTGGTGACACATACTGGCTGCCTGCTTGTTTACAAGTCAAGTACAAAGTATTTTCTCAACTTTGAACCAGTGACTAAATGTACCAGACCTACTGGCTGGAGAGCATCTTTCCCCTTAAGATAAACCATCGTGGCCTCAATGCCTCGGTAAGCAATAACTGAAGCAAAGCACCTTTTTTACTATTACTCATTTCAAATAAGTCTGTTAACCTGTGTCCTTTTGTGAACTTAGGAATTCTTTACCTCTCATGTCAGAAACACAGCAAATAGCTGATTAAAGCACACTTAACACCTGTCCAAACACCTCTCACAAAAAGCCTTTGTTATTCATTTTTCTTCAATATGGTCACTCGCTAGAATGCCCAAATCCCAGTCACCCATGTTTTACCATCAACTGAACCTGCAGTGGAGGGCACTTTCCCTACCACACACAATACTCCCACAGGCAACAGTTTTTCCCTGATGCATAACTGTATGAAAAATAGTTTTCAAAGTTCTCCTTGCAATTCCACCTGCCCTCAGGTAGGCTGCTTATTTACTCTTCTGTTTAATGAATCACACATGGACTTTTGTACAATCCCAACTGATGAAAACTTGAATTCCATCTCATTTGCAAGACTAAAGGTGTGCTCTTCAAAAATCACAATACTTCGAAAAAGTCCTCTCACACAATACTCTAGTCCCATCAGGGATTTCATTTTCTTTTACACATTAATTTATTTCTTTTTTCCACTAACACGGAAAATTGAAAACTATCACACTTCTTTTCCATCATGGTACAAATTCATTCAGAAGCAAATTACAACAAAAAATAAATCTTCTGTTTTATGTAAGTAGCTCCATAATTATTTTACCCCTATGATTCAGAGTAATGTTCAACTGTGGTATTTCATTGAATATGTTTGTTCAGTAGGCAAAGAACACAAAAAGAAATGCAGTTCAGACTCATTACAGAAAAACAGCTGTTGCTGAGAGCTTAGAAATGGTCTGTTACATTAATATGGTTAACTCCACAAATATGCAACCCCTTGTCCTCCCACTCTCACTACCAGCATGCAAGGCCACATTGCTGTCCAGTGGCTTACACGGTACTGCAAAAGTGAGATGACAGGCAGACAAGGGGGTACAGAAAGGGCATCATAAAAGCAAGGTAGCTTCCAATAACAAAACTTTGTAGGTACACATAATCCTTCATTAGCATTTATACCCTCTGTTTCCTAGTACAATCAATGAACCCATGCTTTGCAGGAGAATTATGCTTCAGATGCCTTCTCTTGTTTATTAAAATTCTAGCTGTGTCCCTTTACCTTGCATCTGTATGGTAAAAGGTTGTCTGTAGATATACATATTTAAATATTTCTAACCAAAAATATTTTATATTAGAATAGCTTTATTAAGGTCAGAAAATAAGCCCAGATACATGAACTAAACACTCCAATTCTATGTGAAGTGCTCAGTGGTCATTTTTGCTGACACCAAACTGAACTGTTATTCTAAGCTTCTGAGTCAGAAATGCAGAGGAACAATGCTGATGTTAAAAAAAAGACTGAGAATTTTTTCCTAAGTGCTAGACTCACAGAAAACAAATGCTTATGAATTAATTCCTCATTGGTGAGATTTTGCCATGTGGTTTGAAAGACACAGATGAAAACAATAAAAAAAAATAACTCTCACCATTTGCTTTGTATACAATTACACCAAAATATGATACATCAGAATTCCTATACATGGAAGTTCTCTAACAATGTGAGGATTTAGGATTACATAAATCACAACACTCTGTGCTATCATTACACGACAGAATAGACCTGCAAAGCTTATTATACTGCATAACCAGATGGTAAACAACAGTTGTCGTTGTACTAAGAATTACATCTCTGTAATCAATAATAGGAAGGAGGAACAGTTGGACAACTTGTTTCCTATTATGTTCACTTAGGCAACGTCTAGATCAATAAAGAGCATTAAGCCTCATACCAACTGTAGACAATGCCTGCTCAACATGCCTATCATATGGCAGCAATGGGTCCAGCTGTACCTCAAAATAATTGTAAATGGATAATAATTCTAATCTAACATTAAAAAGAAGCGATGATTCAAGCAGCAGAGAGGTGTAGGACTTCTCTATTACATGAGAGAAGACAGACATACGATGATAGTTTTAGTGTAAGTCAAAATCAGCTTATTTTGTTAACCCACTCTATAAGTACATTTCACTACAGCCTATCTGAAGGATGTTACACGTTTTATATGGATGAAAGGAAAAAAGCAACCAAGCATGATATCAGTGGCTTACATATAGACTCAGTAATTGTGTGGGTGTAGTAAGCTGTTCGCAAAAATTGAAAACTAAACTTGTGTATCGCTCTAGGCCAATGTGGCAATTAATTACAAGCCAATTTTTAGTTCATCCATTTTTAAGTATCTAAACAAATAATAAATCAACCCATTCAGCTACATTCACACCTTACTTAAAGATCTGTAATATAAATCTGAAAATTTTAATAGCTGTCTTAACGCCACTAGTTTTAGTTTCCTGATTTTAAAATTTTTCTCATATCCCATACTTCCATAATTCATCAAACTAAAGCTTTCTCCCATCATGCTATTAACAAAGATACAAGTTCCAGTTTATTCCTAGGCAGTCCTTCAATTTCAGTATGACAAAACATGGGACTGTGAGCTCTTCTTACCTATTCCAATAAAGACTGCTTTGTAGCCATCTTCCTTCAGGGTACGAAGTGTCATTCCATCCACTGCAAGGCCTTTCCTAAAAATTATCTGAAAGAATTAAAAATTGCTTGGTAAAAACTGCAATTGTAGTGAAGCAGCACATTCATAATTTTGAAAACCTTTGTTAGTTTACTGTGCAGAATGACATAAGTTTTGATTTAGACTTGCAACTGTTAATTCTAATTTAGATAAGAAACGGTGTCCACAATGCAGTAATTGGTGTTCATTTATTGAAAGAAATAACTTAGCAATCAAAGCATATAATCTATACTTGTTTCTCATCAATTACTTTTTGCTTCCAAAAGGGAAACCTGAAATTTTTTTCCAGAGCCATTCTGCACCACCAATCCTGCTCTGAACAAGCACTGCACAGGCTGAGCACTGAGAGGAGTTGTGAGAGCATAAGAGACAGGGAATGGTGTTCTCTGCGTATTCAGGCAACCAATGATGGCAGTCCCTGTGCAAAGGTCATGCAACTGGAGATACACACACCTTTTGTTCATCACTCCTAACCCCAAGGCCTTTGAGCACAAAAAAGTGTGTGTGATTCCTCTTCTGATATTTCATACTTCTTGACATAGGTATGTGTGTTTTTATCTCCACATCTTAGACTCTCTGAACTTGAATGCTTTTCCCCAGGTTTTTTATATCACATGTGATTTTACTTTAGAAAATGCAGTGCTGTTGTGTAAGCTCTCTACTTTGTGATCTTAAGAGTTTAGCCTTCAAGTCACTGCGCATCTTGTTTGTTATTCAATCTGCTTATATTTCATTTAATATACTTTTCAGATTGGGAAAAAAGGCAGAGGTAAAATACAATTGACACTACTTAAAATTGACTTTCTTTGTCTTTGGAGATTTAGCATAAATTTTATCAGAAGTGAAAAAGCCATGTACTATTACAATCCTTAAAACAATACAGACTCCATCCTCACTTGCAACAAAAGACATTCCATAAATTGCCATTACATTTTTTTATCCTGTTGTGTACATATGTTATGAAAACCTAATGAAGGAATTTAAACAGCAATACTATTTTATGCGAGGATTCATAATACTTCTAGGCCCTAGCCCTGTAATCCTTATTCAGCTGACTAATTCTTACTAATTTCAGTGGAATTACTTGAATAAACAGCACTACTGAGCATTTACACAACACAGCACCTTCCATCACAGATTTCAAATGCTTTAAGTAAACACCAGAAAATATTTCCAGCTTATAGAGGTATAAAACTAAGGTACTTATTTAACCAGCTTGCCAAAGGGTCAATTGCAAACCAATGGCAGAGCTTTGAAGCAAATTTACATTGAGATTCTCTGCTGCACTCCAGAACTGCAGAGGACTTGCAGGTCAAGATGACATGGTGGCTCCATTCTGGAGACCTTATCATAACGGAGCCCTGGGAATCGAGGCTGGCAGAGGATTTCCAGAAATTTATGCCCAGCAATTTTGTTTAAAGGTGTCTCAGTGCTCTGTTTAACACCACCCTTAACTAAACCTCCATCCTGTCGATCTTTTTAAGGCTTGCAAATGAAACTTTAAAGTAGAATAAAAGACCTGTAGCACTTTAAACCTTATCTTGCATCTAACCAGCATTTTTATAATACCTGGGTAGGACAATGTTCTCACTCAGGTCTTGTGTCAACAGTCTACTACTTCTACAAAAAGAACCAACATGAAAGATTCCAAGAAGAATTTCTTGCTTCACTGAAGGCTTTAGTAACATGTTAAAAATAAAGCATCCCTCCTGGTACTCAAGAACTTGATCCAGTCATACATTCTAAGTTTGTAACTGCTATTAAAATGTGCAGCAATTGTAAATACCATCTAAATGTTCAGCTCAAGTCCTAAATTAAAATAATTCACTGTTCCCATTACCTATAAACAATACACACTTATTTAACAGAATAGTGCTTAACTATTGCTTTCCAAGAAGTTGAATGGACTGTTATGGACTGTTGTTTATAACACATGATCATGTTAACACTTTGATGCATTTTATTATAAAATTAACTTGGATGCAAGACTGTATGGTAAACCATTAAAAAAAAAATCAGCGAGAAGGAACAAAAGAAGTATCAAATATGAATGGCTTAAGTAGTGCCAAACTTGCATGAAAAAAACTTGATTAAAAAAAAATCAAATCATTCCAATAGCTACATTGAACCCCTAAAGCAATTTAGGAATTTGTTTCTTACAGACAATTAATCACATGCAGACATGCCAGATGAGAACTATTGATTGCCCTTTTCCAAACTAGTGGCATTCAGACAGGAGACAGACAAATGCCCTGAGCAAGAGGAAGCATCTTCCTGCCTCTGTCTAGGATAGCTTTTAATCGTTCTTTACTAATGTGCATGACATTTTGCTGTTAATCTTTGGCAGAGTTCTTGTTCTTTTTTTTCTTTGAGCTATACATAGGCAGGATATATTTTTCATTACCTTCACTCCAAGATCCTTCATCAGCTTGGCTTCAAAATTCACTACATCATACGGCAAACGGAACTGGGGGATTTCAGACATACTAAAACAATAAAAATATTTGTAACTATTAGGAAAAGAGGATTTTTAAATTTTATTATCATTATCAGCTAAAACACTTATACCTTAGTTAACTTTGACATATGTGAATGGAAATATGCTGAAATGTGACTACTGACTTTTTTAATTGTTAAGAGTGACAAAAAAGCATTATTCATCCAATGCTAAAAATATAGGCCAGGAAGGCAGTATCTTGAGGTCAGCACTGCCCACTCTTGTAGGTGATTATTTAACATATGTTATATTTGAGTCCTAAAGGACTTCAGCTCCATTCCTTTTGTTCACCAGAATATGTAACACTAAATTTAAGATACCCACTTAAAAAAAGACCTCATGGCTACTGAAAGCAATGTGACAGAGCAATCTTATATTAAGCTATCCAATAAGAGAGTATCAAATTTCCCATACAATTTTTTAGAAGTGTTACATATGCTAATTTGAGCTATGGTATTTAAAACTGTACCTCCATTTCTACCTCATAAATTTGCAATGGTTTTTCAGGATGGACAAACACTTTATCAGCTGTTGATTTCGTATCTGGTTTTTGACTTGATGTTTATTAACTGGCATTTTTTTCCTCCTGGGGGACTAGGAATGACATCTTCAAGTTCCCAGAATCACAGAAGGGGAAAACTGTAGTGCCAGTAGAGAATCTCAGTTTATATCTACTGATACAGTTCTCATATATACATATTTATCTCCAGTGAAATGATATCTATATATGGCAGTTCAAAATTCCTACTGTAAAACATGTTGCAGATAAACACAGTGAAGTTATATTTTAGACACTTTTGTTCAATGAAGATAAAAAACCGAATATGCAGAAAAGTAAAGGCTTCTCCCCAGATACTTCTAAGCTTCAAACAGTCTAATCTGTTTTCAAATTAATGAATCTGTAATATCCATAACAAAGCACAGGCATAGGAGATTCACTGCGGCTTATTTTACATATTGATATTGACCACAAGATCTTTGGCATCTAACTTTGACTGGCCAGAAAAGTTTTATTTCTTTTAAGCTGCATCAACTTTATTTATACTGTTAAGAAGCTGGTGTTCTTCCTTATTTCTAATACTGCCCTTTTTTATACCTTTCTTGACCAGTGTGCAATGAGAAGTGTTGTAAATACCAGATATAATGAATTAATGAATGTGTCAATACAACTTTCATAAGTCATGCTAAATAAAGGTGTCTGAGGCAGAAACTAATGTATCAATATGATTCTGCAACAGAGATTCAATAAAGAAATCTAATCAAAAAAAGGAAAGTTCTATTTTCTAGGCCACCTATGTATTTGCTGGAGGCCTGTCATTTCCACAACGTGCTTCCAGAACAGCACTGGTTGTGTTACCTCACTGTCAGAATTTGTAAACACTTTTTTTTTACTCTTATTAAAACACTTACTTAGTTTTATGCTGTGAGGTATAACCACATGCATGCACATTAACTATAAAAAGAGGCTTTTTATGAAAGTCAACTATACATCAATAATTCTGATGCAATCTCTTTTAGCAGCAGCAGATGGTCTCTGACTGCAATGGAGAGACAGAGGGGGAAAAGAAAATGGGGCAGAGAAGGAGGAGGGATGCAGTGGATGAAAGTGTCCCACAAACTCATGTCCACCTCAAAACAGACCCAAGTCAGAGGTGCTTGGACAGGTGCTTGGTGTTTCTCAGGGACCTCAAATTACTTTTGCTAAAGGGGCAACTCTCTGGCCTAGTGAGAGAAGTATTTTGGTACATTGTAAAGCAGTGGCACAGATAGGTGCAAAAGTAGTAAAGTTTGTTCATGGTCTCTAAGCAAGAGCATGGTGTGCTCATGCCTACTCTACCATAAAGCAAAAAACTTACACAACTGGTGAAATGTAGGAAAATCTGGCATAAATACGAAAAATCCAGACATGTTCAGAGAGGCACGGATTTATGTTATATTTAAATATCCCACCACAGGAACTGCAATCACTAGACACCTTTCTAGTATCACAATATTATGAAAATAAGCCATGATGCAAGAAACATCCTAATTAAAAACAACTGGAAAAAACTTCAAGAGGGCACAAACACTGCCATTATAAACAGCAGAGCCCAAATACAAAATTGATTTGGTCTTAGCAATTTGCAATAGTTTATGAAGCCTTGAAAACACACCCATCAATAACTGAAATTTGTTAAAAGATGTGCTGCAAAGACTTAGAAATGCAATAATGGATGACTGCTGCCACAGTTCAGCCCCCCTTCTGTTTCAAGATTAAAATAAAGACAAAAGGACTTGATGACCTTAAACCACACATGAGCACTACAGTGAATGAAAGTAAAATTTGACCTTGATTGATACATGTTAAAATTCAAAAGAAAGAAATACATTTTAAAATACACTCCTTGACCATTAAGGATACTAACAAAAGAGGCAAAATTCTGTGTAAGGCTTTTTGCATTAGAAGAAACAACAGGCAAAACATTATTTTGAATTCAAGTTAAACCAAGAAGAAATTAAGATCGCACTGGTTCAAATACACAAGCACATACCAAAAAACTGTAGCACTGTACTACACCACTGAAGCAGCTGCAGGAGTCCTGCATTGTATTGCCAAGTCCAACCTGAGTCCAACTGGTTACCAAAAAGCCTTTTTGTTAAAAACCTCTTATTAGTTCTGGCCACTTTACAGCAAAAAAACCTGATTTTAATATGGTATTTACGATAACATGTGCTACTAAACAGGTAAATAGGTATTTCACATACTAAATCTGCAATCCTCTATGGTAGCTAGTTCAACTAAAAGTAAACTTTTCAAGTTCAAGTAAAACAGCTTCACAGTTAAATGCCTATGGATTAACACCCTGGTAATTAGGTAGAATAATTCTGAACCTCACTGGGAAAAATGCAAGTAATCAGTTCAACTTCTCCAGAACTGATTCTCTTTCTTGCAGAGCACTGAGGAAGTATTTGACATTATGACATTATGGATGAAATTAATTAACCGTGTCAACTCTATTGATCTCAGTGATGCTGCATTGAGAAATGTAAGTGCATCACCCTTCTTCCTCTCTCTGTTTCATTACATTTTTTATTTTTTAAACGTTGTGTGAATGCATTTTGTACTCTTGCACATCTTACATTGTAGAATTTAATTTTGATTTTGAATGACTTGGCATCCACTAGTCAGTGTCTGAATTATCTTATACACAGGGATTCCAACAAACCTACTAGATCTGATCACAGCCATTACTACAGTGACAAAAAT
Organism: Trochalopteron elliotii; assembly: GCA_024734555.1. Lineage (NCBI taxonomy): Eukaryota > Metazoa > Chordata > Aves > Passeriformes > Leiothrichidae > Trochalopteron > Trochalopteron elliotii. Next base: position 3,959,288 of record JANPWX010000273.1, on the reverse strand, counting down.
TCACTTTCTAGTGTAGAGGACTGACAACATGCAAATATTAGCCAAGGGTTTACCATATAGGAAAACTGCAAATGTACCTTCCTTTATGTACTTGAAACTTTTTGAAGTTGAGAATGGCAGGGGGTTTACTTCACCCATATGTTATGATCTGCTAACGCTGCATCCATGATTGCCACTGTCTCCTTTATTTGCACAAGGTAGTCCAGGAAAGCGTTCTAAACCTAAAACTCTCCAAGAAATTATTATTATCTGTCTAAAGCATTTTAAACATTCATTCACTAGGGCTACAAGTACTTCATCTTGCTTTAAGAGTTTTGGATAAGAGAAAATGGTTCCTGACACAATTTTCTAATATTCTAAGCTTCTGAGTCAGAAATGCAGATTCTAATATGTTAATTTGATAATAGCAATTAATTTGATAGTAACAATTGCACCCTGGAATTTGACAGGTCATATGAAGAGAATACAGGAGACAGTCACCAGATTTTCAGTTAAAGCTTGCCTGTAACTGTACCTCTTTTAACATGAATGATCAATTATTTAAATAAAAACTTACTTTTACAGATCTGAAATCTTCTATTCTCTTCCTTTGCTAAAAGTCAAGGGATCACATATAAACTACTCATGTACAACAGCTTTCACTATGCTTTCTACAACAATGGGAAACAGTGCTTTGTTGTCATTGTTTTATTACCTTAAGCCCCCAAGGTACTCCTGCTTTTCAAATATGGTGATGTTTGAATAGCCCAGTCGAGCCAAAAAGGAAGCACAACTTAAACTTGCAGGTCCTGCACCAAGAAGAGCTATCTTCACCTGATATGCTTCAGGCATATCTTCTACAGGAGGTAAGGAAGGGCTCCTGATCTGAGGAATATTCATGGCTTTGAAAACCTGAAAAGCAACACAATCAACAGGTTAAATATTTTATATACCCACCTTAAATTTTCTTATGACTGACATAATGGAAGCTTCTGCTAGTACTGTCACTAGCTATGTAGTACATAGCTAGTACTACACGTAGTGTAGTAGTACTACTACACATAGTACTGTCACAGGGATTTATCTGTCACACAAATATATTATAGCAAATTCACAACATTATAGAGGTTTCCAAATGACACGACCTGTGCATTTGTGAGGGATGTTGTATTTGCAGGGTTTGGTTCTTCTATGGGTCTTTTTGTCTTATAAATCTCTGAAGTCTGATTTTTCACTACTGCAAATTTTACAGAGAAGAGAGAGCCAGACTACTAGTAACAGAATAGGACTGCAAAGTCAGCCAGATGGCAGAGAATCTCTGCAATGCCAAAAAATTTCCCTGCAAACAAATTATTCTTACTAGTAGAAAAATACCTCTGCAAGTAATGCAAAGGATTGTAGCGCCAGTAAAGGGGCTTTGCTTCTTCAAGAGACAACCTGCATGATCCTGGAAAACTGACTTATAGCTTGAATTTTAGAGGTGGTAGGTGACGAACTTTAGGTGGGTTTGAAATGTTTTTTAGGAACCACGCTTAGTCTTCAGTGCTATATTTTCATTGGCAACCCATGCTTTACATGCCTCCTCTTAGATAATTATAGTAGGACTTTATTTCAGTTTCTTATCTATCTTATTTAATTTGTGGTCCACTTTTTAATTGGGTTTCCAAAAACTGTAGACATACCTGAAAGTTAGACTGTTCTCCCTATGCCCCAATTATTCATTCACCTGCTTAATGGTGATGATCTGCTCCAATCCGTGACGACTGTTAAAAATACTCTGGAAAAATCTCTGCCCACTGTTGTGCATTTCTACAGAACCCAACACAGTAGGCTGCTAACCTGGTTGTAATGTCACAGAGTTTTTCAGCTTTGCATTAAATCAGTTCCTTTACTCATGTATACAGATAAAAGGTGAAGGCAGAAATATTCTGCATTCCCCAATCTAAACTTCACTCTCCTCTGCACTTACATAAGTTGTAGGGAAAGGAATTGAGTCTCTATCTTGTATGATCTACAAAAGGAAAAAGAACAGACTTACAGCCTTAGAAGGTACTAAACATTAGAAGCATGGAAGAGCACAGGTACATCTTTTTACTTTAGGCATTAGGGGGAAAAATGTTTAATGCAAGCAATATATAACTGTAGCAGACCAATGAATTCAGGAAGGTATTGCATGGGGATTCTCAGTCATATCACAAACACCATCAATGCAGCATCTCAAAAACTACCAGGAGACTACACTGTTCCCCATCTATTTCAATGCAGAGCTGTGTTCCCTAAGTACTAACTAGACCTCTAAAATACATACACCGTTATTTGTTTTAATAAATATAATATTTAAACTATTTAGAAGCTTACCAACAGATTTTACTTTCCTTAGAACTCAAGAAGCAAAGGGTTTTCAAGTTAAACTTTGGCAATTCTACTCATGATTAGAATTTTTCATTTATATTTCGAATCAATGTTCATTTTCTTCATGTGCACTTGAGCACTCATGCTAGGTAAACCAATGATTAGTTCCTTCCCTCTCTAAAATTTCTGTGTCAAACTCCCCCAGTCTTTGTAAATTGACACAGCGGTTTAACAAACTGCATGAAGCAAGAGACAGATAATTGTTTTAAAGAAAGAATCATTTAAACCTGACAATTCATACAATATGGGAAACTTTAATGTGGTTATTAATGGATTTCACAGGCTGAAAAGCTCATATTGTACTGTGAAACTAGAGCATGATAACCAAAAAGCAATGATATTTCTAAAATGTCTGCTTTGTTATATTCATAAGAAATTGCTTGAATTATACCAAATTTTCATTAGTCTCATGTGGTTTCAAGAAGGTTATTCAGTAACAAAAATTATATAACTTGCATATTTAATGTCTATATTGAACACTCTGAATATGCATATGCTTAACAAATTTACTACTAAATTTACTTTATTGTTAACGTAACTATTTTATATGTATTACTGAATAGTCATACCCATCAAATAAGTGTTACACTGAAGTTCCACACTACTATAGTGCAGTGTTAAGCTTCAGAAACCAAGCATTCATGCAGAAAATCCTAGGAGTTCGGGCTGAATGGTCAACTTTAATTCCGCCTATTTGCAAACAGGGTAAAACTGTCTTTATGCAGCACAGCCAGCTTGTGTGGCAGTATCTTGCCATCTGGAATTCAGTGGCAGTTTTGCATATTAAGGCTGGCAGGCTAACTGTGTGAAAATAGCAAACTGCTTTAATGCATTTCAAAGGATTTTTACTCACTTCATGGTGAAGTTTCTCTATCCTGTAAGTCACATAATTAAATATCACTGAGTTCCTATGTATAAATCCTTTGGTGGCCACAGATGACTAACTGGCAAGCAAGTGCTCAGTGGCACATTATATTCAACTGTCCTTTCTACTTCTAATCTCTTCAGACTATGTTCAGGATGCAGGTAAAATTTAATACTATTACCCTTCTTTCCACTTTTCCTTCAAAAACATGATTTCTTTCTTGTTTGGAGTTTGGATGGAGTTTTTACTTTGTGTTGCAGGGCTTCTTAACCAAGACCCATTCAGGAAAATGAGACCAAATGATGAATTTTAAAGCAGAGTCTCTCAGTAAAAAGCCTCAGTCATCACCCTCATGTCTGCCTTTCCTTCTGGCTCTCTCTCATCAGAGAGAGAAGATAGATATTAGATAGATTAATAACAGACATTAATAACATTAGGCATTTATTCTTCAATGCTTTATCAAATACGACACAATTATCATTACTTCGCCGTCTAGGGCCTATCCAAATTAAATCCACATTGATTATGTCCACTTTCTATGCCTCATGTCCATTAGGGTCCTCCAACAGGATAGCCCAGCTTATAAAACATGGAGACTCAGTCCACAAGTGAGATCCAATTCAACCAAACAAAACAGCCAATCTATTCTGCTAAGGTCCAACAACTGAAAAAAATTCTCTCGATTCATACATTTTTAACATATTATAGTTCTCCTATTTGCATCACTTCATTGTGTGAAGGTGTGAGTGCACTTGTTCAATGCTCTCTACAGCATGGTTCTCTACAGTATGAAATCTAACAGTTTGTTGTGTTCCCTGTTGTAAATACAGCATCCTTTCACTGCAAAGGGCTTGGTTTATGTTCCAAAATATTTAACGAAGAGCATAATTCCAAAATATATAAAAATAACGAATAACATGAGTTTGTACTCAGGTTTCACACATCCCACTTGAGCAAACTACAGTGGTTCCCATCACTGAGCAACTGATTCCAGTTTAAATTTCCTGGAAAGTTTTAGCCAACTCATTTTAGCTGCTTTTCAGAATGCAGATAGGGAAAAGCATAGTTAACATCATATAATAAAATTCTTCACTGCATCACTCTTGTATTAGCATGTTTTGATGAAAAGATGTGACACTCAGCAAAGAGGAGCAGGTGACTCAGAGAGATGCATTTTGCTAATCAGATGAAAATAATTTTATGGCATAGCAAGCATGACAGTTTAAAAACATTTAAACATCTAAAACATTTTAAAACATTAAAACAGGCTAGAAATTATATTCAGAACTTTTACCTCAAATTTTATACAATTTAAAATAAATAAAGTAACTAATTTCAATCAATGTGGTACTTAGAGCTATGGTTTAGTTGACAAGGTGTTGTTTGATCAAAGGTTGGATTTGATGATCTTGGAGATCTCTTCCAACCTTAATGATTCCATGATCCCGGGTAATGTTCAAGGCCAGCTTGGAGGGGTCTTTGAGCAACTTGGTCTAGTGGAAGATGTCCTTGCCCATGGCAAGGGAGCTGGAACTAGATTACCTTTAAGCTCCCTTCCAACACAAGCCATTCTTCTATTCCATGATTGCTTAGAATTATTTTTGGAGTATGATTATATATCGAGTAAAATAGTAAATAGGTTGAAAGTTTAATCTCAGTGTTAAAATGTGAAAAAGCTTTCTCTAATCCTACAAAAAGAGACCATCAAAACATACTTTGTATATTCAACATATACACAGAAGGACACATTTCAGAAGGACAAACAGGACAATTTAACCTTTTAGTAATACAACTTTTGACTTGATGCCTAAATCTTTTATATTCTTCAGCTATAATGCTTGGTTCCATGCTTAAAAGGCTCTAGAAGTAAGTTCATCAGTAAGGTTTACAGTTAAACATCCTTCAGTAAGGCAATGAGATACCAAACAGCTACTGACATAGACATTAGAATCTAGATGGGATTAATTTTAGTGTGAAACACATCAGTATACACTGAATTGCTATCACATTTTACAAGTGCAGACAGTAAAATACAGGCAATGAAATCAGGAACATTTAGGAACTGGTTTTATTAGTTTCACACTTTCCCACTGGTTTCCATGGAAATTTATCTGTAGGCTGGTTTACATTAATACAGGGCAGTTGAATATTTAAAAAAGAAAATCACATTCTGCACATATTTATTTGCAAAATAAAGCAAATTGCATGCACAGTAATCTTCTTGAAGTTGTCCAATTACATGATCACACAACTGATTCCATTTAATTGCAGTGGATAGCATAGAATGTTACATGAAGTGTTTTTTCCACAGACGTGCTAGTTAGGAAACCTTCTTGACCTTCTCTCCACAATCTAAGAGCAAAAGTTGCAATACGTCAAAATTTTATGGAAGTAGGTGAGTGCCTACAAAACTAGGGTCTAAAACATCTTATTAAAGACTTTTTAAACCTCCATTATTCTAGTCCTAAGACATCCCATGGATCTAGGACATTCCAGAGTCCAAATCTCAACGTTTCATGAATCTCACCACTAAACAGACTTAGCAATATTCATGCAAATGCCTTAAAAAACAAAAAAATCTTTAACATCTGTAAAACAAGCTGTACAGAACTTTGTATAACTCGCCAAAATATCAGCAAATCCTTCAGCATTGGCCAGCGAAATCAGAAGTCCTCAGAGTCATTCCCTGCACTATTGTAGAAAGCTACGCCATGCCCTTCAGACAAGCCTGAAATTTTATTTATTCTTATCAACAACATGACTTAAGAGATAAAATTTCAACACGACTTAAGAGATAAAATTACTTAAAGATGTATTAAAATTAATACTGACAAATAAAGCGTTTTTTCTATTTGTCCTGCTGTTTTATCTCCCCAGAACGACACTCCTCTTACAGATGCAGCTCATGTATCCATGCCCGTGATGATGCCCAGCTGGGTATCTCAAGGCCATCCAATGGCAGGAGCAGCAGCCCCATGAGAAGCCCCACCTTCTCCTCACACCTACACTACAGATTGACCAGAGCTGTCAATTCACAACTCAAAGAGGAACCCTAAGCCCAAGGGCACAGTGTGCCACTCCATGGCAATCCCTCAGGGAAGACATTTCTTCCTTGACTGTGGTGGGCTGGGGCAGAAGGGAGGTTCAGCACTCAGGTCCTTCACCAGAACATTCCTTCCAGCACAGGTACTCTGCTGAGATGTCCCTTAGGTGAGCAGCAGGTAAGCTCATACAATCCCCCTTTTCAGAAAAACACAAATCAAATTTCCTTTTCCAATTTCTTTCTGCTGCAGCAGCAGTCAGAATGTATCTGCAAAGAGGAAAAAATCACCAGAACTGTAGCTGGCACAAGAGCCACAGTACTAAATGATCTAGTGTTTATATCTAATATGCAGAGATTAAAATAATAAATTTTCTATTTGGCTTGTGCTGCATCATTCAAAATGATTAAACAGAAACAAAAGAGAACTTTTAGATTCAATAGTCTATCCAAAAACATAATAATTTGAGCATTTCTTACTAATACTATAGAAAACAGATAACAGACCTTTCTTCCTTTTCACTACAAGCTTGCAAACTTGTACTTGAGGAACCGGTGATTTTAGTTCATTTTGGGGCTGACAGCCATATACCTCATGCTTAGATGTATTGTCACTGCAATCTCAGTGTATTTTTACTGAACTTGTGTTCAAAAAATGGATATTTCCTGATTCTGAAGTACTTGGGCAAAGGAGACAGATAAAGACATTAATATAATTTTAACCTGTGCAGTAGCAGGTGTAACCTGAGCTTGACACTTGTCATTTATAATAGTGAGATTTACTCCATGTTATTCTCTAGATGCAACAGTTACCATGGTAACTGCATCCCAGTGTACACATTCCACATCACAAATACAAACGGATATTTCCTTTTTTCCACTTAAACATTTAATTGTCAAAATTCACATTTTCTCAGGCTGGATTGCAATTCACTTTGAGAACGAGCCAAAACATAGTTACAAAACTATATGAAAGGGCAGAAGGAAAATGCAGGTGGCATAAGGCCATTTTTTTTTACTGTTCTACCGTATGCAAGACAAATATTTTACAATTAGGAAGCTTTATCTGCTGTATGAACAGATGATCAGTCATTGTTCAGAAGCACAAACCGGGCACACGTCATACCCATATATTTTCCATTTTAAATCCACATTCCTGCTTTACTGCAATTTTATCTATTATCTCAGCTAGCAGTTGTGCCCTTTTATTATTGCTCACTCTTGTAATGCATCAAGTGTATGATCCTCAGACTAATTCCAAGGGAAAAAAAAAGCCTAAAACTGGCTTCATGCACAATGCATTTTCAGTAAATAAGCCCCTGTGGGACAAATATTACACCATGCATGAGAATCACCACGCAGCTCTCATTAAGACTAACACGTGTTGCATGCCTGAATTACATAATTTGCTAAGTTATTTGTACAGGTAGAGTTGTGAACACTCTATCTGGGCCAATTCTTGTATGAACAGCAGTACTTTACAATTTTCTTCAATATTATAATCTATATTTTTATAATGATTGTTACTTGGAAGCACTCATACCATTACATTTTTTCAACTACACCTACTTTCACAGTAAAATTCAACTGAAAAGTAAAAAACTACTAATTGCACAAGTGACTGCCTATTATTACTAATTAAGAGTTCTACAATACATACAAATTCTATGTTAAACAGCAGTAAATCTAAATGTTATTTACAAATTTTTTTACAATCTTTTACATTTTTTATACACTAGATGTATAGATATATAGATAGTATAAAAATACTAAAGATAATAAATTTTTTTAAATGTTTTTTGTTGGAGTGCCATATAGAACTATATAATAATTTTATTCTGTTAGAGCTCCTGAAACTAACATAATTTTAAACAATTTGAAACTTGAAACATTGAAAACTATTCATCCCCTGCAGTTTTCATATCAATCATTATGCTAGCACTGAGTTTTTTTTAATAGATTTCTAAAGATTTTTGAAGAAAAATGGCAGATATTTAGCATTATCTATCAAGCCATAATTCCTCTCTATTAATCACAGAATAAGGGCTAGAAGAAGACACAAATCAAATTGTAACAGATATTACTTGCATTTGGTTCCTAAACAGTAATATTTCACCATTGCATTTATGATCTACTTGACAACTGCTCAATCTTTTTTGTTTGGTCAGTTGGTTTGGCGTTTTTATCTTTGGTTTTGTGGGGGGTTTAAGGAAAAAAAAATATTCTTCTGCTTTGCAACAAATACTAGCTTTTTATATATACAGAAAGGTCACTAGAAGAAAAGCTAGTAAAAGTGTGTCTTGTCTAATAAAGCCCAACTATTCAACATACATATAGAAATAACACAATTCAGTGTCTCTAGTCTCATCCTGTAAATGAAAACTTTGGATTCTTATACTTGTGTGTTCAAATCTCAAGAAAAATTAAGTGGATGACAGTGGATGACTTAAATGACAGAGAGGAAAGAAGATTCAGCAACAGCTAGCAGAAAAGTTTATCAGGTGCTCCAGAAGGTTTACAAGTCTCCTGGAGAGAAGAAAGGAGGGATCCAAACAGATAAAAGGAGAACAGCAGCAGCAGGTAGCAATATTTGCTCATCAAATCATGGCCCACAGCCATTGAGAAGGGGGTGTGAAGTCTAAGTATGACACCAGAGGAAAATACTGGTCTTATGGACATCATCTGTTACTTCTACATTGATTTGCATTTCTACTTTGGTCTGTCCTACAAAGTTGGTTTTTCTCCAGGTTTTGCAAAGTTGACTGGAACTTCATTGTATGTTTGTAAATAAGATCAGCCAAATAGCTCATGATACAGAATAGGGCCATGCACATTAATTAAAGTCTGTATAGAAATGTGCAATCTTAACACATGAATATGCTATTTTTACTACAGCCATAACTCCCTCATTTTTACAGAGGCCAAAATAATAATTTTTACCCAATGTTACTGCAGATAGATCAGATGAGGTACCATCATCTGAGACCTTGAGTTAGGTAAAAATTCTCCATGCTCTCAAAAGAAGTTAACAAATGAGTAGTTGCCTTTGTCTTTCTTCAGATGGAAATTAGAGCATTGCAACAACATAATCACAAGAAATGCACAAGAAGCTCAACAAAAACCCATGCAAAGAATTTCTAACATGAAGCAGCAAGTAACAACCTTTGCTTCAGTAGCCAAAACATTTACACATATACACTGTGAATCTGTACCTATATAAATAAGATACACATATATGTATATATTTTAGGTCAACTTCAAACTATGTATGCACTTAGGTTTGGAAAAATGGGACAATAAAAAGAAAAAATCATCTGAAGCTTATCCTTTATCTCAAAGCCAGTACAGATACACATTAATTCTGCTACAGAATCTGCCCTATGCCCAGAACAGTTCTACACCTCCTTAATATGCACTTACAGATACATCTGCACTTGATCTTTTCCCCTATGCAGCCTACTTGAGTAACATCTACAATTTCACCTGAGATAAGTCTTTCATTATAAAACAAATTGTCTCAAATACCAGTATGTCTAAAGAATCATCTTGTTCACAAATAACGTTCCTTATGTTCCTGTGATTTAGTGCATTATGAAAGCATTTCTAAGCATTTGAGTTTGCTGCAAGAAAAAGGATAACTATCCTAGCTTTCTATGCCTTTATTTTATTTGTATCAACTTTTTAAAAAAAAAATTAATTAACAAAGGCAATCACAGGCAATACTCAATTACATAGAAAGAATTTAAGACATTTTCAAGTCCTACCTACCTCAGTAGCAAACTGCTGCAATCCACCAATATTAATTGGTCCTTCCTCAGTGGCATATAAATTGCAGCCACCAACACAGAGATCTGATGTTGGACACACCATTCCACATGTCAGGCCAAGTGGATTGTCAGAAAGAATCATTTTGGCAGCTCCATAGTAGTTCTGAGGGAAAAAGAGTAAGGAAGAAGAAATAAAAATGAGTCACATACCAATGAAGCAAAAATTCAAACCTTCAAGAGAGAATTTTGTAGTAGAATAATATATAAATATATATGTTAAATAACACTGGCAGTACTTAAATGTGCTAATATGCTATGCAAAATTCCATCAAAGACCCTGAGAAGAAAGTCAGCAAAAACTGTGGATTATTCAAATGTAAACTTTTGCTCTTTAGCTTGCAAAAGCAAAAGCATGTTCAGCCTGAAGTGGGTGTAGGATTTTTAGTAGCTTAGCAAATCTACCTTCAAAAACTACAATTGCTGCATTTTGCACTTGAAAATATTCTCTCCATTTCTAGGTCAATTGGGCAGTAGGTGAGTTGCAACCCTTGATACAGGTATGACCAGAAAGTGCCACTTAGATTACCAGTTCTTTACAACACAGGAAGGAAAAGCTTATTTTACACGTCTCTGCACACCATCTCTGTGGATATTCCTGTCCTTCACACCAGAGCAGTAGTGACAATTTTCCCAGACACATGATGAGAAGACTTTCCATGTAGTCACCTGCAGATATTGCACTACTGAATTCTTTATTGAACTCTTCTTTCTCAACACATACTGATCAGGGCAAACACTTATTCTTCTGTTTCCTTAAATCATAAACCAGGGAACTGATTAAAAATGTTACCTACAATTCACAACTTCAAAGATTCTCAATATTAAGTGGACTTCTTCAGAAAAGGAACAGTCACCAGATATATGAGAACTAAAAAGAATTCTTTCCATAATAAAACTCCAAGGAATGGACTTTAGCAAGTTCCCAGTGTCTGAGGCCATGAGAAAACAACCTCTGATGGTTTTTTCAGCTGCATAATTGTCTTAAGAGGAAGAATCAGAGGAAATGCCAGGAGTGACCTGAAGCATCATTTAAAAGGAGTGAACTATTGAACAGTTCTGCACCTACATTAATGATATCATACCGTAATTAAAGCAAACTTTTTACATATGGTATTTTATGGTGCATTGTCAGTATAGAAGTGTTGTTAATAGTAGAGTATAGTTCTTCCTTCATTTAAGCACTTTTCCCACCCCATCTAGAAGTTCCACCAAGAGAAGTCCATGAAGATGGGTTAAATTCAGAGTTACCATTTAAGACCAGAAGATAACAGAGTACTCCTTAGAACCAGCACATGGCTGAGCTTCCACAAAAGCTTCTCTGGTGAGAAATTAATGCTGGGATCTCATTTCAGCTTTCTCCACACTAGAAGTAACTGAGAGGCCGAAAAACAGTATGTCTCCTACCTCTTCCACCACTTCTTCCATATTCCAGTCTTCAATAATCATCACCGGTAAGAAACTGGTTTTGATAACAAGTACCTTCACCTGTCCTGTCCTGTTCCAGCTGACCCAGAAGAGAGAGAAAGTGTTCAAGCTCTGTGAAGCACCTGGTCATAGCAGACCCCGTGCAATGCCTGCAGCTTTCTTTCAAGTAGGTTAATGCACACAAATGTGCATATTTAAAGCAAGTACTTTGCCACATAGAGGAAGAATCCACTTAGGAATAAAAAGAGCAGTGTCAAGATCTGAAAATTTAACCAAAAATGGGTAAAAAGAATTTGATTTGGGAGGTTCAAATTCACTACAGGCATATTATTAGACTGAGCATGCAATTCTCTAAAGTTAAACCAGATCATTCAGACACATACAGAGATTATCAAGAAAATGCCAACATTCAAGAAATGTATTTGTAACTGGACTCCTTGCTTTCAGTGCTGGTCTACTGCCCACCACGAGCCTCTGTCCTTCACCTGGAAACACAAATGCTGCCTAGGTATACTTTCATGGGATTTCCTTAGACACTATTAAAACCCACTGCAATTCTAATCCTGGCTAAACAAGCAATCCCTTTATACAACTGTTCTGAAGAACCTTCAGTATTTCCCCAGTGGTGACTAGTAAGACATTTTATTATCCCCAATTCTCATTTATTCCAATGTAAAGGAGTATTAGTTAAATTGAAATTGTACATATTAGCAAACAGTTTTGCTCTTTCAGATTAATTATACTGTTTTGATATAGACAGATTATTAGGGATGCTTAAAAAAACCTGTAAAGACACTGCAAGCTCAATTTGGCAGCAAATTACAGAAGTCCAGTTATATTGGAGATGTCACTGACACAAATTTGCAAACAGCAAAGGTGACAGTCAATGCAGGACACCCACATCTTTCTGAAGCAGCAATGAGACCAGCCTAGACACCCTGCAGCATCTTAAGTGGCACAAGATGCCTGTTCCTCAGGCAATTACATCTAGCCATTCCTTTCTTCTACTCTAAAAGAATAATTACAAATTAGTACAGGTGATTTTTCTCACTAACTCAAAGACAAAATGGTTTTCAATGAACTTTTGTTCTCTTTTATGTTTCACACATATTAGACTTATAGTTTTCCTTCCTGTGTTGTCCAGGATCATTACATTCATTATCTTCAACTCTGGTTCAATGGAAACAAAGTGCATTTCTATTTAAGCAACTTCATTAAGGATTTTCTACATTTTTCAGCTTTGTAATTAAAATCTATATACAGACATAGTTATTATGCCTAGAAAGCAAGGCTGTTAAATATTCCTCTTTTAAAATTAATTTTCTTTCATATATATATTCTCACACTTGAGCTGTGCCAATACAAGCAACATCAACACAGCTGGCACATCTTACTTCTTTTGCAAGCTCAAACCAAACTTTTAGGACAGCTATGCTACAGAAAGACAGGGTATGTTAAAGCACAAGTGACCAGAGAAAAAGGCCCAGGGTCAGTACAGGTATAGGACCCAGATCACAGTTTGTTAAGCAGATATCTAAGGAAATCTGTCTCAGAACACCATACCAGAGTTTGATAAGAAGGAAGCTGGAACTGAAGACTGAAGTCTCAATGGGGGTAAGGCCAGCTGCTGCTAAACTCTTACTTTGGGAGAAACAAGATGGAGAATATGAAGGTAGAGACCTGATTTGGGAAGTTTTGAGATACTGCTGTCATGATCATGAGTTCCTGCAGAGTTCCTGGCAGTTCCTGCTACCACTAGTAGTGGCAGCACCTGAAAAAAAAGGAACTGCATCTCTTCAAATAAGAGCTTCAAAAAACTATATAGTACATATTGCCACGCTAAATATTAAGACTTTAAATAAATTGTACCAACCAGTATATATATCCTAGTCTCAGCACCTAAAATAATTTTAATGATAAATTAAAAGACACTCACATTTGAGAACAGCAGGGCAAGGCTTCTGCACTGCTTCACTAGTGTGTTCCAACTGCGCTAACATGGGAACCTCTAGAAAGGTTCCATTTCATGGAAGCACAGGTTTGGAGTGGACTTGGTTTCCTGGTCTGCCAAAAAACAATTACCCTGTGCTAATTTTACCATAGGTAAAATTACAGCACTCTCTAGAAGAGCTGCAGTTCCTATATTCTCCTCTTCTACCTTCTCTGTTCCCACTGCCACTGTTCCTGCTCACTATCAGTGAAAGGATTTTGCCATGTGTTGCTTCCACAGCTGTGCAGTGGCTCAAGAGCAAGTCCACCTGCAAACCTCCTGCCTGCCAGGGCACAGTGCAGTGTGAACACTGGGCTCTGGGCAGGACTTCATGTGCCTAACTCTGAGTTGCTTTATCTCTTTGTCCTTCTATTCTATTTAATCATTTATCCTATCTTTACTGTGCAATTATCTAACATACCAAACATCAGAAAAACGTTTTACAATACTTGACAAAAACTGGCAGATAAATTCAATAAGTCTAGTAAGTTACACTGAGACGTATTATACAAACTGTGTTACAACGCTACAAAGCATTGTAGTACAGCAATAAATGAGAGTTTGTAGTATATGTATAGTATCTTAAATGTTTAGTTACACAAACACACTGTAGTTATGCAGCTTTATCCTTTTTAAGCTGAAAACATGTATTAATGATCATTATATTGATGAGTGATATTAAAAGTAGAATATTCATAAAATAGTCACATCTAAAAAAAATATTGATCACTTCATTTCACAAAACTAGCGTGTAGTAGGCTGCATATAAAATAGACATGCAAAGATGCAGACCTGGCAGGCTGGTAACTACGCATATGTTGTACATGAGAAAGGATCATAATTAAAGGGAGGCTGGTTTCATTAAAATGACACAGTTACTTCAGTACATGGAATAATGCAAGCTACCCTAACAGTTTGGAGTAATTTTTGTAGATGGTTAAATAATAAGATGACTCAGTTGGCCAGTTTTTTACAGACGTCACAGAGGAAGCAAGTCTAAAACTAGAATGTTTCTGAATTTTTTAATGAGATAAATGTCTCCTCCTCTCTTTGTTCATAGAATCTCTTTTCCTGTGCACTTCCATAGAAATAAATTAATCTAACTGGATAAGATGTTTTGTGGTTTCCTACAAAATGTCAATAAATACTACATTGCTAACACAGGGAACAAAAACAAGCCTTAAACAGATATCAATAATCAGAGGAAAACAGGCAGAGGAGAATCTCCACATGTATCATTTGGAAGCATTATATAATTTGCATGCAAATTAGACTGTTTTTTACTTGAAAAAACCTATTAAAACACATAGGATCAATACTGAGAGACCAGAAGAAATTGCCTTTAGTATCAGGAAATGCTTATAGCATCCTTTCTTTCAATTCAATTCAAGAGCTTTTTAAATAAATTTATTATGCATCAGGGTGTTTTGATATTGCAGTTTTCTCTAAACAATGAAGAATATGCATTATTATGGTTTATGTAATAAAAATTAACACACTGACTTTATCAGAATTTGGAAACAGCATGAATACTTTAAAAGTAAAGAAGAAAAAAGTCATCATTTCTTTTTCATCTGGATTTAAGTTTAAAAAAGGGAGACATAGCAAAATACATGGAAAAATATCACCACCTCCTATTCTAGTTCATGTTCTGCAATGGCTTTAAAATTTACTCAAGATGTATTGGATTAAAATATTTCCACAGACCGAAGAGTCACTATTTAAAGTACGTTGTTATATAAGGAGCATTTTTCACACTGACACACACCAGTTCAAATATAACAAGAAACGCCCTCAGTCTGTCAGCCCCCCCAAATATCTTCCAAAGAAGAATGAACAAAACATAACAGCAACTTATCAAATCATACATATTCTATATTATAATGCTGATGATTTTTAATCAATCCAGAAATCTTTCACATCATTTGACTTGTGTCATCATAACAGGACTGTAATTTCACACAGTGTCACTATCTTTTTATGAAAAAGAACGGAAGAAATATCTTGTACTGTCATTTTGTCCTTTGTAGTCTAGAATGTGAGAGATTCCTTAATTGACATAGTGTCATCGCAAAAGTCTATTCTACATAATTACACTACGGCAACTGAAACCAGCTGTCAGCCATTCCATTACACTAAGTACAAACAGACATCTCAAGAAAAGTCACTGCTTCACGTGCATCAATTTAACATCATTCCTAATTTTTCTTTTAAATGCTTTTCCTTTCCTTACTATTTTATTTAGTGACCTGAAATATACTACGATTAACAGAGAAAGCTGAATAAAACAGCACTTTTGAAAAACCCAGGGCCTCAAAGTAGTAAAGATTAATTGTGATGAATATCTGTATCTAATTATTACCAGTCACCTAGCAGCTTTCTGACTTCCACAATCCTTCATTGTATTAGCAGTACCCCACCTACAGTATTTTACGTATGAACTGTGACTCTTCGTTTTCTACAGTCTTTGCAATGGCATATAGATGTCTTTTGTTAATTTAGTCAGAGTTCCTCTGGCACAGAAAAAAACCCATCATTCTGTTTTTCTCACCTGTCATAATCCTATGTCTCTCAACACCCTTTCTCTGTGGCAATCTTCTCTTCATTTATTTTCTCTTAGCAATTCCACAACTTTTTGTACATTGTTTTCCTCTGTCTACACATTCTTCATTTTTCTTATTTATAGTGTATTACCACAAACACATTTTCCTTTACTCCCTCAATCTCCCAAACTTCAGATTCACCCTTATCCCTTGGTATCCATCTCTATCTTCCAGTTTGTTCTTTCTCTGATTTCTCCTTTGAAAAAACAGAATTTCACTCTTGAAAATCCCACACATATTTTCAATGGTTTCATTTACATCTACAGATTCCTCTGAAATCCTGAAACTTGCTTCCATGTTTCACAAGTTTCTCTGTACTGTTCCTGACATTAATTTCTCCCTCCTCCATTTCCCTCCCAGTGTTCTGCACAGCCCCGGGACAACCTTTTACCATTTACCCAGAGGACAACATGGCTTTGCTGATTTTGGGGATTGGGTTGTTTTAGAGTTTGTTTTCCAATGTGGTTTTATTTGATTTGGGGATTGTTGGGGGGCATTGGGCTCTTTGTTTTTGTTGTTCTTTTTTCAATGCTTGCCTCCAATAGTCTCTTAAAAAGAGTTGACGTGTCAGTGCAAACCAGCTTATCTTTATTATTAAGGGATATGGGAGAAAAAGGTCTTTCTGAACACAGAAAAAGTCAGAGTCAATGTCAGGAATCATTGTAATAATGCATTGTTTGAAATAAAAATGTGAGAGCTAGTCACAGAGGGCTAGAGTGACAAAGTGAGTTCTATGAGTACAGATAACACAACAGATACTTCTGTACCCCCAGTTCTTCATTACAGACTGAGACTATATAGGCTGAGTCACTCACTCCTTATGCCTGTGCTGGGTAACAAAAGTTGATATCCCTGTGTGCACCAACAGTTGTTTTTCAATGCTACTACTCAAACCATAAAGGCGTCTGATAATAAAAAGCTCCAAGACTCTCTCACTGAGCAGTTCAAAGGTAAAGCATGTGAGGAGCTGTTGCTTTCTAAAGGGCTGCTTCTGTGGCACAGTTTTGCTGAACAGGAGAACAGCTGCACACCCTACAAGTGTTCAGGCTGAAAGATGCTTCCGGGAAATTGTAGGTTTTTCTGCTGCCGTAAAACATTTGTTTGTGCCAGTCCTAAGGGAAAAGTGCTAAAGCTCCATTTTACAAATTCCTTCTTGCTTTGACATATCAACACAGGAAAAGGAGGGCATACAATCCTAAAAATCATTCCTGATGCTACTTCAGGGCTGGGGGGCAAAGCTTCTCCTGCAGCAGCTAAACGTTTGGACTTTTTTTAGCGTTCTTCTTTTTTCTTTTTAAAGAAATAAACAACTAAGAAAGCATTTGTTCATTATAAAGGAATACAGGTTTTGCAATGTGATGGTATTTAAAGAAGACAGCTGGGAGTCAGAATACTTGTTTGCCATCTTCTGATGTTTAGAAACAAAAATAGCAGCGTGTGCCTGGTGAATTTGAAGTCTGATCTCTGAGAGACACAATTGCAAGCGGTCTATGAATTGAGAAACACAAACTGGGAGGACACAATGGAATAGATTGTACCTTTATAAAGTAGAGTTGTAATCCAGTTTGTATGGAAAAAGAGAATGGAAGTTGTGGCCTAAACTCAACTGAATCACAGCAGCTAACACAATACAGCATAAGTGACATCCTTTCTCTCAAAGAGGCTCAAGGCTCATTGAGTCTGGCAATTCAATTACCCTCTCAACCCAAGAACAACCCTCCTCCCTTGTCCCTCTTCTACTCCAGAGCTCAGGTCTAATGGCAGAACAGCCAGAACAGCTACATTGTACATAGCCGGTAAACATCTAAAAACCCTCAGGCTTAAGGGAACAAGAATCCCTGACCCTTTATGATTGCTATAGCCATTTCCCAACAAAACAAACCACATACAATAGAGCTTTTTAATACCTGACAAAGTAATTCATTTTCAGTTTACTGCTGTCTAAATAGTCCATATTAATAATGAATCATGTTTAAATAAATACCTGCATGCAGTACTGCTTACACAAGGATAAGGACAGGGAATTTTTTGAACACACTCTTCTCTAAACAAGTAGAAGGGTAACCAGCTGAAGCAAGTTTTTGAAGTGGGTGATGAGATATTCAGAAGGAGGACACGGACTTCAGTAAGTCTAGAAAATGTACCCCAATTCCCTGAATCTACTGGCCTCAAACACCTGTATGTTCTATGTTTCACCTGTTTATTTCTTCTAGAAGCTACCATACATATTTATAAGCTTTTGGATTAAAAATGGAAGTTTATTTATAAGATGAAAACAGCAAAAACAAATCTATCATATTTAAAACAATTTTCAATGACATGCAAAATATCTTTGATCAGCTTAAGGAAGAATTTCAGTGACGATAATACAGAAATTTCAATCAGGCTGAATATTCAGACTGCTGAACGACAATATCTAACTTTTAATTTCAATAGAAGTTTAGCAAAATGCATAACAAAGTGAAAAAATATTTTCTGGTTCCATTATGAACTATCAAAATTATAAATTATATGTTTTAGTGTTCAAAAGCACATCATTCTTGTCTTCTATTTGCTCTAAAAGCGTATGGTGCAGGTACCACCACAGCAGAAGAATGAAAGAGAGCAGAGGACACCACAGGAGCAGCCTGGTAGCTGGCTCTCACACAGATTTTGCCAGATCATGACTTCAGGTGAATCATTTCAACTTTTGGTACCCCCTCTCAAATTCCTTTGTACCTTTGACAGAAAGGTACAAGGTACATTATGCCACAAACTATACTGTGGTTGTGAACAGATGCCTACATTCACGAAAATAAATGCAGCAGTGACAGGCTACAGATTATATATGAAAACAAGTCTATATGCATATACTGGGCATAATGCCAATTACTGCAAACCACTGCAACACACAGTTACATGATAATTGATACACACATTTTAATGTCTCCTCTTAACCTAATGTTTCTTGTTAAGGTACAGAATTTACTGGTGTCTTCTCCGTACCACACAGTCTAGTAAAAGTAATTTGGCTGTTCACCTGCACATGGAAGTGCTGCTGTTACCCACCCACTTCACTCAGTGTTACCTGTGTTGGCCTTCAGCTGCACTTAACAGTGAGAAATGTAAGAGCATAAAAAGTAGACAGATAATCCTTTATAGCATCCTCAGTAGACTATAAGTCTAGTTGGGCTATACAGATGGAAGTCAAACGGCAGCTGATCATTCCACAAATGGGAAGAGTAAGCTTTAAGAGGTATGGAGAAACCAGTATCCAGTCATCTCTAGGCTATCCCAGATGGCCTAATAATTCTTGTCACATCAACTTTGCAGTAACCTTCATTTATTTCTATTTATGGCCATTAAAAGTAATTTTTAAACCACAATTCAGAACAATGTTTTTAAGGTTTTGTTATGATCATTGTACAGTAGCCTATTAAGAAAAGGTACAGTACCCCCAAAGAGGGGGGCCTGTTTATTTCTGTAGTATGTTAACAGTCCCAGTGAATGAATACACTTGCATTAAACAGAGGCTCTTACTATAAAGGACAAGATAATATTCCTTGACATTATCATCTTTATACCAAATTTCTGCCCATAGGAACTTCAAATTACGATCACTTCTAAAAAAAAAAAAAATAGAAAACCACAAACTGCTCCCCCTCCCCTTTAATGAAAGGAGAGGTTTGTAACTGTAATGCTTCATGTAGCAGAAAGGTTAAATAATGACATTACAATGCTCAGGTTTTTGATTACCATTGTATTTGAAAACCATCAAACCCAAAAACTTTATAGAAAAAGTGACATGAAGAAACAGATCTGCACTATACACTAACTGTACTGGCACAGAAAAATCAAAATTAGCTGACTCAAACTTAAAACGTCTGTTCTAAACACTTTATTTTGAAGACTTTGCAAAGATAAGCCTTGAAATGCAATCTCACCCACGAAATTGTGCATAACTGCTGTTATCTCCTGCCACGTACAACTGCAAGCCCGACTTTACCTTGTTTGCAATACTTGTGATGAATGACTTGATGTCCAGATTAGTTGGGCAACTCTTCTGACAGGGGGCATCTGCACACTTTAAGCATCTACAGGAAGAAAAGAAAATGTGTCAAGGAGACACGGAATACAAGTGCTGCCAATAGCATTAGGTTTTCAAGTTAGCATGCTAAAAGATAAGTCACAAAGCAATAACGCACAACACTTTCATAGAATTTCTATTTAAAACCTCAAAGCACTACATGATCATTACTGACAGTCATCAGCACAGATTAGTTATGTTTTGTTGACTGCACTTTACATAGGAAGGCAGAGGATATCTTCTACAAGCACACAGAAACCTGCTGAAGTATTAGGAAAACCTCAAATTGCATAGAGGTAATTTTTGCCCTGGAATCCATGACTGTTAAACTTCTGACCAGTTCATTTTTGTATTTGAAAGAATACATGCTGTGAACCTAAATTTATTATCGAACTTCTGGAAGGCTCATTAAATGCTGAATGTTGGACAATCAGACATACAAAAGCAGCAGTATTTCCACAAAAGAGGGAATTACTTTTTACTGTATGTCCAAAGAGTAAGACTAGCTGATGAACTTTCAAGTTACTTCTCTATGAATTTCCTGTGATAAGTCTCTGACTTCTGAAAACAATTCAGCAGTCTTATACATACTCACAACCGAAATCCCTAAGATCTTCTTTCTGTCATTTCTAATGACAAAACCTAACTAAGTAATAAGGTGACAAAACATCCTAAGTAATAAAGATTGATTTTCTGGTTTTGCATAGTCATACATGAGGGTGTAATGATCTGATTGCTTGCACCAGTCCCATCTAAGGATTAAGTCTTCAGGACAGTCTACACAACTTGCAAACCTAATTAAGCAAACCTAAAAAAAAGATAAAAGTCAGCTGAAAGAGTAAAATGGTTCTCTATTAGGCACAAAGGTATTGGTAGACAGCCTTGGTTTTATAGATCAATGATTATTGTAGGTCAAATGCCTCACGACTTGTCTCAGAATTCATTAGGTTATAACAGATGCTCTTTTGATACTGTTTTAGTAACATTCAGAATTAATGCAAATTGTGAGTTTAACAATCTATGGAAAACAAAATAAAACTTGTTTTTTACGTATTATTTGAGCCCAGATACTTACATAAGTTCCACAAGTCTACCTTAATTATTGTTATTCATTGCTAGGTAACAACATTGTGGAACTGGCTGGGACAGAGCATTTTAAAACACAGAAAAGCTACAAGAGGCTAGTGGACTATATACAAAGAAATTAAGAGCACTTTAAAAGGAAATAAATGACTGGAATACCTGCAGCAAAACACTGTTCTGACTTTGTCAATCACACACATTTTTTTGTTGTGTTTTTTGTTTGGTTTTCTTGTAGTTTTCTCAGTTAAAGGTGGAATACAAGAGAAAGGAAAGCTAGTTAAGTAAAGGATTAATTAGCCTTTCATCTTATTATTCATTATCATCTAGCTGGGTATTGCAGACGATATGGAGCCAGCAAAATTTGAAGGCACATGTGGTAGTGGCTGTTTGGATGTTCTCACAAGACTAGTCACGGAAAAAAGGCCCCAGAGGATATACTTAAAGTAAACAGGTCTCACAGGCTGCAAAAGATGGGAAACCTGCAGAAGCCAAACCTGGGTTCAACACTAGCTGGGTTACTAGTTTAGCTAGGTGGCATGTCAGAAAAGCATCTTAGGCAGGTTTAGTTGTGGCAGCTCCACACGACACTGCCCCGCACCACCTGTGACAGGTACATGTTAAAAAGGCCTTAACAAGGAAAGGTGGGACAGGGGGACCTCAAAAGGTTGTGGCCAGAACACTGAGTCACAAGGATGCTTTTAGCATTCTAAGCAGACAAGAATTTCTCTTATTTGAAAAAGGCAAAGTTCTAGTTCTAGAAGCAAGCAAAAAAGGAGATGCACTAGGCAAAATAACACCAGTATGAGGGCTCAGATGAGCAGTTTGCCTGTGTAGGCAGTAAGGAAATAACAGAACTCAAAAACCATGCAATTAAAAAACACATCCGATTCCATTATGACTTTTTATTCTTAACTTTCCTCACTGTGCTTTTCTTTAAAATACAACAGTCCTGTATTCAAAATCAGAGGAAACACACTGAACATAAAATAAATTCTGTGGATTATATATAGAACAATCTCATGTCATAACTGCAAGGCACCTGGCAGGATAAACTGTGTACAGATTACTCGTTCAGACTAGCAAGCATCTTTACCAAATTCTCTTTTGATTTTTGAGCTGCTTCACAAATAACAGCTGTTGAAAATGTCAGCTACTGGGAGGGGCAGGTAATGCAAACTTGAATGTGAGCTTTGGGGAGGAGGGGAGGGTGCCATGAATATGCCAGTCCAGACTTTCTCTTATAATAATACCATCTTCCAGGCACTCTGCAGACTAAAGTGCACCAGGCTGCCATTAATCCCACTTATCACCATGACAGCTCAGTAATTACACTCCTGCTATAGCTAGGTACTGTAAGGTACTGTAGTCCTAATAAAACATCAAGCGCTGTACTGAATGCATGCTGGTGAGGTGTTTTATTAAACTTGGGGGGGTTGATCACCAAGTGACATTAGTGTTGACCTATTTTTCTATCTGATAATAAATTATCCTTTGACCATACCATCACAGATATTACAGAGTGCATTTACTGTACAAAGGAGCAAAGGTATCGCATTCGAATCAGGCAAAAAGAATAAATAAAGTAGTAGAGTTACACGCCAGAAAGTTATTACATAAATTGCTGCGAGTGATTGATCCTTTCAAAAATCACAGGCAAAATACCCTGCTTAAGGGAATACACCAACAATTACCATGAGCTTCAGTTCCACATGCGTATACTCCAATGGAGAAACATTGAGTATTATACTTCCTTTATTTTTCTTCAACTGTCCTCCCATCCTGAGAAATCCCACCTCTTACTTTGCAAGGTTATTTTATTACTATGATTTTGGTTCAAAATACTGTAAACAAATTAGAAATTTAGATTAAATGTTTCTAATTCACCCATTAGCTCCCAGCAAATTAAATGAAGATGTGCATGCTCACTATTAAAATAAACCCAAACAACCAACATTCTGAACTACATGCAGATCTGTGCTAATCTGAGAATATATACCTCAGCATTTTTTAGAAAAAATATAGGAAAAATCCTACCAACTATAAAAAAACCCACCCTACACAGTGAATTTTTCTCCCATTGTTCATGGAACAGCATCTCCTTTAGAAACATATAAGCTGTTTTGAATCTTAAAAGACACCACATTCACTTCACATGTGTGAATTTCCATATAAAAGGCAACACCACAATCTTTGCACTGCAGAGAATAAAAGGAAGCCATAGCCAAGACTAATTTCCAGTTAATAGCTTTTGTTGTACAATTGTTGAAATATTACCCAATGTTTTATTTTAAAGTTAAAATATCTGACCAACAGTCCCATTTCCAGGTATAGGCCAGCTCTTAATACACTTTTGCACCTAAACAAAGAAGGGCAATTTAGTTGTACTGTTACCTAAAAATGCAGCCAACAATTGTCTATATAACTGGCAATAACCTCACCTGAAGCACAATCACATGAATGCTGAAAGGCCGGGGGTGAAACAGATAACCCAGAGTAATATTCCTCAACAAATTGTAGCTGATGACCCATCAAGTCTTCATGTATCACAAAATAGACCAAATAACCTTTATTATGGTTACTGTATGGTTACTGTTGGCAGAGGTTTAGAAGCAAATTGAATCCTAATTCATTTATACAGGTTTCTGCAGGACATAAACAGTCATTTTGAAAAAGGGTTTCCAGCTCTACTACTTGTAGAAATTTCTAAACTTTATCCACAGCTCAGAGAAATAGCCCAGATGAAGTTCTATGCGTACTTCCTCAGGCTTTGGTCAATTAACTTAAAGAGAATGGTAGAGCTAATTGCACCCAGTAAATAAGGGGTTGGTTTGAACAGGAGACCTACTTTGACCCAACCAAGGCTCTTCTTAGTTCCAAGTCTCTTGCACCACTCTAAACACTGAGCTGGGGACACTAAGCACTGAAATAAGAAAGTGGCATGTCAGGAAGAAATTAATCTATTTTTTCCAAATAAAGGTAAATTCCAAGTTGAATGCCCCTTGTCTTTGATAGCAAAAGTGAAGAGCATTAGATAGATTTTTCTTTTGTGATTCAATCCTTTCACTATTTATAGCCAATCCTGTAGAATTTAGGCTTTCTTCTCCCCATTTGGTCTTGCTTCTTGCTGTACTGAAAGAGGGTCAAGGACAAACCTAAACAGAGATTTGGACATATATAGACTCGTTTACAAAAGGTAAGGGATGCCTTACATAAATGGTAAGCCATTGGTAAAAATCTACTGCTGGCAGCTGGGGAGAAAAAAAAAAAGCTGCCATTATTTTCCTAACTAATAACAAACAAAAAAATCACACACCCAAACCTAACAATCACAGAGGAAAATCCCACATCCTTTTGTCTTTGTGTTCATCACATTTCACAATGGATAGAAGAGGGAAAAAGGATTATAAAGTAACCACGAGATGTTTTGCCAGGTTGAAATTCCAAAACACTAACAGTTGATACATGGGTTTGATGAGTACCAAAGACAAATGATACTTACAGGAATATTCAAAGTCAAGAAACAGAAAGAGGAATTCTCACATGCAAGGCCAAGAACTTTGTTATGTAAGTACAATGTGGCAAATATAACAAAATCTTAAATTAGAATCAACTATGAAAACCATTCTGGACAACAGAAAAACAAATCTAATTGACAAGAAACACCTCTGAACACAAAGGGCACCAGAAACTCTACAAAACACAGCAATACAGACAAATAGATATCCTGGTCCTGGATATGTAATACTGGGTGAAAGGCAGCAGTCTTTTAGGTTATTTTGCAATATGACACATGAAAAATTCTATGTGAGAAATGCTCAGCCTGTTAGCAATGCACAGAAGCCATAAGAAACAAAACATTCAGTATCATGAAAACTGGCAATACTAGTTCATATCTGAAGAAAGAAGGAAAGACTCCCGCACTGTCACTTTTGCCTCTTCAGTCACCTCAAATTCTGCAACCCTTCTATAGGATCCATAAAAAAATGGCACTACTTCTCTGTCGTAAGTTCACATGACCAGAGGAAGCAAATTTTAAATAGAGGCACTCAACAGGATTAGAGGCAGACATGGCTGCTGGCAGTTACAGGACGCTTAAGGGAGGTGCTTTTTATTGAAAAGAACAAATGATCAGAGTTGAAAGTAAGTCTTCAGACACAAAAACCTCCTACCCTAGTGCAGAATAATGGCACTTACAGACAAGGTTATTTTTGGACACTTAAGAGGTGGTGAATCATATGGACATAGGCTCCAAATCATTCTATTCATCAATGCTTCATCTTTCTCTTTTCTTCTTTGGCTTTCTACACAGCCATAATTCTTTTCTCATCTACTTCTAAATCCCCTTTGAGCACAGGAACTCTCCTCTCCTCTTCTGCTTGGTTGTCTTCCTGTAGTCTTTCCTCCCCATTCATCTGAAACTTTTCCACATCTCTGTCTTGTAACTTTCTATCATCTTTCATCATAACTTCATTTTAATGGACAAAGCTGATAACAAAAAAAGGAGCCACTGTCTGCCATCAGGTATCTATGACAGTGGTGTAAGGAAAGTGTGCACCAGTCACTTTACAGTCCATCTTCTGCATTGTTGTCAACTACCATCCAGCCCTTCAGAAACCTCCATTTCTGCACTAAAACTGTCATTGCCTAATGCCACATCTTCTGCATACTATGGACAGTGCTATCTTGGTCTGTGATCAGGCACACAAATGGAGCCTAGCAGAGGAAAAGCAGGTTGGTGGGATTTCCTCTTAACCCCTTGCTGAGCAGTGGGAACACAGCTGGGCTCTGTCTGCGCTGAACCGTGGGGACCAGCCTGCTCCAAGTCAGTTGATGGGAAGTTATATTCTCCTTAAATTCCTCCTGTCATTTTACTGGGACACAGAATTTTTCACCAATCATTCTGCAATATCACCTAAAAGATTGCTGCCTTTCACCCACTTCATTTATATAACTTGTATATCATTATTTTAATCGTATTTCTCCAATTTATAATGTTGCTGAATAAAGCTGTTATATAAATTAGAGGGATTAAAAATAGAAAACACAGTTCTGCTTACAGAGTACTGAGGCACAAAGTATGAATATCAGCTGATGCCAAATCAGAAAAACTGTATCATCCTTTTGACATATTAGAAATCAATTTTTTTTATATTGATGGTGAAAATAATTTCAACCATCCATTATTGCAATACTAATTCTAAGCATGCTCCCCTTTTTCTTGTTTCATAGTAAGCATTATGAAATTGCTGTGTTTTCAACAGTATTAATCAACATTCAAAAGTCATTAAATTGTCCCAGAAAAATGATGCCTACTTAAAGGTTTCATTATTGCCAACAAAGTATTTTTTATTTAAATCTTAAAGTTTTTAGTTACAAAAACAAATACTTAAAAGTCAATCTGCAATTTCTCCATTAACACTGATTAAATTTCATATATTTATGTCATATATTAATTAGTATTTTCTCAACATCATAGGAACAACGAATAGTTTCCTGCTTATGATAATAAACTTGATAGTACTCATACTATTCCACGAGAGCAAAAGACTCACAAGAAACCCACTTGTTGATAAAACACTGATAGTACCTATTTAGACCTCGCACTGTGCTCTTCAAGTCCTTGAAAGCAACACTTTACCTGCCAAACCAGCCACTTGTGGCCCAGCCACACCTCACCTTCTGGAGCTTTTTAAATGGGTACATTTATGTTCACCACAACAGTGATCCCTTTCACATAAGAGACAGCTGTTACACGATGTTCAATATCCTTTTAATCCTCGATAGACCGTAGACAGAAAGGTTGACAGAACTGACAGTTTTTATTATGGCTTGTTCTGTACACAATAATCTTCTTTCACCTGGACTATTATCCCAGAAGTGTTACAGATATTTTGACTTGTATCAAATATCCTTTCTAGGGTTTTTAGGAGATAAGAAATTAGTTTTATGTGGCATGATCATTGTCCTGTGTAAATTAACTTTCCAAAATATGAAACACCTGTTGTCTGTTTATCTTAATGTCAACAAAACTCCTCTGGGTTCACTTCAGGAATGATACACTTTACAAGTTTAGTCAAAGATGCGTTTTGTCCCAAAATGCCTTCATCATCTACGCACATCTTACAAATGCCACTCTGTTCAATATATCATTAGTATCAGGGACACAAATCTACCATTTATTTGCACTGAAAACACTGACTAAATTTAAGAATAACATATATAAACAATCTATCATACAATATAACCTAACTAAAATGCATTAATTGATAATTTAAGAAAATGTTCTCAATCAAAAACTACAAACCCAGCATAAATTGATTTCCTCACTACAGCACCTGTCTTGCAATTTAGGCATGCCAGCAATTCTACCACAATTAACGGAAGAGTGATTTAAACAACGAACTTTTGTGGAGAATTAGTTTTTGGAAAGGCAGTAATAGCATAGTAAACTAAAGCTTCCCTTTTTTAGGACCTGAGCACCAAGAAATTCCCCAGCTCTCTCTTTTCCATCACCCTGCAATTATCCACAGATCTGACTGAATGCTGATCTAGAACCCTGCCACTCACAAGTCAGGCTACACTGCTCTCTGCACACAATCCATTCCCACCATTTCCCAACTCATGATGCTAATATTAGGCACTGGGAATGTGGGAGAAAGGGAGAAAAGAGGGCCAAAGACCAGAAAGGTTTTAGCTTTGCTGTTGGTGTCACCTGAACATTTGACCCTACACTGGGCATAATCTGGAAGCAGGTGAAAGCACAAATTAAATCATTGAATTTTGGATTAAAAATAAAAGCTTCAAGGGCTCCAATTGCTCTTGTTTTCAAATTTGCAGAAACAGAAAAGAATTATCAGTTTTGGCTGCCACTACAGTTTAGAACTCCAGAGAAAATTGAGAGGTCAGTCACCTTTCCACTGCAAGCCAGACAAGATGCTTCCTCCAATAGAGGAGGTAAGTCATTGACCCCAGCTGATCACCTCTTCCCAAGTTTTAAAACTTGGAAATAAAAGCAAAGTTTCCGTAATAAATAAAGCTCAGTCCTTCCAGACAATGAACACTCCAGTTCATTATCAGACTGCTTAACTGTGCTCTATTTTAATATGTGCGTTCCCCAGTGGGGACCCAGTCAGACCATTCACGTGCTTATAAGGAAAATGCTTAGACAATTTCTTAAGCCAGCCCCATACAAATCTTCCAGAAGTGAGTTCCCAGCACCTCAGTGTCCTCACTCTTCCTCATCTTAAAATTGCTGCAGCTACAGATTTGAGAACCATGTGCTTGCCACTACTTCTTCTTTTCCCTCTCTTAGAAACAATGAGAATTCAGCAGAGGCTCCTAAGATTTAATATTTTGTC
Organism: Trochalopteron elliotii; assembly: GCA_024734555.1. Lineage (NCBI taxonomy): Eukaryota > Metazoa > Chordata > Aves > Passeriformes > Leiothrichidae > Trochalopteron > Trochalopteron elliotii. The sequence continues at coordinate 3,930,640 of JANPWX010000273.1, read as the reverse complement.
TAGAAATTGCATGTGTACAAGGACTTTTTCATCCTCTTTTTCAAATTAAGAGGTTTGTTTAAGATACCTTAACAAGTGATACTGTAACTTGTTAATATGCTCAGTCATCAAGAGCCAGAAAAAAAAAGGAAATCTGACTGCTATTTCAGCTCTGATTTTCTATGCTGCAAATAACTGATACATTTTTTTAGTCATAAGAAAATAATGATATACTGTTTATAACATATACGCATTTGTTTTAAAAGGTGGCATTTTCTTGCATGCTTTGATGTTTAAGATAATTATTTGGCTTTGCTTTTCTACCTTAAATTTACTCAAAAACTAAAGATTCAAAACCAGCATCCCCTCAACAAATGAAAAGAGCTTTATGACACACAGAAATCACAGAGGGAAACTAGAGAGGTGAGCACAGAGTAGAGACAAACACTAAATAAATTAGTTTACACTAACAATCAATGTTGCATTCTTTATATCTTGAGTTTAAAGATATAAGTAACATTTTAATAGTAGATAGTTGAAAATTCAGTCTTAATTGTTTGCAAGAAGGAAATACACGAACTCATTAAGACTAAATGATTGGTCTTGTGCTACAACCAGATTTTGCTATAACCACCGTCACTCGGAAAAAATTTTACAACATTCATGCACTCACACTACAATGATATGAATAAATGACATAGCTGAAAGTCACTGTCCAGACTTCACATTATGTGAAACCAATACATAATTATTTTTTTTTTTTAGCTGGGCGTCTCCCCCTACTAAAAAAACCCACCCAACCAAAACCAAAACAAATCAATAAAGAAAACCCACCAAACTAAACAGAACAAAACAAAACAAAAAGACATGGACAGAGTGCTACTGTAGATGACCAAACAAATTTAACACCTGACCCCCTTGGTAGCAAGGCTGCCTCACAGAAGCATCCCACTGTATACTGGTACCTCTCCACACTTTCATTCTTCCAGTGTAGAAATCTCCTACATGCAAATCTCTCCCATGCAAACTACTTAACTGGAGAGAGCTGTTCAAGCTTTACAGTTTCACCAGGCTACATGGACAGAAGGCTGGACTATATGACCCAACAGGTTTATACTATCTTTGCAATTTCTCCTAGTATGCTGAATAACGGCCTTTTAAAATGGCAAATTTATGTCTGCTTATCTGTCTACAGTTGACGTTTCCCACAGAGATAAGCAGACTCTAAAAATTTAAGAGTTCACGTCTGTCTCAAGTTATTTAGGACTAGAGGAGTGACGTGAGTATTTATTTTCCTTATAAATTAAATCCTTACTTTAAGAACTTTACCAGGCACCCCAAAATTAGGATAAATAAAAAGGACTGTAGTTAAAAGAACAGTACCCAAAGGATCTAAAATCTGAAATATATACAAGGACTTTCCAAGTATAAAGCACATGAAAATCTTCTGAAAACAGTTTAACTTCTGAGCACTACAGCATGGCCTTTTAGGTCAATGTTTATTGGCAAAGAAAACTACATCTGTTAGCTGAACATAGAAAATACTCTGGACTCTCAATGTCAAGAAGGCTTTGGGAGGGCAACTGGAGAATAATCAGTGTTTGCAAAAACAGGACAAACATTTTTTGCTAAAAAGAAGACACAAAAATCTTGCATTTTAGGTTTCACCTTTACAAGCTAAGCAGGGAGAATTTTCACATCCTTTTAAGAAGATTATATAAAAGAAAGTATTTGTCACATTTCCTCCCATACTGAAGTTAATGGCATAAGAATGAATACATTTTCTGTGATGGCTCAGCAGTTAAGTGCTGTCTGGAAAATATTAAAAGAAATGTGGGGTTTTTTTCAGAGAAACACAGCTTCAAGAAATGTTAGGATGCATTAAAAAAAAAATCATTAATCTGTTGGATCACGATAGTTTGATAGATCATTGTTCTTGAATATGTGGCATGCTTCTTCTTTGTACATGCTCAAATTGTTAGACCTACATCAAATACAGCAATCCCAGGACTGTAAATGTAGTGTGGCTGAAAAAGCACACTTTTCCCATTTCCCAAAGGCATTGCATTTTCAAAAACCTGCTGGAAGGATTTAAATATTCTCTTTTGGTAGATAGTTTTGCTTGCTACAAATGAACAGATGTCTGCCTTTTGGCAATTCTTTTTTATGCAGTTATTTGAAAACAATTACAGAAAAATATTAAAATTTATATATAAAAAAAATACTCCACAAAGATCTGCATTTCTCAGACTAGTCACACAGACATTTCAGAAAGCCTAGGAATCAGTACAAAATGCTTCCTCCCTTCCATCCTCCATTAGTACCTCCTCTACACAAAATCACAGAGTACACATTACCAACTCCCCAACTGCTCCTGCATGCCAGACTTAGATGCTCTGATTTTAGCATTGCTCTTTCTAACCAGAAGCATTAGGGTTTAATGAATGCATCTGATAACTTCCAGAGTTTCATACCTCAGGATTTACAGGATACTATGATGCAGCCTCTGACACCAACACAGTCACACGTATAGCTTACTCTCCAGTGCCTCTCTTCCTTTACACTGAGGGCTGCCAATTCCTCTCTTTACTCCAGGTGAATGCCCAAGCCTGCTGGCTGCAAACTCAGACAGCTCTTATTAAATTTTCTCTGCAGTAAGAATCCTGAAGCTCTGTACCCATGCCCACAAATTAACCAACAAGAAAACCTCCCTGACAGCTTCTACTGACAGTCTGCTCCATTCCTGCATCCCTGGCTCCAGGATGTCAGGAGGCAAGCCTACTTATTGCTCCCCCCGTCCTCAGCCAGGATCTGACCACAGCAGAATATATTCCAATTTGGGGTTACTGTAGACCAGTAAGAGTTTTGATTGTGAGTGATGATGCTGCTTTACCAGATTCTCTTCTGTCAGGACCTGCCCGGTAAGCAATTTTAAAAGCACTTAGGTCACTTTCACAAAGGTATCTTGATAGTGGCTTCCAAATTTTAAGCAGGAGAATGAAAGATATTTTGTTTTAGAATCCCATTCCAACCCCATTTCAGGTATATTCAGGGGCAGTATTTTCTACAATGGGCTGGGTGGTGTTAAACATTCAAGAAAAGCTCCCAAAGATACTAGAACTACTTAGGTTTCATCTCCAGTCTCTGACTGAAGTTAACAGTTCAACAAAGAATATCAATATAAATTCAAACCAACCCTTGGGTATTTGCTGTGCTGTCAATATGTGCTCAAGCACATAACACAAAGAAGTGGAACAGAGGACAACAAATGCAACAAAAGGGTGTTAGTCACTTCTAATTTAGTCAAAGCAATTTGTTTTTTCTTTTGCAAGCCTAGAATAGCAGAAAGACAGAATTATCCACTCTTTAATTTCCCATTTCACTAAGGACGTGAAATGTACTGCTAGTCACCTTATGACTGGAAACAATTTCTTGGAAACAGCCTCTATATATTGTTTCCTCCACTGAAGCAATTTCTGCATAACCAGATGGGATATTTTCCAATCATAGGAAGTCTGTCTTTTTGGAAATGAAGACAGGAGTGAAGAACAGTAAAAGCTCTACCTTTTCTTCATTCCTTCACTTCCTTATCCCTGACCATCCTATTCAGCCCCTTCAAAGAGCAGGAGTTTTTCAGAGAGACAGGAGTCTGACAGCTATTGCTCAAAGAGGAAAATTTAAAAAAAAAAAAAAATCAATTCCCAAAATGCAAAAAACAATTCAAATCAGAGTAATTAAGAGCAGAGTTCCTGACAGTATTTTGGAAGATCTCTCTATAAATCCATTTTGGTGCTTTACACATGCTAAGATCCAGCAACCTAAGTTACACTCTTTTGCTTACAAAATATGACCAGGCAAAACTCTGTCCTCAATTCAAAACAAAAGCAATAGAAATATGCACAATATATTACATAAGGCAATACAACTTCCTTAATTTCCAGCAAAGAGAAGGGAGTGACATTGCTCTGGAAAAATGCTCTATTGATAGCTCAGCATGATCTTTCCTAAAATATACTTGAATATGTTTACTAGCACTGTGCAAGATGATGTACTAGCAAAAACAGTTAACACTGAACCACAAATGTCAAAACAGACTAAGAACATTATGTGATACATTATTCTTTCTTTATTGTGTTTGCTCACTTGCTAATTTGCACGATTCAGTAATTCACAAAAGAGTCTCCCTATCATTAGTGCAAATTAGTAATTTTCTAGCACATAGTTAAAAATACACATCAAATTTATACTATACATTGCATGTTTGTTGCCTTCAAGAAGATGAAAAAATATTACATGGTCAAATGAAATTCCTGGGTGATTATTTTGAACCTGAAAATAGCTCTACACAACCTCCTGACATTTCTCAACATTAGCCTGGTGGGAGTATATCACTCACCACCATTTTTCTGCTTAGCATGAAAATATAAAGCTATTTTTTTCTGAATAGCTCCTGATCGCACTACTATTCACATATTTTAAACTGAAGTCATTTCTTCACTGGATGAATCCTATTACTGCTACACCAGTAACATTATACCTGTCCTAATCCTTATCTAACATACACTTTTCCCATAGTATAAGCCTAAAGCACTGTGTAGAGATAAATGTCAAATAGATCCGGGTTCCATGACAAAATTTAAACATCATATTTTGGTTTTAGCTTCAGCCAAAAAAACATCATTTAACTGCAGTTCACAGCATTGCTTTGCATGCACCATCATTTTGGAGGAAGAAGGGTTCTTCTTAATGCATCTACCTCATTACTACAGTCTATACACTATTTACACAATACACACACTACAAATAACATTATGAATGTTTTAACTAAGTTTAATGTTCCAAAAGAACAAGTAAACCAGACTTATTTTCAGATGTTGTGATTTAGTGATTTATTTCTATTAAGACAAAAAAATAAGAAGTTCCAGCATTTTCAATATTCTTACAATATATACAACGTAAGGTGTGGGACTCAACCCAACTCAACCAGAAGAGCTGAAATTAGTTTAGTCATCAGCCATGAATTATGTGTGACAAATGCCCTCAAGTATTCTATCTTTTTACAGAGTCAGTTCATAATGGCTCTTGCTAGTATCTATTAAATATTTTATGAATTTATCATGAATATAAAGTATGACATTACTACCTTATGCTTGGAGAAATAAGAGATTCAATTACTGACACACTGTATCCAGGGGTGGGGAAATATAAGTGGGAAAAATGTCGATCAAGAAAACAAAAACCCAACAGTAACAAGCATTAACTAAACACAAACACCTTGCTAGGCCAAGTTTCTCATGCCAAACCTATTCCAAGTGGCCAAGTGTTTCAGATGCCAATTCTGGGACCAGTACTTACAGAACAGAAACCCACAGTTCTGCTGCAAACACACTAATATTAAATTTGCTGATTTTCACAATGTCACATTCTCCTTTTAAACAAAAACAGGTATTTGAGTCATATTCCAAAATGCAAATGTTTAAATTTGCATCGTGTTTTATGAACGCTGGATTGTACTAAATCATTATATTGGTATATCTTGGGTTATGTGACAAACTTACTTCTAAATACTGTTTCAACACAACTTGTCTAAATTTTTCTGTCCAGCTACAAACTGCTATTTCTTTAACAGAAATCACCAGCATTTTTTTTTGTAGGTTCAGAACCCAGCCTTACACCATAACCAAAAAATAGGTGACAACTTTTGCCCCACTAAGAGGCAAAAGTGCAGATATCTGAACCAAGTATCATGAATCAATGAGCCACTTTTCAAAAATACTGTTTTGTAAACCATGACTTCCTGCTAACATAAAACTTAGCTGCATTGTGACTCCTGTGATCAGTGTTCATCCTGAAAATGGTTTGTTACAGTTTTGAATGCAGAAATCTAGTTCCTTAAAATATAAGGATCTTTGACTTGTTTTGAGACATCTCAGCAGCCCTAAGCACATAATTGACTCTCAGTGTGTTGTCCAACCCTCAGCATTGTTCAGATCTACCATCCTTAGGGAAGTGGACAGGTGAAAGCAAAGCCATAACTCTTCACTTTGCATGTGGAAGTAATAAAGCTAGGCCAGTGCCCACAATCATATGTGAAAGAATTAGCTCTGTTCATTCCTTATTTTGCCAGTTAATTTAGGCTCAGTATAATGTTGAGATATTTTCTGTTTGCCCACAGAGACTGTGAAGTGTCCATCCTTGGAGGCATTCAAAACCTGGCTGGACACAGCTCAGTACAATCTGCTTTGGTCAACACTGTCCTGAGTAGGGGGATTGGACTAGACAACCTCCCTATGTCCCTTCCAATCTCAGTAAGTGACTGTGATAGTACAAGAGATAACTAAACCCTCTGCTTTAAGGTCAGTTATCCCTGCCTGCCCTCCCAGGGTCTTCAGAGCTATGTTAACCCCATCAGCACAGAATTCAGACAAGGCAAACTCACTCCTGTACAAGACTCTGTTTCTCTCTGGCTCATTCACCCAGGCAGTCACCCTCAACAAAGCCCCTGAGCACCTCTCTCTCTTTGTACTTTGTACTCCTCTCCCCATCCAAGATACAAGGCAATGGAATATTATTTCAGTTTTGACAACAAAAGACTAAGATACAGAATACTTTGGCAGTTTTCAACAACCTGCAGCACAGAAACCACTTGCATCCCAGCCTCCAAGGCAATACCAGAAGCACCAAGTTATCCCTCATCCCTGGGTGCTCCACTGGACCATCAAGTTTGATGATACTATCTTTCTTAAGTTAAGAAGAGCTTTCTGAATTTTTTTTATTTAAAACTACAGTGATCAAGAGAATAACTCCCAATCTGTTGCTCCAAGCAAACAAAATCATTATCCCAGGAAGTAACAGAGAAGTCTGTCTCTACCTTCAGTATAGCACAAGGTGAAGTTACAGCAACACTTTTTTGCTACTTTTACTTGTATTTGTTCTGAAGAGTGAAGGCAGTTCAGGAGTTACCTGGAATTTAGGCTGTCACTGAACATCAGCAAGACTGCTGAGTGTCAGATGAAGAATTCTTGTCACAGACATTAATATGACCATAAAAAAGAAAAGTTTTATTTTTAGACTTCTGTTGAAGCTGGAGGCCTATTGATTAGATATTTTTAAAGGAAAAATAACCTGTAAACAGAACCAATACATTTGGAAGTCAGAGATTCAGTTCCTTAATGACATTTTTAAAATCTCCTTTGATAAAAGAAAATGCCTTTATAAATAATGTCATATTACATCACTTTTTTTCATATCATACATTTGTGAATGAACACTGACTGGAGCACCAAGGTAATTGTATTTAATATTTGCATGAGAATGAACTGAAATACAGTTATTAAAAAAACCCTATATTTATGCATGTCAAAAGAAACAGCTGTTTCCTAGTATAAAATCTCATAGTATAGAATATATCATTTTCAACTTCTGTTAGATACAGATGAAGTCCCAACAGTAAAGATCAGCATTATGCCATATAATAAAATATTTTTTCTGTTTAGGGTGACAGAGGTGTAACTTGTGAGACATCAAGTCTCTAAATTTTGCTTTTTTTACTGCTCAGAGAGGTCTTATGACCAGCACCATTATAAGTCCATGAAAATTTTTGAAGATATGCCGAATTCCTGTTAGTATTGAAGTAAATTCATATTTAGTATTTAACACTTTCAGAAAACTAAGTAGTCTTATTCGTACGGTTCTTTAAACAAGAAGCACAAAATACGTTTGAAATTACTGGTAAACTGGAAAGACTGGATCCAGGAAAGACTGGATATCTTTACACATTCACAATATTCAGTTCACTTTACATTGTCCTCCACTACATCTAAGTACAGCAGTAATTACTGCAATAAAGAATATACTCTCACACTAATGAGAAATCCTGCAGAGGACTTTTTGAAATGTCTTTCTCTTAATGATTCTCTGATCAACCTGCAATAGCAATCATACAGGGAGCATCTAGTAGATTCTGCAACAGCTTCATGAAGAAAATAAGGTGTAATGTAGCATGTGTACAAACTGCATAACATTAAATAATTGTTTTATTTTACATCTAAGTTCTGGGGCTCCATGTTTTGGGATTGTTTTTAAAGAAAAAAAAAAACCTGAAGATGTTAACAGACTACATTCAAAATACACTGAACAAAACAGTGATCTGTACACTGTGATTACCCCATGGAATAAGTATGTCAATAAACACATCAGAAAAAGTATTAAAATGAAGCTGTTTTGTTTTTCATTCAATAGGAATCCAAACAATATTCACAGTTGTTTTTTTTTTCCAGAGAGTAACACAAATGTTTTCCAGCTGTATGAAATTCTTTGAAGACATATTCTGAATGGTAGACTCTTGCTTCTTGTCTGAATTTAATATTAGGCAACTTTCTTGCTACACTGTTGTCTCTTGGTAGTCACTACACAGTGTAATAAAAGAAATAAGGATCCCTCATGTTGATAAAATACAGTATGTCTGAAGGGAGCAAGCATGTACACATGTGTTTAAAATAGAATGCACAGATCAAATGTTTTATTTGGATTGGGGCTGGCACAAAACAGTAGCTAACAAAAGCATTAGTGCTATCCCGAGGCTGCAGTCTGTAAATAAACAACTTTGAAAAGAAACTACTCTGAAGGAAACCTCCACTCTCACCTATCATATAAAGCATCCATCTGTCTGATGCACTCTTAGTGAAACTGAAGTTTGACTATGGTACCTAATAGTTCTATTGAATGACTCCGAAGTTATTCAATAAAAGGGAATTTGTTATAAGGAAACAAGACCCTTCCAACTAATGAGACTTAAATTCCCTCAAAATACTTCAGCAATCTCTAAATTAAACCATCTGTGGTATTAAGAGAGGCTCAGGGATGATAAGCCTCAGAGTTCCCCTATTTTTAGCCATCATGTTAAAAAAAAATCTTCCTGACAGAGTCACACTTCCAAAAAGCAACTAAACTCCAGACAAGTCCTCCTGCCTCTAACCATCAGTCCCTTCTGAAACTTGCCTTTTAGAGCTACAATTTCCAAAGTATTTCCAGCCTACAGCCAGCCAAGCTGGGTGACAGGGAGTGCTTTAAACTTGCAGTAGCAAGTGAGCTGCAAAGTCTGTGTTTTAATGAAACTTTGCACTAAGAGGGTAAAGTCTCCAAGAATGTCCTTATGAGGAGTAGTGTGAGGCTTCTAGTGTAGGGAAGCCTCAAATTACAAGACATTATGTGTAGTCCAGGAGAAATACAAGAAGATAATTTTTCTGTGCTTTTTGAATTGTTCCTAACATCAGCAGCTACATTATAAACTAAAACTTTGATTTATATCCTGGTTGAAAAAAAAAAAACCCAAACAAACAAAACCTCCCATCAAACCAACACATTCTTTTGATCTATAATACATAATGTAAGCCTACCTTCCCTTTACATTTTCTCTCACCTTTAAATCCTAGTGTAAACAAAATATTAGAAGAATGAACACAACAGAAAGCTCTTGCCAGCTTTCCCCTGCTCCAGAAAAAGCCTGGTGATGCAGAGGATGCTTGTAGGATACTCTGAAGGTTACCAGATCCAAGCCATGGCAGACCCAGGAATTATATGAGCAGCTTTTCACTTGAATGATGGTCCCTCACCTTGACTGCCCAGCACAACAGCAGTGCTGTACTGCCACATTCAGAAGAGCAGGATCACTCTACCAGCTAATTACAAATCACTGGTGCTTAGGAACCTCTCTAAAATAGGTACATGTACATCTTAAATGCTGTCCAAAACCAGCAAACACTTATACTGGGAAGTGGCATGCAGGCACACCCTGCATGAGTTTCTAACAAGTTTGCAGGAAACCAGTGCAGTTATCCTCCCTTCCACAAATGAGTAGGTAATATACAGATTTCAATGCTAAGCATTTATCAAGAACCATTATCAAGAACAAAAAACAAGGAATCACAAAAACCAGAATATTCTCAGATATAAGTCACAGTTAGATGTATGAAATGAAAGCTGCTGCCAGTTAACAGAAGATGCAGATAGAGTAGGATTCTGTAACTCTCAGTACATATGACTTTTTCATAGTGCACAAGAACTTTGGGTTAATTACTCCTAAGGTGGTTAGATATTCAAGTTTTAATCAACAGAGCCCTACTCTGCTGCAGATGTTAACATCTGTAAAAGTTCCACCTCCTTCAGGCATTGTAGCACCTGCAGAAACCACAGGGAAGGTAACATGGAGTCTTCTTGACATTACTGCAGCAGCTGTCAGCTCAGGAGGAGGCATAGTCTGACTTGCACCAGACAGCAGCATTGTACAAACCCACATTCCCTCTTATTAAATACAGTCTATAAGCAACATTAGAAAATCTGTACTGAGAACAGAATTACCATATGATAAAAATATCAGAATTCATTAGTGAGATGCATTTAAAGCTTTTAATTTTGTCACACGGGTATAGACCTTGATTTGGCAATTGTTTCACGTGGCAGATATACCACTAACAAAATCATACCATTCATGGTGACATTGTAACTTCTGTCTAACAGTTCAATATCTTTGATTTAAACACAAATTTTAAGAGGACTGTTGTTTAAAACCACAACCAAAAAGCTGAAAAATATTTATTACATGAACTTATTTTCATGACTTCTCTTTTCAGTGGGTCTGCTAACTGTAAGCAAAAATGTAGGCGCTAATGAAAAAACATTAGTACAAGAACCCAATAAAGATAATACCAGACAGTACAGAAAACTGTTCATCCTTCATCAGTCAAATCTTGGAACAAGGGACCAATGGTCTATTCCTGTTTGAAAGCACATCCCAGTTCCAAGATGAGCATCATGAACTTCACCAAAGTGATTTATAGAGCTGTAAATACAGCAGGATCAGTACAAAGAAAGCTCTGCAGCCCTTCCCATGTGAAGGCCATACCACGCCACACCACGATCACAAAAAATAAGAAGCAAAAGCTTAAAATATTGGACATGCATTCACTGAGATTTCTTTTACAATGGTATACTAATAATAATGATCACTTTTCCAGGTTAAATTCCCATCCAATTTGCCGGCATGGAAATAAACGCTAATATCAACAAACAACACTGCAGTGGCAGAAAAGGTACAAAGCAGTATCATCACTCCTAGGTTTTCATTTGCTATTTACTCAAATCTTTTCCAAAGCCCTAGTACTCCAGCACATGTTCATGAGGGAGGTATTTTCATTGACAATGTGACCAGGAATATCTGGAGTAACAAAAAGTGAAGAAGAACTCACATTTCCCTCAACCTCCCAATATCAGAATGCTATGAAATAAAAACAGAGTGCAAGGCTGGTAGCTTCAATATGTTTCCCAGATCCACTGCAATAACAGAATAGCCTAGCATGTCTCATAATATTTAATCATCATGCTGCAAATCAGTGCAGCAAGAACAATCTTCCTTGTTCTTACAATAAACTGCTGTTAGGCTCTTCCTAACTCTAGAGAAAATATTCTCTGAGCATTTCCACAGTGCTACAATAACTAAATTGAATACTAAGAAGCGTAGTACTAATGCCATGTACTAACATAACTCAGAACTTGAAATGTTTTGATACTCTTACAAGTCAATCTACTTCTACAGGAAAATGAAACCAGATTTCAGACTACTGTTCCACAAAAATCTATAGACATTACAATTTTTAGACGATTTTCTAGAAGGTAAAAGACGCAAAACACTTATGAAACTTACTCTGCAGAGGAGATAAACTTCTTTTCTTTATCTCAATCTGTAAGCACAGTAGGTAAAGCTGACAATCTATTTTAGTCAATCATCCATTGATCTTAATGGGATAATGCAAAACTAAAGAGAGACAATAGATTTTACAGACCAGTGAATTTGTAGGTACCACCATTATTTGTTCAGTACTACATTATCATATTCAGCTCACACAGAGGGGACAGACAAACCTCTCCCTTTCTGAACACTACTTTACTGTACTATTTCCCTTTCACTCATGGCTCTGCAACACAGAGTATTAATGGATCTGTCTGCTACAATTCTCACTCTTCACTGCAGACTCCACTTCCAGTCTCTGTCCAGTAGATCCAGTGAGATGATCACTCACTAAACACATCCATACACCACACATACTGTAAACTAGTAACACATTCAGCTGAAGCAATAGTCAGGCTTTACAGAGCAACATCCCAGTGATACCAGAGTGGAAGGCAGCACACACATCTCCCAGTCATTCCTTACACTGCTTCAAATCTCCACAGCAGTCTAAAACAGAGACGACATTGAGATGGCTCCTATCATAAAATCTCTCTCCCATGGTCCAAGGCCAAGTAATGTATCCAGAGGAATTATTTTGATGACTTAATGCTAATACTGAAATTATGATATAAAACAAGGTGTTAGAAGATGAGTGTATTCAAAACTCAGAGAATACAAAACTAAATCTCATTTTACTTCAAAGGAGACAAAGTCAGTTACCCAGGCAGATACCCAGTTATTGATCCACTCTCATCTGAAGATTTTGAATTATATTATTAAATCAAGACGAGTAAGAGCTCAAATATGCCCAAAGCATTGATATTCTTGGGGGTTCCTGATGGATATGTAATTTTTAACACGGCTCTTAGACTCTCTGTGGTTATCCTTTCCCATTTGCTTACACTTGTGAAAAACAGAGGCTTTGGTATACAAAAAAGAGAGATGTGAATTGATACATAAAAATATTTGTGGATACAATCTAAGGGGCCTTGAAGTCTAAACTGAGGCCAGCCTTGCTAGATGATACCCCCTTGAGCTGTTTCTAATTCACCTAAACACAAACAGGACTAGAACGATAACAGTTATCTTGAGAGTTGCAATATACCTACTTGCATTGCCACACAAATCAGAATTATCTTTCCTCAAATCACCTAAGTGATTGTAATTACAGGGTCAGGCTTGAAGAAACAGAAGTAAGATTGGCTCTTCTCACTATTCCAAAACTTCTGAGAGTATTTTTAAATATCCTACCTTCTAAACCTTGCATTCAGCAGTATAACCTCTCATTCAGAGAATTAGCTTTTATTTTGACTGCTTGATCTTTTGTGTCATTCAGGCATGTGCTACTCCTTTTCCATGAATTCAAAATACAAGTATTGAAGCAGTATTTTCGACTGCTGTTTCATCTTCAAAGGCAAGACTTGGGCTTTGAAGACTCAAAGTTAACTAAAGCTGACTTCTTCAACCCAACTTGGATATGCAGGTTCCTAACATACACTAAATGAATGGACAGAGTAGGTAGGGGTATAGGTAATAAATTCTCAAAAAAAACAGCCAAGATGCTAGCTGCTAAGACTTTAGTTGCTAAATATCTGACAGGGTCAGAGACAAACCAGAACCATGCCTTTCCTTTACCAAAGGTTACCACTATGCACTTACTCATAAGGAAATAAATTTAAGCTCTGCTCTTCCATCGAAAAACAGAAAAAAATCAAAACAGTTTCACAGCAACCATTATCAGACAACCTATGTTCAAGCCCTAAGCTGTGGAAGTTCTAAATTCAGGCACTTACTCAAAAATCAGGAAGAGCAGGGATTTCAACTCACATATTTAACACGTGAAATACTTGGGAAACCTCTAACCTATCAGCTTTCGGTATCAGAGAGTTTCTAAGCTCCCTCAGTACATCTGGCTTGGTTAACCTGTAGGGAACAACTTGTAGGAATCAATGTGGAAGAGGAAGAGTCTATTTGGAAATCTACTGCAGAGTTCAGTGTTGAGAAGCTCTTTTATGGAAGTGCAGCCTAAGTACCCTGGCAGCCTTTAGGTGCTCTCAGGCTTTACGAAGGTGAAGTGGCAACTCCTAAGTGACTTTAATAATTCCCCTCCACTGTCTCGTAACTACCAGCAACTTTATCTGACCTGGTAATCTAAAAGATATTCTCACATGTTCTCAGCCTCCTCAATATAAAAACTGATTAAATCATCAGTCCATTTCTTTGAAAAATACTATATACTGTTCAATAAACTTGAAAAATAGGTATATTCTTTTGAACAGATGTGCAGCATTTCAAAGACCCCATTTCCAGAGAAAGAAGGTCCAAATGGATACTTCCAAGGATGCAAACTAGATGCTGTATTCAATAAACATATCTATTTCTGCTTAAAATGATATGAAGCACTACAGACACTGTTTTGGTGCTATATATGGTACATTACTCATTCTGAGAAATAGTTAGCTGAGTATTTTACAAATGGAAGAAAATAGCTACTTGCACATACATTTGTGATTCAAAGCCTTCATTTAAGCAATGACACCCATCCATCTGAAGTATGCAATGGTGCAGGCTTTTTTATAACAGTTCTTTACATACAATGAGAAAATCTAAATATACAACATGTTTATAGCATATCAGGCAGTCTTTCTAGTACATCTGCCTGATGCTGATGTTGGACGAGCACCTGACAGCACATCAACCATTCCATCATTCATTAATATATATCTCTGCAGCTTTCAGAAAGAGATAGATGACCTTCCCTTGGAGACCAGCACAGCTTGACTGTACTGATGGGTGCCCAGTTTGACCTCTAAATCTCTGGGGTGAATTTCACAGCAAGAAAAGATTAAGAACTGATTAAATATCTTGTTTCCTCAACAACACTATAGAAGGCATTCAAGGAATAAAGCCTCCAAGTTTTGTATGTTTATATTACCCAGAATAGTAAAAATGATAAAAAAGTATTTTGACAGACTTTTTTCAGTAAGTTTCTACTACTGGTAGCAATTTGTTTTTTCTCTCAGCTGTTCACCTACTGACGGGAAGTATTCAGACATTTTTATAATGCCCTGAAACTTGACAAAACCACACACTACTACTATTATTACAACCTCTCAAAAATCCAGTGTATCCATGATCCAAATCTAGTAATAGAGTACAAGAAAGCCAGGTAGGTTTTACATACTTCCACGTAAGCATCTTTCAGTTTTGAGGCACAGAAAAAAGCATGCTTAGCCTGATCTGAATTGCTGCAGTGTTCTTGTTAAAAATCACCATCTGTCAGAGATTATCCTGTTTTACACAGAGGGAACATGCATTAATTATTAATCCTACTCCTCACAGAAATGTACTCACACAAGATCAGGACTATCCACAGTGTCACAGGAGTATTAGTGTTCTTAGTAGGTAGTCTCTGGATGAAACTCAGGATTGATCCATTGAGAACTTCCAGCAAATGAGCTGCTTCAGGACAGGTCACTGGCCACATGGCAGGGCATCATCTCAAAAGAAGCAACAGCTGAACTCCTAGGGCTTGAGTCTGTTTCCATCAGCCAACATAAATACAACACAGAGTACAGATAGTACCTTTACCAACACATGCACTGTGGCTCTATGCTGTGCACACACTGAAGCTCATGTTCAAGTTTAAGCATAAGAATTTGGTTTTGTTTAAAATTCAATGCAAGAGCAAGGGTTTTCTCAGTGTTGGCCAAAGTGCTTAGGACTTTGCTGAGTCTTCCATGTGTGCCGAGGGAAGGAATTCTTATCTGTAAAGCAGCACACTGACGTGCCAGATCTTATTTATCCACCATGAGAATCTGAAAATTGGCAAAATAAGAAGATAAAGCAAGCTTGTCATAGATCTTAGTGAAGGACACTGAAAAGGGTTCATTCTTCCCCAAGGAATTCCTTAATCACATGTAATTTCCTAGGGAAGCTGGTATAGATCACCTTTTTGCTCTAATACAGTTTTATCTATTTGGCATTGTTTGACATACAATGCCATATATTGCCTTCAGTTAAAACTCCATTACTGCTGAGCTTGTTGCCTTGGTCAGAGGTGAACTGACCAGGAAAATCATTTCATCATGAACTAACTTCTTGCAGGCTTTAGTATTTCAATGAGAAGAGAAAAAAAAAAAAAAGAAGAAGAAAAAAAAAGAAACAAACAAACAAAAAAACCAAAAAAAAACCCCAAACAAACAACATTAAGAAAGGCTACTGAACAAAGTAATTGCGGGGCTGGGGGAGAGAGAAAGAGATAAAGAAATTCATATCATATAGAAGTGGCTGGTATGAGAAGCTCTTAGTACCAGGCTTTATTTGATGCAAAGGAAGCCAGAACCTCTACCTCATAACAAAGAACAAAACTGAAAGTCAATTCTCCAAACAAGAAATAAGGCTTGTCAGAACATGAAGGACTCTTCTGGCTAAATATAAAATATACTAATGTCCATAAATCTCAAAACTTTGATGCATTTTTTACGGAAATCTCTTATGTTATAATGTCTGTACCTTTCTGAGAAAGGAAGAGGTTAAAAAACTTGCTTTCTGAAAAACAAAAAGCTCTCCACTGAAAAGCTGCCTAAGCTGCCAAGGATGGAGGGATAGTACTCCAGTTGGAACTCATTACAGACAACATAGGAGAGCTGATCCAGCTTTTTATTTACTGTAGAGGCAGAAATGACATGAACATCTTTCTATGTAGACCTAGAAAAATATGTTGGCCCTGAAGCCAAGGATCAGAACATTATCAACCCTGCCAAAATGAAATAGGTTATTTGTTTTTTTAATTTAGTGAGATTTGGCACTGATTTATGTATTTTTCCCTGGAGTAACTATTTATATTCTTCAGAGCACAGATGATAATTGTTAATTTTCAGTGGCCCTGCATAAAGAAATAGTAGGTTTATTATTTTTAAACAAGACCACCACAGCTTTCAATCTGGTAAAGAGCCACAATTTCAGTCAAGCCATTTTAAGTCTTTTCCAGAAGGTGGAACTTCCAAGGAAAGCTTTTTCAAGTAAGGACATGGCTAAGGTGCTCTCAGTGTCAGCACCTGTGACAACCAGGAAAGGGCACGCGAATTTCCCATTAAAAGCTCACCTTCCATCAAGTGAAACATAACTAAGGACTTCTCCCATTCTCACATGGTTCATTTTTTTTTTCCAGGATAAAGTCACAGCATGAAGCAAAAAGTGGAGTCAGTTGTGAGAACATAAAAACACCAGGTATCTTGTCCTGTGATGCCCTTTCCAGAGACACTTCTGAGAAAGTATTTTACTCACCTCTACACATCACCATTCCAATACCACATCCACTTATCTGTACTTACAGTGCATACTACAGCTCAGGTTATATTTCCAGTTCAGATTAGGCTGCCTGTGTGTGACAGGGTCACGTGAACCTGTCAAAGGACCTTCCCAGGACTCTGCTTACAGACCTCACTTCAGAGGCTTAAACTGACCATGCAGCAGCTCTGAGCAGCTTGTTCAACTGAGTGACTCAGTTATTACGTAGGGTTTGACCCCTTATAAACTACCACATCCTAATCTGCTTCCCTGGCAGTCAGGGCTGGAGCTCAGTTCTCACGCTGCTTCTGCTGAGAACTTTGACCGCTCATCAATCACACAGAGATTGAAGAAGAAAATATAAGATCAGTCTGGAAAGCTACCACCTTTCCTACAGCTATTCCACAAGCAAAGGAAGAAAGATTACAGTACAGGACTTGGCTCAGTCCCTCTTTGCTAATGAAGTGCTAGTGGGACATATAGAGAGCTACTAAAAAGTAACCTGGAGACAAAAAAAGAATTTTAGAAAAGGAACAAAAGGAGACAAAATTACCTGCCTAACACCAAAAAAATCCCACTCCTGTCTCCCTATTAGGATAGCTGAAACTGGTCATCATGGATGAGGGGGAAGAAATCCATCAAAATAATCAACTGAGAGCATCTTCTTACTTGAAAACATGGGAAGAGATCTAAACTTCCTTGCTGTTTTAAAACAACATGTATCTCAACATGCAGCACAGAATTACCATTATTTGTCTAGTAAAGCTAAGAAACCATAAATAAATGACACGAAAGCAATAAAATAATTGACACCACCTATTTTGCAAGAAAATTATTCTTGATTTTTGCTCTATGGCTCACTGGAAATTTTTATGCAAGCAGGTGGTGGTACGTTGTAGTTACATTTTAACAAAAGAGTCCATCATATAGTTCAAAATTACACTCTTAAAAAAAAAACCCAAAAAACCCTCAACAACTTTATTTTATCTACTTATATTAAAAATCCTGTCAATACATAACACTTATCCTAAACAGTGTCTGGGTCATCAGGTATACAAAACACAACACTGGATTTTTTTGATAACCTTCTAATTCTGAGTCACTAGGGGGTCCAGTAGAAGTTTCCTGCAATACCACAAGTACCCATGCTGATCCCCAAATCCTTCCAAAACTGGGACAATGAGCACCTCTGGTGGCTCTAAACCTTTATGACTTGCTTTCACAAGGCTAACTCCTAACAAAGCGTGCAAGGATTGCACCAGATCTTCCGGAAACTCTTGCTAAGCCCAAATTGTTTCTTTCAAATGTAACATATGAGTTAAAGATTACTGCATCTGGGCAATAATGTGGCATCAAATACTGACTTAGCTCTTCAATGCATAGAACTGAAAAAACTGAATGGGGGACAGAGAGAAAATTTTTAAACAATCAGATTTTTCAGAGTAGTCTCACAAAGCCTTACTAATATCCATATTAATTAGTGACCTCCTCATACTGCAATAAATATACTTGTCAGCAAACCACTAAAAAGAGCAACAACCATATGATAAACAGGAGTCTTTCCATGAAGCCAGTCCATTAATTACCACATGCTTTTCCACCATTATTCATCACATGGATAATAAATGAGCCATAACATAAGGTTTATTTATCTTGTGATTACTTCCCCCTAGATCATCAGTTGCAGAGGTTTTATAGTACTGCTATATTCCATCAGTGCAAAACCTGAGCAGATTGTGTTGACCCAACGAAAAAAAATTCAGAACAAGAAAGAAACAGAACATTGCTGAAAAATACCCCAACTATTGCAGCTCAAATCTTGGTAAAACAGTACAGACAGACATTTTAGAAATGCTCACGGACACAGACAGCTCCTTCAGAATGTTGTTCATATTTATTCCTTCACAGAAACAGGCTCATCAAGCTGTTCTGTATTTCTGTTCATGCAGTGAAACAAGAACTAAGGAAACAGATTCCTTTTGGAAGCTACTTGCATTTTAAAACAATACTTTGAAATTAATTAAGAAGCATTCTTTGCAAAAGAATATCTGAAAAGTCGTAACTAAAATGAGAAAATGCTTTCTTCAATTTCATTTTTTATATCCTATAAAATATAAACGAAGAATTTAAATTGCGGGAAAATATCTGAGGGTATCATTCCATTAGGATTATTTGTCAATGAAGTTTCATTAAACTCTAAAAAAGAAATAAAACTTGCCCATCATCAGAATTTTGTCTTTCAGGGAAATTTATCTTGCTCTCAATTTTTGTAATAGTGAGTTATCTTACACATATAGATTTTCTCTTGGTTATAGACTTACTTGATCAAGTTTCGTTTGCTCATTCTTTTCATGCAATAGTAGCTGTGATGTTTTTCTAAATGGCACGTCTCAAAAAATATTCTTTCTTTAATATGTAAATATTAAAAGCTCTTGAATTCTCAGCAATTTTGAAAATCTGTTCATTAGCCACTTATCTAGAATAAAAATTTTGAAAGGCTCTTACCATATATAACTGTAAGTTGCACATCCAAGCTCTCTGTAGGAATTTTTGAAATCTCAGCCCATGGGTAGAAAAATAAAACCAAAACTACCTCACAGGTCTTACCTTTGTGAAAACATGTAAGCTGCCCCCAAAGCATGCTTACTTCTTCCTGGTTCTAAGCAAGCACTACAAGGAGCACCTGTGCCAACCTCACCACACAATCTGACCTGGTCTTCTGCCATCATTAAGCCTCAGCAACTGTTTTGTTTTAACCAGGGTCCAACGTCCAGGGCCAAGGATACATTCATTTCATCTTATATACTGGAAACAGCATCCTAACCTTGCTCCACAATTTTTTTCCTACCTGTCAATAAGAATAAATGTAATCAAGCATCTCTTCACCTGTCCCTTTTACCAAACCAAAATGGCAGCAAAGAAAATGTCCCATAACAGATGTAACTAATTCAAACCTCCTTTTCTGAAGGAAGGTTCTGACTTTGATTCTGGAAGTAATGAAAGAGTAACAGTGTGATTATTATTTTATTAAATTATCACATATTTGCAGACCTGATTACAGGTGATAATGAACAGACTGCAATGGATTTTGGTTTTTAGCTTCTTAAGTATTGCTTTTCTCTTTTTCACTTTTTTTTTTTTTTGTGAAGATATAACCATATTTAGCTTTTAATTCAAAGCAGAGCGCTAGTTTATAGCACATAAAGATGTCTCTGAAGCACAAAGTACTGAATCAGAGAAAGGAAAGCACATCCCATCCTACAGTGGTGACATGAGTTATTTGCATAGTTGCCACAAAAGTAATAATTACACTGTAACTCAATAGGAACAATGGTAATTTCACAGTAGCTCATGTTGTTGTTATCACCCTATATCCTGATAACTGTGAAATTAATTTGTGGCACCACTGTATGTGTCAGCTTTAAGCTGTTCCCTAGGTAACATTACGCTACCACAGAGAAGGAATGCTTGGCAGTAAAATGGGTAGCAGCAGATTGATTATACCAGAAGAATCTTCCCTCTACATACAAATAACTTGGCAATCAGAGACAATGATGAGGAAAAATCCTCCCCACTGCTTTTTTTTTCCTTCCTTTTTTTTTAAATATTAAAAAAAACAATAAAAGAGTTAAAGGTATTAACTGACTTATCTATCTACTGGAGGAAAGGTAAAAAAAATGCGGAAACTACCAGACTATATTTAGTGCCACTGACCCATTGTTTCAACTGCAACCAAGATACAGCATAAAAAAGCTGAAAGTTTCCTCCCTCTTCCTGTAGTAACTTCCAACGTTAACCACCAAACTGTAATTTTAAATATAAAAGCAAATAAAGCACTAAGACATATTTAAGACAGCAACAACAGTGTAGGTTATGCTTTCAGAAATAATCCTCACTTCATCTGAGTGGTGCAGTCCTTTCACCTCCAAAAACTAAAAATTATTTTGCACTACCACTGTCAGAAAGGAGTTCCACACTAAATATAAAAGACAACACTGCCACACAATGCACAGAAATAATTACAAATTTACTGCTGAAAATTCAGTGCAGTAATAATTGAAGGTCTGGAAAGCATTAAATTATGAAATTTAACAAGAGAATTAATGAATGATTCATAACAATAAACAAAACACCAAGTTCAAACTTTCCAGTCATTCTGCTTTGTACAGCAGTAGGTATGAGGTTTTGGATTAAAGAAAGATGCTATTTATTTTTACAGAACTTGGATTTCTTTTTTTATTTCTAATTCAGGCCTGCTTGTAGCATTAGACATGCATACTGTAATGACTTGTTCTCTCACTGTATGTTTGTTTGTCTGCAAGGAAATAGGTGAAAAAAAAATCACAGCATGTTACATATACTGACTCAGTGGTTCTGCTGGACTTTTGTTACTGAAAAAGTGTCAGCACCAGTCATCAAAGGAAAGCAAGGTGTTGAGCAGATACTCTGATCCAGGATATCCAGGGACAAGCATGTTTTGTCACTCTGTGGTTTTGATCTCTGATGGATCCTCTTCTTGTGATTGCTGTCCCCAAAACCCCTGCCAGGTGATGTTCAAATGGGGGGGTGGACGGGGGTTGGTTTGTTGGGTTTTTTTACAATCCAAAATAGAGCTTTCAATGCTCTGAAAGCAGCTGTAAGAGCCTAAAACCAGCTTGGACAATCCCAAATGTCTATTCTTCCTTAAATATTGGCACACGCTATGCCAAATTATGTCACTACTGAGAGGAAAATTTTAACCACCCCATACTTAATTATTCATCAGAAAGGCCCTCTGATCATTATCACTATTGACCCAGGAATTCATCCTATATCCTTTGCCAAATCAGCACGTACCGTGGTCCACTCAACACACTCTTCTTTCACTCCCCACTGTGTGAGGCAATTCTCATGCACAAGGACCCTTAAATGCTGACAACATACACAATGCACGTTTGCAGTCAGCAAGCTCACCATATTAACAGCATGGACAAGTTGTTGGTGCTCTCGATGCTAGTGGGAATTACTATGGGATATCAGCAGTGATTAATCCCCAATTTCAGTCCCATTAATAACTGCCTGCAGTTTGCTTTGCTGAACCTGTGCAGGGTCTTGATGCTCAGCTAGCTCAGTAGTCTTATTTATTTTTCCCCCAACCTGACACTACCTCTGCCTGCAGGAGCATGGGCCAAGGTTGATGGTTGGCTGATTATCCCTGTGCATCTCCTCTGTTCTTTATGTTCTTTTATACACTCTTCACAGGCCAGTGTTGAAACGACTCCCACCAGCTGGAACAAACACCCTCTGAAGCAACAAATACTGCCAATGACAACCAACCTTCCATTTGCTGGATCAATGCTGCCAAAGGCATTCAGAAATGCTGCAAGAAAGGTGTATGTATGCAACTAAAGACCTTTGGAAAGCCTTAAACACTAGCAGTAATTATCATCTCTATTGTATGCCCAAACTTACTACCACAGAGAAAATGTCTGTGAGCAAAAGGTGTCAGATACCCTTCTAAGAATACTGACTGAAAAATGAGCAGTGGGGATAAAAAAAAAGAAAAAAAAAGCCTGATATGGAGGAATTTTACCTTTATGATCATGAAGTCAAACCTGGTGCAGTACAGCTGGTATTTTTACCTATGATAGCATTCAACGGCCTGTTGGGAACTAACAGCTTTCTGAGCTCTCCGTGGTTCACAAAAAAACCCCACCAATACTGTTTTTAGTATGCACTGACACCCTCTGTTCTAAGACTGCTAGTGAGGCTAAAGATTAACTCCTTAATTGTGAACTATTTGCTAATGCTCCACAAGTGGTGGCTGCTCCTCACCACATTTGAAACATCAAAAGATATACCATGGAGCTGTTTATAAAGCCACTGTCATGTATTTTAAACGTATATATTTTGCTGAGGACTGTTCAAAGCTGTAAAGAATATCAATGCATCTTTAAGACAGATGCAGTGGGTTGACGCCACAGTGCAACAGTGATATTTACTGACTCGGGGAATGGCTTTAAAGCAATGTGAAAACTAGTCAAGAGTGAGACCAACTGCAAAAATTCTGATTCCTATCCAGCCCCCAGGTCTCTACAGCAAAATGACTACCAAATAAGATGGCTCGACATTTCTGGTTTCTCCCAGCTGCCAAATGGCTGATATATTATTACTTTCCACACTTCAAAAAGAAAGGAGACATTCTGTTGCTATCATGCATGTATTTTCAGTTAAGATTTTGTTTTAGATATATTCTTCCTTCAAAAAATAAGACATTTTTGGAAGAACAAAGTACATAATTTGATCTAATTAATGGAGTACTTCTTTCTGATTTCAGAAGATACAGCAGGATTTTTCAAAGGGTGTACATGATCTCTAACCAGACAGAAATTGCATTTGATTACTAAAAGTACAATGCCGTAAATGTAGCACCTACAGAGAAACTTTTTCAAATCTCTCTAGAATACCATAATATCTCAAAATAAAAATGTAAAATCCTTGCAATGAAACGACATCAAATACATTTCACAAGACAATTGTCGCATACATTCAGCGAGAGTTATTAGCTGGCACACAAAGTCTTGGAATAATTTCCATTGCGCTTCCATCCAACTGTAAGCTTGACGCATTACCTTGGAAGAATGCCACGTTTCCCGCTGTGCTAAACTTACTGAAACAAATAGGAAAGCAGCATTGCTGTGTTACATCCCTGCTTTACTATTGTGTAATTGGACCACACTACAGGAACAGCACTTTATTATTACAAACATTGAGTTAACAGTATCAACTTGTGGCTTCGTGCTCCCAGCACAAAAGCAATGAATTCTTCTTTTACATCAAGAATTAAATGAGTATGATAGAAGAGATAATATTAAGAGAAGTTGCATTTCAAGGCTCTGTTTTCAGTTTCAGTTTTAAAACAAAATAAATTTTATATGTTATGACATTGTTATACTAGCAGGAGAAAGAATAGGTAGCAATGCCAATAGCAAAAAGATTACTCAGACCTTTCCAAATTACAGGTAAAGTCTTCATTCACCCAGTGTACCCAAATAAAATAAAGGAATAAAAATTGATCAAAGAAGCAGGGAGTTAAGTTTTACACTTCCTGAAACAGATTTATCTCAACAAAGAAAAAGGAAAAAAAATTCATTCTGTATAGTCCCTGCTAGTCAAATGCCTTCCTGTAGTATAAAAGGAAAATCAGGGATTTCATTTGCTACTGGGTAAAGAGTGGGTCTCACTCCTCTGAGGTGTTAACCAGCCTTTCCCTATGATTCTGCCCACAGAAGGATTTGTTCCTAGAATGCCTACATCTCTAATAGTGGAAGATCCCTGAAAATGTCTGTGTCTGTGAGCACTATGGCCCAGAAGCAGAGGGTTTCTACAACAGAACAGCTGGCATTAAGCCTGACATAACCCCTCCTGACAAGTGCTAATTTCAGTTTACTTCTAATCTAGTCCTGTAGGCTTGAGCAACTGCCACGGACA
Organism: Trochalopteron elliotii; assembly: GCA_024734555.1. Lineage (NCBI taxonomy): Eukaryota > Metazoa > Chordata > Aves > Passeriformes > Leiothrichidae > Trochalopteron > Trochalopteron elliotii. The sequence goes on along the minus strand of JANPWX010000273.1, from coordinate 3,906,171 downwards.
TGGATGTCCCTGCAGCTTCCCCATGACAGCTCCCAGTGCCAGCCATGCTAGGGCCAGCATGGAAGCGCTCACCTGCCTGGAGGAGCACTTGGAGCAAGCGCATCCCCGCCCGGCACGCACTGCCCCGCAGCCCCGCACAGCCGGGACCGGAGCCCGCGACGGGACACCGAGGCACCTACAGACAGGCCATGACCAAACGTGTGACTCCACACACGAGCCATTTGCGCTCAGCTAACCACCCAAAGAGAGAAGCCATGCCAGATGCTGCTAATTGTGCAGCTGCACCTCAGTGCAGGCTGAAAGATCAAGAAACATCTTCTGTTTAGGCTACTACAGCCACGTGGCCAGCAGTGCTCAGCCCTGCTCCACTCAATGCTCTCTTTAGTGGAACACACTCAACGGACCCAAAATCTCTTTTAAATATATAACCATTCCTGTACAAGTGTTTTTAAACAGCTCTGTACAGTTCTTTAACTACAAGAAGAATAATTCCCACTCGAATTAAATATTTAATCTGAGAAGCCACAATGGAATAACCTTCAGGAGAGAAGAGGGTTAACAACACCACTAGTTGCCATGCAAGCAAATTTGCAATGGGAAGGCTGAGGGGTGGATACTGTGAGGCACAACCCGACATGTAACAGCCAGCCATGAGCCAAGCAAGCCACTGTAGCTCCCTGGGAACATAAACTGTTCTACATGTGCTCAAGTGCATTTTCTCTTCATTAGAAAAACACACATAAGCAGGAAGAGGTACTAGGAAATCTATTTTTTGCTCAAACAGGAAGATATATCAGGTAGGATAAAAAAATTACTTTTTTTTTTTCTATTTTAAAATGCTCCTCAAAAAGTGTTTTCTTTTCTTTCTGGTAATACTGTCAGCTACCAATTTAAAAATATTTTTCTTCACTTGATACATTAACAATTGCAAAGGAAATGCTTGGTTAATACTAATTAATGACTACAAATAAGGAAAAATTTTCAGGAGGCAAAATAGCAATAAGAAAAGTATTTGTGGCAATAATCAGTACCACTAAACACTACTATTTGATAGTAACAATAAAAGTAACAGTCTTTACAAAGACAGCAACCATGATTACTTTATTAAATTTAAAAAGTACTATATACAGTAATAGTAATCACTAATTTTAATGTGGCAGTAATGGAAATATTAAGTACTATTAAAAACAGAAGTTTAAAAAGTAGTCCTACTATTTTAAAATAACTTGTTTTAAAATATTATTGTATTGTAATGGTCTTTTGTAAGTATTCTGATGGAAATTTATAATTCTTTCCATTCCATTCCATATACAAACCAATTATTAAAATTCATTTGAATGGGTGCAATTCTAAGGTGATATTTAGGACAGTTCAGGGTTTAACTTACAGGGTTTACAGAAGGGTTCAGGGTTTAACTTACTTTAAAAAACTAACTTTTTTTTTTTTTTCTTCCTGGGGACAAAAAAAAACCACAACAAAGCAACCAAGAAACTGCAAAAACCATAAATCAGCTTGATTTTTGGTATTGGACCAAGCCAGAACTAAATGCTGAACAACCTAAATACACTAAATACATACAAACTGAAGCCTTCTGCAAATGCCTGCTCCACAAAGAACCTTGTCACTGCCAATACTCTGTGCACCTTACAAAGCACACCCCAGACAAGCAGTCCTGGGCATTCAAAATGGCAGGAGACATCACTCGGGAATAGTTTGTTCTTTTATTTTCTATTACACCTCTTATATTTGTCTCAGTCTGTAAGCAGCATCTTTGTACAAATTTTTGCCTGAGATTCTAACCTTCCTCAGTCCTAGAGATGCCTAGAGATTTAGTAGCCTTGCCTTAGGCACTATCAGTGAAAGCCTCTGGGTGGTATCCTGAAAAACCTAAAGTGGTCTAGGGCTTAAATGGCTGCCCATTAACTTTGAAACAGCAAGCTCCAATGAAATAGATTCCTATGTAAAGTATCTTTATTCTGGAGAAATAGGGATGGAAAACTTTCTGTTAAATTTTGTATCCAATTAGCTAAATGTATGGTACTGATTCCAGTATATCTTAACAACTGTCTTACTGAAAAAAGTCCAGTACACTTTACAGTCTTACTTTCAATAAACAGGTTGATTCCATTAGAACATTAAATTTAGATAATCTTTTCTTGGTCTCCCAAACCGCCTCAAGTAAATAAACAGGATTTAAATTCAGAAGTCTACAGGGGAAGGACAGATTAATTTTGATGGAAGGTAAATATCTTAGGGCACAGCTGGACCCTCAGTTTAATCTCTGAAACACCCTCACCCCAACATACAAAACATTTCTAGTAAAATGGATGTTTGCTCTTCCATGCAAAAACCACAACAGCCAGTATGATATAAAGCTAGAACTCTTGAGAGGAAGCAAAAGAAGTAAGTAGCAATAGCTAATAATAGTCATTATAACCAAGGGGTTCTAAACACAAGTCATGGTTTAACCCAGCCAGCAACTAAGCCTCACCAAGCCACTCATTTGCACCCTCCTGATGGAATGAGGAAGAGAATCAGAGCGATGAAAGTGACAAACCTCATGGGTTGAGATAAAGACAGTTTAGTAGGTAAAGCAAAAGCTGCACATGCAAGCAAACAAATCTAGGAATGCATTCACTATGTTATATTGGCAGGCTAGTGTCTTGGGAAGAGACAAAAGACCATAACTCTGAATGTCTACCCCACCCTTCTTCCCCCTCCATACCTGTCTGGGATATCCCTTGGGTCACTTGGGGTCAGCTGTCCTGGCTGTGTCCCCTCCCAAATCCTTGTGCACTCCCAGCCTTCTTGCTAGGGGTAGGGTGAGGAACAGGAAAGGCCTCGACTCTGTGCAAGTACTGCTCAGCAATAGCTAAAACATTCCTGTGTTATCAACACTTTTTTTAGCACAAATCCAAAACACAGCCCCAGAGCAGCTACTGTGAAGCAAGCTGTGTCCCACCCAAATCAGCACACCAACATAATCAGAAAATATAATTACTACCTGGCAACAATGAACATACAAAGGAAAGACACACTACTTAATAATGCAATTTTGAATGAAGGTTGTATTTTTTCCCTGAAACCCTTATCTTTGCTTTGTGTCCTGTACTCCAAAGAGAATGCTCAAAGACAACCCATGGCAACAGAAAGTCCAAGGACAACACAAAGAAGGAAGAAAGATTACACTTTTTCAGGCTTGTGAGAACTACAATAAATGTCTGAAAAGAAATAAGTACAGATACATGTAAAATGGCATTTGTAAAGACAGACTGGTTTCTGACTGTAGACAAAACAGTAGGAAATGGCCTTTGTTAAATACATGTGGAATGTGGTACTCTCAATAGGCTGGCTACAGATTAAACTATTGACTTCTAAATAAAACAGCATGAGCTTCGACATGTTCCACTAAAACATCTGACTTCTTTGCCAAAGCTGCAACACACCCAGCTTCTGTGTACACCCCCAACTTTCATTATGGTTTAAAATGGTAAAATGCACCTTCTACCTAAACTATCCAAAGCCCTGCAACATAAAATCAAGCATCAAAAAGCGATTGCTCATGGCAAAACCACCAGCAAATTTTCTTCACTTGTATCTGTACTTTTTTTTTTCTTTTTTAATTTATATTTCACAAACCAAAACATTTTTTGATGTGTTTGGGCTGGTAGTCCATATTGTATACATTGTCTCTCTGGAAATCCAGAGCACTTTTTCCTGAATGCCAATGGTAGTAAAGAACACATTTCAGAAATCTTTTCAAACTTTGCATTTTAAAAAGCAAGAAAGAGGGAACCCATGGAGTGAACTCCAAATTCTGTAGTGCAATTTTCTACTCTATTTGCACACAAGTGACTGTTAGTCACTGAAAGGTATGATGCTGCACCCCCTGCACATCACCTTTGGAGTCTTTGTGGTAAGCCATCTGTCACAGTGGTTTTCAAAATCTCTTTCACCACCAACATCAGACAACATCTCCTGCAGTTTGTTAAAAACCAAATTTTGACTGTAATCCAATTCTTTTCTTTAAATCATAAAACTAAATGGTTCAAAACCAAAACCAGGCTCTTCTCAGCAGAACAGACTAAAAGAAGGGGTTTTTTTCTCCTTTCCCCTTTGAATTATTTCTTGGGAATGTGGTACACAAATACAGAAATTATGTATTTACCATACTCAGAACAGACCCAAAGCATATTTTAGTCACAGTAGTACATATAAAAGAGTATATGAGAAACACACAAGATTTTATCAAAAACGTTCATGTAAGATGTTGCCTAAAGCACATTTCAGTATATCAACAAAAGTAGCAATTACAATGCACTTTTCAAATCTATGAATATTATTTATTTTGCTATTTTACTATATTGCTTGCTATTTTGCCCACAATGCTTTTGTTCCATATCCATGTAAGGGTTATATACACGACAAGGCATAATTCAAACCTCTGATAGAAAGTAACTGCAAATCTACATTGCTGATTGGAATAGCAAAAAAAATTCAATAGCCTTTCATATTTACCATTCAGAAACATCATCAATACACTATTTCAGGTCAGTAAAACTTGTATATGTCAGTTTGTCCTGGCTAGGTGACTAAAGGAACATTCAAAGGAAAATAATCTAACTTACCTTGATCTCCTCCCCTGTAACATGTAAATAAACCAGCCTATCACTGGACCGAAAAAAAAATTTATATAACTCATAAATTAAAAATGAGAAATTATATACAGTACTTTGAACAAGCTATGTGCAGCAATTAGCTGACAAACTTGGAAATTCATTTAATTTTTAAAATTTCTGGGGAAAGTATTATGAAGCTGATATTCAACAGAACAGTCTGTATCACAAGCCCAAAACAAGACACTCAACAATTTTTTTGATTTATACTTGAAAAATATATATAAGGCAACGCAGTTACATTCTTTAGTGCAGAAGTTAAACATTATCACTAGTTTCACAAAATTTTCAGTGAGTTATACCTGACACTTGAAAAAATGGACTTAACACATATTAGAACCTTCTTTTTCTTTTTAATTGCAAAATGAAATATGAAGTTCATTAATTCTCCATAGAAATGACAAAGACAATGCAAGTTGTAATAATTATCACAAAAATAATTACATTAATGTCATGGGTTCCTATACATGCTTGATGTTACAGCTCTGCAGCATCTGTCTGCAGACAGAAATTATTTCATGGTGGCCAGATCTGAGCAATTCATCGCAGGCTCTGAAAGGGTGGCTAGTGAGTGACTCAGAAGTTAGTTAGCCAACAAAGAGCATGGTAAAATTGCATGGGCACAGCTTAACAGTGCCTTGTTAATGGCACCAAACAGCTTCTAGCACATAAGCAGCTTGGTTAGTCATAGCTACCCTTATCCAGGGCAGCCTTGCACTGCGAAGGCACATGGCTAACGCTTCGTCAATGCAAGTGATGTTGGCAATCTGTTTGATCTGTAATGTAAACTAAGAATGATAGTGAAGTTCTGATTTCAAAATGGCACTCAAAATTAAACTCATATTAGCTACATGGATTTTTATAATGGAAGTACTATTAAAGGTTCTCAAGTGCTTCTAACATCCTGCATGCATTTCTATGCAACACCAAACGTGACTAGAAGCACTATCATTTTGCAGCATCGCCTCGTCTCTATATGCTATTAATAATATGGTAAATTTATAAAATTTTGAAAATGCATATATAGAAAATAAAATCTAAGGACAGTAAGTTAAACATTCCCTAAACTCCACAGTTTTATGGGATTTTTTTGTTTTCACTCTGAAAACATCTCTGCAGTTAATTTTTTTTGGGAATATCTCTAAGCCAAATGCAGTCTAAATAAGGGTCTAAATCAATAAGCCAATCAGTGGCTTACTTAATTAATATGTCCTCTGTGGCAGAGGATGTTTGTTTCTTGGTGCTGAGATAGATACATCAGAGGAACAGGAGCTGGTCACCCAAGAAGCACAGTGTTGTTGCAGTTTGGAAGCAGCGCAATGTTTTTGTTAAACACATAAGCAGCAATCACTTGCTTTTCCCCAAAAAACATGCCCCCAGCAGCATTCAAATGATTGCACTGGAGATAAATGTAAATATAGAAGAAGGTAAAAGAGAAACTTGGACTTACTCCCTCAGACCCAAATGAACATATTAACACAAGGCTAGTGGCTATTTTCATAGCATCATTAAGTTTGGAAAACACCCCTGAGATCAAGTCCAATCTTTGACCAAACACCACCTTGTCAACTAAACCACAGCACTAAGTGCCACATCCAGTTGTCTCTTAAACACTTCCAGGGATGGTGACTCCACCACCTCCCTGAACAGACTTGTTCCAATGCTTGACAACCCTTTCAGTGAAAAAATTCCTCCTGATATCCAACCTGAACCTTCCCTGGCACAGCTTGAGGCCATGCCCTCTTGTCCAGTCACTGTTTTCCTGGGAGAAGAGGCCAACCCCCATCTTGCTACACCCTCCTTGCAGGCAGTTGTAGAGAATGGTAAATTCTCCCTGAGTCTCCTCCTTTCCAGACTAAACCCCAGCTCCCTCAGCTGCTCCTCACAGGTCTCACTCTCCAGACCTTCCCCAGCTCCACTGCCCTTCTCCAGGCTCCTTCCAGCCCCTCAGTGTCTTCCCTGAGGGATGGGCCCACAGCTGGACACAGCAGTCAGTGTGGCCTCACCAGTGCCCAGTATAAGGGGACAATCCCTGCTCTGGTCCTGCTGGCAACACCGTTCCTGATCCAGGCCAGGATGCCACTGGCCTTCTTGGCCCCCTGGGCACACTCTGGTACCTGTACAGCTGCTGTCAATCAGCACCCCAGGTCCTTTTCCCCTGTGCAGCTTTCCAGACACTCTTCCCCCAGTCAGCAGCACTGCAAGGGTTGTTGTGACCCAAGTGCAGAATCCAGCACTTCATCATTGGCCTCAGCCCATCAATTCAGCCTGGCCAGACCCCTCTGCAGAGCCTTCCAGTCCTCCAGCAGATCAACACTCCCACCCAGCTTGGGAGTCTTTTGCAAATTTACTGGGAGTGCACTTTATCCCCTTGACCAGATCATCTATAAAGATAATAAACAGGACCAGGGCCAGTACTGATCCCTGGGGGACACCACTGGGGACCTGCTGCCCGCTGGATGCAGCAGCATTCCCCCACACTCTGGGCCCAGCTGTCCAGCCAGTTCTTAACCCAGAAAAGGGTGCATCTGTCCAAGCCATGGGCTGCCAGCTTCTCCAGCAGAATGCTGTAAAGCATTGAAGGCTTTACTGAAGTACAGAACTTTGGAATACTGGAATTCACTACAAAGACTTCCACCTTCCCAGAGCATGAAGGATTCATTTGAACAGACAGTCTCTGAGACCTGGATCAAGGCTTTACTTCTCTTAATTTACCTTCTCTTTCAATTTACCTGAGACTGCTCTTATCTCTCAGAATAATTTAAGAACAACAGAAGCAAGCAAAATTTTATTTAACATGACATTTTCATTGTCCTTATTTCCTTATATTTCATGTCTGTGTTTCTCTAACTTCACAGCTCTATGATGCTTTTTAAAATAGAAAACCAAGTCACCTGACTCAGAACCAGAATATGGACCCATATTTGCCACATCTCAGGCCCGAGCCCTAACAAGTTGGTAGTAGTAACGTGTTTTGTAGTTTGCACTGCAGACTTGTTTTGTTTATGTGTTTGAATTTCCAGCTTTTACTCTGCAAACTAATGAATACTTGTGAAACCTTGGAACTTCTTACACTGCAATTTTCTTGGGTTTTGCCCAGTCATAGAAACTATTTTTCAAATACATCTGAGAGTCTAGACCATATTAAAAGAAGCCTGATTATTACTAACCCCAGCTTGCACAGTTGTCAAGACAACAGTGAATATCATCATTAACAGAAACTGTTTCTAGCAAACTGGAAATCACAGTTGAAGCCTCACTCCCTTGTTCATATTATCCAAAACCATATGCAAATATATGAATGCAAAAGAAAATTCTAAATGAACTTTGGTATCTTTTATACTGATTCAAACAGATAAGCAAACTTTCCCATTTCAAAGTACAAATAAATATGTTTCAATTTTCTTTTAATAACAAGACGACTACGCAAAAATACCCAGCTTTGATTTTCACTTGCAAAGCTTTCACACATACTCAAGTGTTCACAAGACAGACCATATCCATATCCACCTACAAGTAGGACCCATTTACGTGTTAACACCTCACCAGCCTCACTGATTGCTCACTGCCTTAACCCACCATGGTGGCTTACCAACTCAGTTGATAAGCAAGCCATTGCAACACTAGATTTGGAAAAAGTTTCGTTTCTCTGACATCAGGCCCATGAAAAGATATAAAAAAACCTTGTTGTACACAGCCGTAAGCAACATGCTCTATTTGACCCTGCTGTGAGCCAGAAAGGTGGTCCACATCAATGATGTCCAAAGCAGAGTATGTGCAAGACAAGCCACGCCAATGTGGGAAGAAAATATTTTCTCTGCAATTAATAAATTATTTTTTTAAAAAAATTAAGTAGTCTTTATTTCATCTTTTTTTTTTAAATTTCCACTCTTGGGTTTGTTCTATAATGCACATAAAATATTAGTATAGTGGTAATACATAATAAACACACAGATATGGGGGGATGCATGCTCAAAAATATATTGCTGGTATGCAATCAAGAAAATGCAGAGACCACAGGTTAAGATTATCTTCAACCTCCCAATTTCATCAATTCTGATTCTCTCTCTTGATGATGACAATGAATGCCTGTACACAGAGTGAGCAGATTCAGCAGGAAAACGAATTCCTACCAGCTGATGTCCGCTGCTTTTTGAAATTTGTCTTTTTTAAACCCAGTAACTCACTAAACCTTACCATCACAATTTATTACTATCTAATTTGATATTAATAACTGAGTTTGGATTTCTGCCACACTTTTAAAAGTTACTTCATAATTTGAGGGGGCGGGGGTTTCATTATTGTTTGCTTAATTTTAAGACTCCTCAAGGCTACACTCCCCTACTTTCCCAGAGGAATGCTTACGGTAGCAGTCCACGTTCTGGTTTCACCACCTAGGAAAAGTGTCAGCACCCAGCTACACCACTTCCTGCTCCTCAAATACTTATCTCTTTGTAGCAGACAAACCAGTCTAAAAGCTCTTTTAAAATTCAAGATGAAGCTTTCCTGATGATTTGGATCCAGATTTTTCTCAGTGATTACATATTAAAATCATATTGAGCTTTGTTTAACAAAAGATCAGTGCTTTTCCTTATGCAACCTGACATTATAGGTATATAGCTATATTTTTCTGCCAAGTTACTACATAAAATACCCAATTAATTTATCGTATACACATTCAAAGTAAGCAAAACAATAGTCTGTCCATTTATAAGCTCCAATTCAAAAAGCTAATGGATTTTTATTGTTTACTTCAGCTTTGCAGCTGCATTAAAATATAGTAATAAATAAAACATTTGGAGTACATTAACAAAATAAGCAAAACATTAACTGAATTGAATGCTTTATGATTTTATGTGCAATCACAAGTAAATCAAATTCTTACAACACCACTCTATATAACGAATAATGGCAAACTACTATCAACTCATTATCTCATTCAAAATCTAAAATAAATGTGAAGTAGAAGTAGAGAAAGTTCATAGGCTTTGTGATCATTTCAAAACCCTTCAGAAAGTTTATTTTGCATACATCTATATACATAAACAAGAAAGATAATTTTCATGTAGTCCTTAATTTGAATACTGAAGAGCTGGAAATAGTACAAGACCCTTCCTGGATATTAGTATTTGTTTATGCAGAGCACAGTGATACTCGTAGACTAGAAGTGCACTGAAACCCATATTAAATTGACCATTTTTCTCAAAGATGAAGTTAAAATGGAAGGTCTCGTTCCAAACAGGAGCACTGGGAAAAAGTGTTCATTGTATTTCTCATCTGGCAGACCAGTAGTACCACTCTGGGAAATCAGAGAGGATTTGGGCAGACTGCCCACTCAACTTAAGGCTCATCTGAGATCCACATATATCCACTTAGCTATCCAGCTAGGATTTTTTGTTGCTGTTGCTTCCATGCCCACATGATTTTAGTGCTTTTGTCCAATGTGCAACCCTCTCCACAAGCTTCCCTTACCCAAAGCAGGCAGGTACCTCATAATACTGAGGTCAGCAAATCTATGTCCTCCCATGCCTGGTCCAATGTCCACTCTTCTCATGGATAGGAAAAGTGAACTTGAATCTATAAAAATACCATTTGAATTACATATGCACAGATAATCTTGGGATCCAAACAGAAAAATGCAGTCACCTAGTAAATGAGATGACTATACAGCAGTTGAAAGAACCATACAACCCAACATAACAAGTGTCTTTTACACACATTTAGAAAAATAAGTACACCTACATGCATATACGTCTCTAAATCAACATTTTGCACCTTTCTTGTGGCACTCAAGTATGTTATAAAAACACACTACAGCATACATTTACTAAGTCAGATATTCTCTTTATCTCAAAATAAAAAAGCAACTAAGGAAACAACCAACCATATAATACTGACTGCAATTAAGAGAATTCCAGCACTGCACAATATCTGTCACTCTTCACAATCAATAGCTGTTTCTCAGAATGGCTTGTACACTAGCAGAAATAGCCAGGAAACAAATTTATTAGATAGTAAAGTGCTTTTGCACAGCAAAGAATCATGAGAATCTTCTAAACAGGCTTTGTAACAGAAACATGACTTTTGAAATGCCAAAGCTCCCCTTGCTATTCAGTGTTGATCACCAAAGAGCTGTCAGCTCCCAAGTTTTAAAAATATTATCCCTGCTGAGTCATGTATCACAAAACATCACAAACCTGAACACTGTTACAGGACAGCAGCAACTTGAAATCCAATTTGTTGGAATACTAAAGGTAGCTTCATTTGCCAAAAATTCCCCAAATCTTTATTTAAATCATTTTCCATTCACTGACATTACATGCAAGATTTACATGCACAGGTGACTGACCACACTGGGAGAAAACCCTAAACATATGAAGGAATACAAGCATAAAGCAAAAATCACTAATAGAAAGGTGAATGCCATTACTTCTACAGTTATTTGCAGCACTGATAGTTGAAATCTTCAGAATACCTTTTCAAACAGTCAGTGTACATGAGAGAGCATCATGAACATAAGTCATGTAAATCAAGTCATTCACAGACATCCATAAATTTAAAGGGATAACGGTCACAGTCAAAGCAAATAGGTGCATTTATTTTTTCATGTAGAGTCTTAGGGAGGCTGTTGTTGTTTTTCCTTTTTACTGCACTGGTTCAAGTGTAAGAAGTTACTCTGATGTCAGGCAAGTGAAAAGAAGCACTGTCTTTGCATCATTACACTTTACTATCCAATTTCAAAACCTTTAAAAGTGAAGGTTATATAATTTTCTGATTCACAGATAATACTATAAATAACATCTTCCTGATTATTCAGTGAGTTACTTTAGAAAACCTGTCTTCAATTTGACCACCTTTCAGCATAGTAATCACTCCCTTTTCCAGGCACTATAGCTGGCAAGTTTCTTTGGAGTCCTGTACCCAGATACTCTGCAGTGCAAGTAAGGATGGCAGAAAATTCATCTTCTGACTCATTTTAACGTCCTCTAATAAGTATTAAGTGCCACAATATGATGATATTAAACGAAATATACATCTCTACAACACATTAAAGACCAGACAGATTTTTACATTCCATTATCAAAACCAAAATCACATAATTTTGGTGATAAAATCAGAGTGCACAGGAACTACATATATAAAAAATCAAATTCAATTTAAAGCAAATACAGGTTTGTTCAAACACCACTGTACAATTGCTTTAACACTTACAGAATTTAGATGAACAATATTTTCATTCACTCACAGTTTAGTATAAATATAAAGCAAGGCACCCCTTAAGCATTTTAAATAACAAATTAAACATTTACATTTTTTACTGTGCAGTCAGGCTTAACATTTATGCAGCTTCAAAACCAAAGTACAGCCTCAAGGGAAGCCTCTCCACTGACAAATTAATACCTTAGAGAATAGAGCTGAATGGTGGCAATGAACTCATTTGTTCCCCCAATAATGAAGAATGACTCTTTCTTTACCACATCTGTGACTGTTGCTATGGTGACCCAGACTTACCTCATTGCTTCTCGAAGTGCTCCTCGTTCACTAAGAGTCGTGTGCTTGATGTCATCAAAATTATTTTCCAGTTTCTCACAGTTCTGCAACAAATGGACATATCCATGTAAGGCTCTTTGTACATGTATTAACAGTATTCAGCATCACGTAAACAGAACTGATTTATATTATATTACCTCAAATTATGCATTCTGTTTTAATTACATGGGAGTCATTAAAAAGACATTGAAAATTCAGAATTAAAGTAAACATGAATCTTTTTATAAGGTTGTCACGGAAATCATCTTACATATTTTCCATAATGAAATTTATAGAATTTTTACTTTTTCTTCTTTAAATTTTTTTTCATTTATCTCTATGTGAGGCTATAATGCTACTATAACACACAGGAGAAGAGAAATCTAAATGACCATTTTAGAATTATAATAAAAGTTTATAAATTTTGTCCCAATAAAATAGGCAATGTTGTTGGAACAAACCAGTCATATTTAATTCTTATTTAGTTTATTTTTTAAAACATAATAGAAATTGAAAAGATTGTTTACAGACACCTCAACCACAATGTTTCTTCCAGATTAGAGCTCACTAATATTTCTAGAAGTAATATGAAACCAACAATTTTGTCACAATAAATGAAGTAAAACTTCGATATACTCTGTAAATTATTACTAAATGTATGACTGGTTCCATTACTTCAGAGCACTGATCCTTATCTTCTGCTGCCACAAAGACAGTAAAATTGATTCAGAAGATGCCGGGAAGTGCAGCAATTTGTGTCTGTGCAAAGTGAGTCTGAAATACCAGCGAACAAGAATTCTCTAATCATCTGCATCTTCCAGATAGGATTTTTATATTCTCTTGAGGCATCATCAATACAGGAGGCTTTTAGGTTGTTACCCCTGTTCTCCACAGCAACCTTCGCCAATACCAGAAGTTACCTCTGGGAGGCATAATTTTGCCATATGGGTGTAAAAGAAACAAGTTGCAAGCAGAACAGTTCCTATTGCTAGCAACCTCGAAGGCAGGATTGCCAGGCTCTATATGTAGCCATAATTTCAAAGAAATTATGGGCACTATTATTTGGTCATATTGTTTTCACAGTATTTAATAAGTGAATTAATTTTTGAGTCCACATCCTAAAACTAGTTATAATAAATACAATAAGAGTTACCTATTGTTTTTTCTTATTTTCATTGATGCCTTTTTTTTTGTAATTATATTCAATCTGAGGCTACAAAAGCATTACTGAAAAGGAAAATATTAGATTCTTGTAAATGACTTAGCAAGATATTTAAGCTTGTCCAATTAACATTTAAACTATCATTATTTTTAGATAAGATTATAGACCTTTTAATACAAAGTTTTAACGCTTTAACAATACATTTCTGAGCAGAAAAATTAACAGAGCTACACATATTTGGATCTTTTGACATTGTTTTCTCCTTTCTAAAAACTACACGTCACAGTAAGTCTTGTCCCACAGTTAAAGTGATTTGTTTGTTTGTTTATATTACAATCAGTTGTCCTTTGCAGAGCAAAATCATACTCCAAGAGTCAAAGGGATTGCAAAAGAAATATGAAAGTTGTACAATGAAGTATTCCATTATTCAGGTCAGCATACACTGACGTTCAGCTCCAAGCACATACAGGCAGGCTAGTCATTTAAAATACATAAAAGAAATCCCAATCAACAATACTAATTCATGAAGGATTCTCGATTCATCAATATTAAGATTTAAGTACCTGTGCAAGCAAAACTAAACCTCCCACCCTCCAGGAAAATAGAAGCCAGAGGAAACATAATTTGGAATATTGCTTCAAGAGCCAATGTTCTAACAATCCTGTGTCACCAGCATCCCACAACAGGTTCAGAAAATCTGAGAATCACACAATTCATTCTTGACCTTGTGATATAAAGCATGTAAAAATGACAGATGATCCAAACAACACAAATTTTTATCAAACACAGTTAACTCATCTCAAGATTGTACAAGCTAAAATAAGTGGTCCTGTCCATGTAGAAAATGCTGAAATAAGTTCAGTTGCTATTTGTCTATATAGACCATACTATGTTAATTGGCTGAAGGACAACAAAGATGGCGACATCTAAAGAAAATGCCATGATTATTTAGCCTTACACACAAAATACTCCATCTTAACTATACACCCAATATAAAAATTACCGGATAACCTATAACAAAAAGAAAAAAAAAAAAAAAAAAAAGGGAAAGAAATATAGATGCTGTACCAATTCACTTGGCAAGGAAATGAACTTACTTCAGTCATTTCTGAGAATTGTTTCTGGACAGTGTCTTTCTCAGCTACCTTCAGTCAAATAGCTCTCTGCAAGGTACATTATTATGCACATTACAGGTACAGTAGTTGGAGACCAAACCATGGAGTTATTAGGAGAAAATGAGGTAAAAACTGAGCCAGAAGCAAACTCATGAAGGGGAATGACCTCATAGGATCATGTCATCAGTTACTGTACTGAACAGGAGAGTAAGCAAATGCTGATCATACCACTGCTTTTCCACTTATGCAGGCATGCTTGATCCTCTCAGAGGAAGGAGAAAAGGTTGTCTGAAATACCAAATATAGCTGTAGCTACAGGTGCATAGATGGCACTTCATGTGTCTGAGTGTCAGCTCACATGCAATACTAGTAGACCATCTGAAAGGGTATCAGTTTCTGAGAAAGGCTACCAGCACCAATGAAATTGTAAGCATGAGAATACTCTGAAAAATATGTCTGGGAAATGAGGAAGCTTCAGCAGACCATGACCACGGTGAGTTCTGCATTCTGAAGTATTAAATCAGTAGCAAAAAGTGAGCTCATTCTATTATCCATGCTACCAAATAATTCATATGTATAAACACATTGCATAGGACAGTGTATTTTGGCCCATAATACATCACAGATTTAAGTCCAATGAGCAATTCAAGTCCAAGGTGTTTCATTTTGAGCAGCAGCTAAAGTAAAAAAATCAAAATGCAAGCAATGAAAAAATTGCTTGTGGTGGCTCACTGCCAAGTGATTTTTTGTGGGTATAGATACAGTCTAGAAGTTTTAATTCTATGATTCAATAATTATATAGCAGTCTATATGTTATCACTGTTGGCAGATCTATAGTTCTGCATGATACGAGATTAAATATCATCCTTGAGAAGTTTGGGAAGAAAAATAAGCACAGAGTTGCAATTAGGGACATGGTCATCATAAGTCAAAATACCATTACATGGAAAAAAGTCACATAAGTCTAAATATTGCTTCTTAGAGGATTTTAGGATAAATACTTGGAATTCTTTTAGTGTACCAAAAAGCAGGAGCGGGAAGCAAGTATTTGTATTTTATCTATAAATAAATGGCTTACTTATCATGTGAGATCTTAAGCTTCATGACAATTAGCTAAAAATGGAGATGTAGACAGCATATTCACACCTATCTGTGGCATCACACACAGTATACTGTTAAAATGTATAACCAGAAATGAGAAAGATGAATGAGTGGATGAGGAAGAGGAAGAAAGAATATTAATGAACAAGTTTAAAAGCTTTTCCTCTCATAACCACAAAAATATGACCTTTTCCTGGTACAATTTATTTTTGTTAACAAAATAAACTGCAAGCTTTGGGAGCAAAGACTATGTGCTCACAATTCTGTACTGTCAGTTATTTTAAGTGACAAGTCCAAAGTACTCTGACACTGGTTGAAGTAATGTCCTGGCTTAGGGCAAATTTGGGAGGAAACTTCCAAAGGGGTCCCTCTAGAAAGCAGATTCAAGCAGTCCCTCCCCAACTGGTTCGGGAAGAGATTTCCTTGGAGAAAAGTGGAAAAAAACTGTTTATTTAACAAGCAAAGTATTCACAAGCAGAAAAAATGAAAAATATTGAGATGAATGAAAACAAGAGCAATAAAACCTCTTGCTGTTCTGAAGAGATGGCAAATTCAGACAGTCCTTGTCGTGGGGTGTAGCTCAGCTCACTCAGTCTCTCATCAGTCCTCTTGCACTGGAAAATGCCACATCCTGGGCCTGGCCTTACAGGCGTGAGCTCCTGGTGTTTTTCTGGGTTTTCAGTCCAGAGCAGGGCCCATCAGCTCCAAGAAAAAGAAAAGCCAAGAAAAAGAAGTTTGGGGAACTTCTCTGCCTCAGCTAGCTAAAAACTACCTAAAAGCAAAGGAGAGCTCTCCCTGCTGTCCGTGCTGCAGACAGCACAGTCTGTGAGAAGGAATGGGGGGAAGCAAGAGCAGTGTCTGCAAACAAACCCTGCACTTCTTCTCCCCTCTTTGCTCTTTGGAACCAGGCTCAAAGGTACAGAACTTAATAGCCAGCATAAACAGAACAGACAATTGGGGATGCAAGCATCATAAAGTCACCCTAGGACAAGTAACCATCTAGCTCTAGCAAGAATAGAAATAAAGAAACCCTCTAGTTTTAAATAAGAACCTAGGATATTCTGGCAAAAGTGAAGTCACACTTTTAAAAACTCATCTCTCAACATTCATCAGTTTAGCCTTCTCGCATATGTTTTTTCTGTGTTGGATGAAAAAGCCCTCTTTGTTGACTTATTGGAAAAGCAGTTTTTCATTTGGCACCTTGAGTCAAATGAAGAACTCTGCAGAAGTGGCTCAAAAACCAACAGCAGTCTATTGCCTGGTGTCACCACTGAGGATCTCCCTAAATCACAAAATCACTGCTGCCTCTGCTCTGCCACCACAGCAGAAAGAGTCAGTCTTGAGAAGACCATAACTCAAACTTGCCCATTCTGTGATACAGTAGGTTTAAATGTGACCCCACTCCCATTGAAATCAACCATAAATCTTCCCAGCATCAAAACAAGAGCGGGGTCACACTAAGCCATATCCTGCTACTTCAAATCTATCCTGAAATACTTCACAGAAGACTTTCAAAATTACAGGTAACATCTCTACACACATTTTGAGATAGTTGAGAAATAAAAATCTTTTGTACTGACAACAGTGCAAGACCTATTCAAAGGCAGCCTGCACCACTGAAGTTGAGTAGATCTCTTATCCTTGTTGATACACTGCCAAATTAAAAGCCCTACCTGACATATCATCTCTTCTGTGAAAGAGGTTTCTAAGGTTAGTACTACAGATTCATTGCTTCTGAGTGGTTTTAGAAAATTTTCTTAGAAACCTTGAGTAAATCTCACATTTCAATGTCAAATATTCTGTGTATTAAACATAAGGAATGTACAGCAATTGAAAGACAGAACAGCTCTCACCTGTTCAGTTCAAATTTACTATTACTGGTAATGCTAGAACAAATTACTTTTTCCTGTCTTCTTCTTTATAGTCCATGGGAAAGGTTCCTAGAGTATGCTGTGCCAATTTCCTACTGTTTATGCAGGCAAATTTAATTTATTAATTTATTAAGTGTATTTGTACCTCAATTTCTGAGTCCTTAAAATGAGACAACCTGGCCCAAATTCTGCAGGATTTACTAGCTCACTGTGATATTTTACCTCATTATGTTTAAGGAGGTAGGTTCCAACAACAAATTACGAAAACTGTTGGGGACCTAGAAAATCTACTGTAAATACCTACATCCAAGACAGATTCAGCAGGAAGATTCTCAAATTTTGGTCCAAAAAGTCCTTAAAACTTCAAGTTCCACAAGGTGACCACATCAGCTAGCTCTTTTGAAAATATTGGCCATACCGTAGAAGTGATCTCCTTTAACGAAGTTGTAACAAAAAAGCTGACTATTGTGTAGAAAAGTGTAGAAAACTGATTTTCATATTGATCTTCTTACTGATATATATGAAATGTTAGCACAAATAATCACTTATTCCAGAAATGTGAACTATCTCATCAGCAGAAAACTTCAGAAATAACGAACTTGTGTTTTATATAAACCTAAAGCAACACTATAATAGTAATCTAAACTGTAATATATTGCTGCAAGGATAATTATTAAGGGAAAACACAGCTGACATTTTCTGATTTATGCACACAATCAGAGATGGAGTCCAAGGACTGTGACATAATTATCTTCATGCTAACAATTTTTGTAAATCTCTTGACAGAATTTTAGCTAATTTTAAAATGCCTTCTGAAGATTAGCACTTAAAACTGTTGGGGAAAATAGCACAATTTATTAGCAAGGGTATAATTGTAAACCTTCCAAATACTCATTGTGAATATCATTTAGACAGTAACTCCTGCTTTAGCAGCTGGTATGTAAGACTCCAGTTTATGGAATCTTGAAACAACAGAGAGAGTAGAATCTAATTAAACAGGATTACATGCCAAAGAAAAATATTAAAAACAGACTAATAGTCAATTGTTATGAATTTCAAATAGCACATCTTTTGATGTGAACGGTGCTTTACTTCAGTTAAACCTAAATATTCTTAGCAGACTCCTCTCTTGATTTGGAACAGACTGTCTTTCTACACTGAAACAACACAAAAAGCTAAATGATTCCATTGATCTTCTCTCAATGACTTAAGCTCCCATCTGCTATAGGGTAAAATGACTTACATATATTGCATTTATTCTAATGTTATTCAAGAGCCAATAGCTGTATCCCATACAGGAAGCCTCCTGAAACTGTCTTCATACTGAGCAACTAAACAAAACTGATGCCATTTGCCAGAGGGCCTTACCTTAAGAGCAATTCTAAAAATTAAACACGTAAAAGGATTGTTTGATCCTATCTGTAACATATTATCATCCTTGCAATGTCTGCTTACTAAATTCCTTCTTCCTATTTGTTGTAACTCATTCTCAAGGGGTTCTTTTTCCAAAAAGGGTGAAAGAGCAGCTTTCAACTGTTAACTGACCAGTTGTTCACAAAGGAAAATCAGATCCTTTAAAAAAAAATTAAAAATACATACATATTCCTAATATCTGCAGAAAGTATATTGAGCCCTCAGGTATTTACATAACATGTGACTGCATGCCATTCATAATACATGAACATTTTTTATAACATTATTTTCATTACATGATACAGCCACATTGGCCAGACAAGCTCTTAGAAAAATATAGATACTGGTACATGCAAAAAAAGTAGAATTCCAACAGAAAAGCAGCCTAAGTGTTAGCAATCAAATAAAAATTAATAAATAGAATTGTGGGATGCTTTAATCAATGCCTTATTAGCATAACCATGTTAACTTTCTCAGGGGTTTTTTAGCAGTATATTAATTTAAGGCACTAAAAATAGCACATATGCAAACTCAAGAACAAGTATCACATTTTCTCCACAAACTAGAATATATGGCCAATACAGGCTTGATACAAGGAAATACTGATGCATGTGCTGTTTTCTGAAACTGCAAGTGTGGAGTTTTGTTAATAATTATTACAGAAATACCACAGTTAAAGCAACTGGAAATTCTGAAGTGAAAGCAGACAATTTTGGACTTTTTAAACTTTTCTCAGTTTAAAATATGGAACACTTAATCCTTAAAGACAGGTAATCATATAGAAGTTAATTACTTGTTAAACATAGTTAACACTTTAGTTTACAATTTTTCTGGGGCTGTGAAAGATGTTCAATTCAGAGATGGCATTCTGCTAACTTCCTTTTCATGCTGTTTCACGCACAAATTTCAAGTGGCAAATTTATCACAGCCTTCATGCTCACATAAGGGTATGGTATCTTGCTTGAATTCAACCTGCTGTTGTCAGAGCAGATGCAGACACCACGTGTTTTGGCAATGGATAACACATCAGATAGCAGTGATACAGGGAGGGTGAGAAAAAACATTCTGAAAGGACCAAGCATGCAACACAAAGAATAGTAGACCAAGGAACTCAAAAGAATAAAGAAGTACAAAAGATATGCAAGGAACCAGAGGCACAGCTGGAAATAAGAATGGAGCAGAGAACACAGGTGATGCCACTAACTAGACAGGACAATTTATAATGCTCCTTTCTCTTGTGACTCAGCTTTGAAAGACAGAGAAAACTTTCAGGGAGAAAAAAAACCAAAAAACTAAAACCTTTCACTCTCACGTTTTTCTTTCTCTTCACAAAACAAATGTTAAACTTAATCAGCAGATGAATGAGAAGGCTTGGCAACAAACTACTGGTCCCTCTGCATCTGAAGGGACACTTGTAAGACTGGTTCCCTTTATGGGACAGGGTTCTGTAGCAGGGAACAATACACATCATGAATATCAAAAGCTTCATCTAAATACTGTTTCCTTTTTAACGTGGTTGTAGTCCTGCCTTTTTCATCTTGCAGAGCCTGCTATTCTCAACATGAATTTACAACCTAATTCTTTAAGAGAATGAAGTTTAAATAAAGAGCACAGGCTCTTCACAGAATTCCTAAATATACTATTTCTACTTGATAGTGAAAATATAACTAATGAGTAAGAAAAAAAAATATCCCAAATGCTATACTCCCTTCCCCTCCTATTACTTTCACATACCTCAACCCTGCTTGCTTTTCCCTTGGGATTCTTTACTCTGCTTAGGTAAATATTCCGTTGACTCATTGAGATTAAATAAAATGAGAGTATGTAGGTAAAGACCAGACTCATATTGAGAATTAACATTTACAGAGCTCATAACCTGGGAAAAAAGGAAGAATCTTTAAAATGTAGGTAGAACTGTACTCCTAAGGAACAGATTATGTTCTTGACCTTCAACAAAGAGCATAAGGAAAAACATACCCGAAAGCCCTTGCTCTTTTAGAACCCAAATGATTAAGAATTTAAGGAATTAACCCCACACGTTTGAGAGTACTAACTTAGAGGATACCTCTTATTTTTCATGCATTGCTAAAGAATTATCAAATATAAAAGTTTTTTAAAAAATTAAAGTTACAATTAAATGCTTAAACACCATCCTGAAACAGTATGGTCCTGCCTTATGTAGTGGAATAAAAGCAAATTACATGTAACAGGCTTGCTTCCTCATCCCAGGATGACACCTCTCATCTCTTACATGGTACATTTTATCGTCCAACATCAGTATTTTTCAGACAGGCCACAACAAAACATTTTCTTTCATCATGCTGTTGCCTCAGTATTTAAAAGAAAGGAAATAAAAAAATTCCCAACCACTTCTGCAGAGGCTAATCTGCTTCAGCTATTTCTCATGGGTTTGCATAAGATTCTTGCCAAAAAAACCCTGGGTTTGGGAAGGGTAGAGTTAATTTTCTTCATAGCAGCTCTCTGGGGTTGTGCTTCAGATTTGTGCTAAAAACAGTGTTGATAACACAGGGATGTTTTAGCTATTGCTGAGCAGCACTTGCACAGCATCAAGACCCCAAAAGAGGAGGCTGGGAGAGTGCACAAGGATTTGGGAAGGGACACAGCCAGGACAGCTGACCCCAACCGACCACAGGCATATCCCAGACCATATGGAGTCATGCTCAGCACATAAAAATGGGGGAAAGAGAAGAAGGAAGGAGCTTCAGGGTGATTACTCTCTGCAATATGGTTTAGTGGTATGGTGGTATGTAGCTGAAGGTTGGGGTTGATCATCTTGGAGGTCTTTTCCAACTTTAATGATTCTATGATGGTGTTTGTCTTCCCAAGTCCCCATTATGAGCAATGGAGCCTGGCTTTCCTGAAGGTGGCTGAACACCTGCCTGCCATGGGAAGTACTGAATTAATTCCTTGCTTTGCTTGCATGTGCATCTTTTGCTTTACCTACTAAACTGTCTATGCCTCAACCCAGAAGTTTTCTCACTTTTACCTGACTGCCTTCCCCATCCCATCGGGGCAGGGGGGGTGAGCAAGTGGCTGTATGGTGCTTAGTTGCCAGCTGGGGTTAAACCACAACAGCAAGGTCACACCGAGGTCCTTCTCTCCTTAATCTTACAGATCACGTCTTAGATTGGGTCCTTCTATTGCCAGTTATAGAAACACATGAACCGCTCCCTTCCATGCACACTTACTAAACTATGTGCTCCAAATTCTCTCCAACATCTGAAAGACTTACATAAAATAGTATTTAATTCCCTTGGAAAGAGCCTGAAAAGATGCTAGCTGAATGCCAACAGCTGAGGAACTGTACCAAGGGATTAGACTCATATACAGTGAACACTGTAGGATTTGTGACTTCTGGGCTCCAAGCGACCCAATGTTACCGTCTGGCAGAAGGAGTGGGAAAAATCCCATCTTCTGTCTGCTTGGCTTAGGAGAAGAAAACAGCAACATGTGAAATACTTCAGTGCTGTGACTGAAACAATTCCACAAAAAATAAGATATCTAAGATATCACTAAGATACCACCAGGTATCTGACCAGGTGAATTATCCAGAGAAGGGTATATACACTTCTATTCTGGCTTATCGTGTTATCTAAAATTAGCATCAGTATAACATTGGTACTTAAGTAGCAATGAAAAAAAGCAAAACATGACACTGAGACTAAATTTACTCAGGGAATATTTGGAAATATTCAATTCACTTGAGAAGTGTCTATCCAAGTCTAAGAAATAAGTATTAGAAAAAAGGCTGCAGACAGTAAACCACAAGCCTGGTATCAAGACCTTGGTGCAGCTGTGTTACATGCTAGCATTTTGTTTCAGATTTTCCATCACTATCATAGCTCATGAAAGCCTAAAGAATAAAAAAAAAGAATAATCAAATAATTATTAAATAATAATAATAATTAAATCTTAAGTTCATTCATTAACTATGGACACCATATGCAAACACCCAACAAAATGTTACCTCAGCTCTTATGTTTTTGATTATATGTTAACTTAGAAGTAACTGTAGGTGACAGGAGACATGCCAGAAGAAGATACATAAGTGAGCTGACAAATCATATGTCTTTGGAAAAAAAAAAATAGACTGTAATTTCTCTTCTATTTCCATTTTCTTTGAGACTCAAAAGACATGTCCTTGTACTGAGATGTCCAGAAAAGCCAAGTATTTAAGCACATTTTATATTAATTTCCATCTAAAATAGCTAAATCAGCTATTCTGATCTAGAATTTCCTAAACTTTTCTTTCTGTTTTCAAAATACCACATAGAAAAAAAAAATGTGCAAAGACTACTATAATTATATGCATCCCTTGCTGTGCTTAGCAATGACCAGTATCTCAAAGTTTACTGCAAAAGATACAGTAAGACAGCGACCTCAGACTCTAATACACATGGAGTCAGAAAAAAACAAATGGAAGCAAAATAAAAAAAGGAAAGCATGAATAAAAATGCAGAAAGACTCACAAAGCTGTTTAAGAGTCAACACAACTGCCTATTTTTAAATATCAAGCATCAAGCCAAGTTAGTTAAAACAAAACCTTACACTCATTGCTAAGAAGGAGGAAAGTCAAGTCTTGCTGGGGAGGGTGTGGGAAAAGAACAACAAAGTAGGACAGTACAAACACTTAAAATAATTTTTCCCCTCTCAAAAAAATATTCAGAAAATCAGAGGTATGAGGCTATTACAATGGTTGCAGATCCTATGAAGTTATCACCATCTGTTGTGCCATCTATTTACAGACACACAGGCATAATCAAAAATTAGGGGAAACTGCTCAAATAAGTGCTATCTTCTTTGAAGATACTATGCATGTTTAACAAGCTTTAGAATTTTCCAAAAGAAATTTAAGAAAATAAGTGGCATTGATTTATTTTCTGTAAGAAATTATTTGATCAAGAACCTTCCTATACACAGAAATGAACAGGGCTTATGTGTAGCTACATCTTTCAGCAAGGCATTCAAAAGAGCATTAAGAGAATGCTGCTGCAATGCTGTTTGTTTATTCACATGTAGCTTGAGAACAACATCCAGTATAAATATAGTGCCTCAGGTCTCAGTTCCATTTACTGTGAGAAGAGCACTAACTACTCAATACCTCACTATGGCACTATGCACTCTGCTAGTTCTGTATCTCATTTATTGTCTTCTTTGTAAGGTTTTTACTTCTCTGGAAGTTTTCATGTCGCAATCTGAATAGTTTTCTTCTCCCAAAACCTTCTGGCCTGCCTTCAGACAGCTCAGGCTGCTGTATTCCCCTGCTTGTCAGGCTCTTGAAAATTGTTATGGTCAAGCTGAGGTGAACAATACGAACATGCCCCAAAGCACCAGCCAAGCACCTTCCCAGCAATTCCCAAGCAATCAGGGCCATACAGGGCCAAGATAAACCAGAAGAGAACTGCAATGCAAGACTCCTAGATTTTAATTTGGCTTAGCACTCGTTGGAGGAGTCTCATTTGGGTCTCACAAACAGTGCTCAAGACATTAGGACCAGGTAGCACAGCTCCTGTGCTAATTGAATGGGTCTCTCAGCCAGGCTAACTCCAGCACAGAGTTTTCCTCACATTGCTATGCTATTCAAGCCTATAAATGGCTCCAACTATTGCAAGTGAAGGCCTTTTAGTTCCCTGACCACTGCACAGGACACACCTGCCCCCTGCTTATCATGTTTAACTTGGAGAGCATGAACAACCCACCCTCCTCTCTGCAACCAGTGCTTGACCTAGCACCCTCAGTATAATCACCCACATTTTTTCAATAAATTGCAATAACCTAGTTTTGAAAATGCTATTTCCAAACAGACAGATAGAATTTAAAGTAAGAGTTTCAATGTTATTTAGAAATCATTCATTCTCCTCTCTGGGAAATATATTGGACTTATTAATCAGTCCCCAGCTCCTGAGTGTCACTGCTACTATTGCGTACGTGCAAACAGAGTAATAGGAATGAACGGGGTGATGCAAATCAAAAAGAAAAAAAATCATCATTCTTTTAACATCATTACCAAATTTCTCCCTTTTCTTCTTGAAGTCATTTTTATCTCTGATTTTTAATTCTTATTCCTATGCAGCAGTTGCCCTGTTTCCCTTGTGTATATACTGTTTGAGCTTTCAATTTTTAATATTTTCTTCAATAGTGCCCTATCTTTTCTATATTTTTTTTCATAACTTGGGTTATTTCTCTCCTGCTCTTATTTCCTCATGCTTGTTTACTTTCTCTCCCCTAGTCCTTACTAATTATTTGATGTCTCTTGGTCATTTAATTATGTGTCATGGCTTTTCCTTTCTTACATTTTTATATTGCATTCCTTTATTCCACTCCTGCAGCTCTCTGATTTCTATGTGCTTGCTTAACTATTACCCAAATGGCTCCAAGCAGGACACACTCAAACTGAAGAATAAATAAATTAAAAGAAAAATACTATCTGTGGCCATGCGGTGTTGCCTAGCAACACCCGGTACCTCTCCACAGTTTTTCTAGAGCCCTGGTGGCAACAGAGCTTTTCAGACTTATTGCTACAAATATATGCAAGATCCTTCTCACATTGTTTGCCTATTCACTGACAAATAAATGCAGAGGAAAACATAAATGAGAAAGAAAAACTCCAGAGAAAGTGTCAGCAACAGCACAAGAAATGGCCACCTACTCCAATGCACGCTGTCCTCCTGTCCCTGATGTGCTCTGTAAAACACATGCAACTTTTATGTTATTGCTGTTCACTAATACTACTACTGTTACAATCTTTGAGAAACAGAATGTAAATAAGACTTCTTATGCAATTAAAACGTGTTAAATTCAACCAACTCTTAAATAGTTACTGTGGATGCATTACTGGCTGAGATTCATTTGCTTCTTCTGAAAGCTTTACACTAAAAAAAAAGATAACTTGCAGATTGTATAGGGTAGGAAAAATGGTCCTAGCATGGTCAAAAATGTAGTGGAATTATAAAGAAAGTGAAGTGTGTTCCCAAAAATTATAGATTCAATATTAAAAGATTGGCAATATTTATTACTTCTAATTACTTCAGACATGACAGAAATGAAAGCAAAGTGAATCCTCCCCCCAAGGCTTCTCTTTAAAATACAAGCTTATGGGCTCCGTCTGTAAAAGTTAGAACCAAATGCTCATTAAGTCCACACTTCTCAAAGTATTGATGATTCAGCATGAGCTAGATAGAGTTTCAAAGACACTAAGCTACATTCACCAACAGTCCTTTTTTTTTCTTTTTTTTGTTCCACAGCAGTGAAGGACTCCTTTCAATAAGCAACTGCCTCTGAGAAAGTGGGTGAAATTATACTTATTCAAGGGACTAAAACTTTAAGGATATTTGGAGTCTTGGAAGAGGAGTCAAAAACTAGAAATGCTAAAACAAAAGATAACTACATAATTTAACTAAGGACAAACCCATGATGAAGCCCCACAAAAGGATGAAAATGTTAACATTGTATTTCTGAAGGGCATAAAAAAATCAGCATTCTTACTTGGAAATTTTATACGTGGCTAAATCAGCCTCAAAGAAATTTGATGTCTGCATAGCACTTGCACCAGTAGCAAGTGAATAGAAAGCAGATCAGAGAGCACATACCTTAAAAAGATATTTAACAGCATTAATCTACATCTATCAGCTACAACTTGTTACTTAGTAAAGACAGGCTGCAAATGATCCACACAAATAAACAAAGGACAGAAACTAACATTCAGGTACACAATTAACCTCATTCCCAAAGTAATGATTGTAAAAATAAAAGGCTGAAGTAAGGTACATAGAGTTGGCTTGAGAACACAGAAGAACCCATAGATCATACTGACCATAAAACAAACACAGGCATTGCACAGTCAGGCACTTAAATTTAAAATGCCTAAAAAAGGTTTCAAAACTTTATTTGGCTCCTGCACATACATGAAGCAAACCCAGTTTTAATTACACAGTCAGATGCTATTCTACACAGAAGTGTTTCATGACTTAGAAAACACAACAGAGAGAACTCACCTAATCATTAGCCTTTCAGTATTTGGGCTTAGTGTGCAGCCTTGTTTACTGGCCACTAACCAGAGCCTTACTTGAGGGCAGACCCATTTTTTCCCATGAACATTTCAGTGACAGTCATCACTACGTATCTGATGTGATTTAACAGCAATTTATTCTACATACTATTAATTTTTCCTTTTAACAGGTAGCAATCAGCATAAAGGGTCAAATACCTGAGCATGCTCAGTCAGACCCCCCAGTCCAAAACATTAAAGCATACAGGAGACTACAAGTGACAACTTGGACAATCACAGTTCACCTCTTGCTGTCACATTCAGTTCACATTCAGATTTTCTTACCCAGTTCATGGAACCATCACCCTCTGATCAGCTGGTATATCTAAATCCTCTTCTTGCTTAATTCCAGACATTAGGCTCCTAGTCACTCTCATCCTCAGCCCTTGACTGTACACCCTCCTAATTGCACTACTAAACTTATTCTTATCTTTTTTATTCTAAACTTCAGTGTCACACAGTTCTTTATGATGTTCTAGTTCCTTCTGTATTGACAGTGCCTGTCGACTTTCGTGTAACATGCTCCTAATATTTATGTCAAGCTCATTAATGAAAACATTAAATGTTAGGAATCTGAAGACTGATCCTTCAAAAAGCTCTGCTAAAAGCCCAGCAGATCTTTTTAAGCACTTCTCATTCTCATTTCCTCTCTAGCCAGGTCCTTATCCATGCTACTATTCTAATCTAAGCAGATGATACTTCATTATTAATTGACAAAAATAAAAACCCAAAACCCTTGTTAGTGTGTCATAATTTATCCCTAAGAATAAAGCCCAATATGCCTTATTCTATCTTCCATTTTCCTTAATGCATTTAATAAATCTCTGGTTCAAAATTTGTTTTCAAAGTTCTGCATGCTTCCAATATGAGACCAACAGAGCAAGAGTTGCCCATCAATTCTCTGTCTTTTAACACACACAAACTACATTGGCTATTGTTTAATCAAGAACTTGCTCTTACAAAGCTTGTAATTTCACATGTCAATTTTTCTGTGATACTTTTATGGATGTTGTTCTATCCCTTTGACTTCAAACATAAAACACTCCAAGTTTCCCTTCTGGCCTGTCTGGAGTAATTTCCACTTCTGCACTTTTCTGCCCATTTAGCCACCCCTTGCTTTATTCCCGTTTTACTGAAACTAGGACAACAATTTACAAAGACTTCAGACAATACCTAGGATGTTTAATCCTATCTTCACACTGGCTTTGCTTGTTCTTTTATCTTTTAGTTTAAATAGCTTAAGAATCTTCTACTATTTGTTTTATATAGCTGAATAACCTTTTACTATTTGTTTTAATTTCTTTCACCCAGAGTGACTCAACTTGACTTTTGAAAGTTCTCATTTTTTCCTCTGTATTTCCTGCTTTGCCAATCAATCCCATTTTATTCAACTCCTTATGGGTAATCCTCATAGCCTTAATATTCTTTTTGAAGTTGTTTTACAGTTCAGTGTGAAACTATTCATTACAAGTTGGGATTCAAATTCCAAATAACTTTTGTATATTTCAATTAATAATCATCTTCTCAAAATTAATGTCTTTGAACTGTTTAGCTCAGTTCAGAGATCTGAAGTTTTCTTAACTTCTGACTTTGTCTAGAAAACAAATTTCAGCAATTCTTCTATAGAATTTATATTGAACTAACTTAAAAAAAAATGATGAAAATTATACTCTGTGTTTATTCTATGACTTCATCCATTTGCTAAATTTAGGGATAAAGTCCATTCACATTCATACCAGAAATGGTAAGAGTTGATACTGTTTTTAAAATTCTATATTAGTGTTTCTGTTGAAATGACTGTTACTAACAAAGTTTCTCAGTTATCACATTAAAGAATACTGGCATGCTACCATTATTAGGATTTGTCGCTTACAGGCTGCATTTAAAAAGTCAAAGTCTCTTCCAATCAATGACGTACCTCTGTAATAGATTGCAATCAATTCCAAGTACAGAAAGTGGTGAAGGTAAAAGAATGAGGATGGTGAACTTCAGAAAATATAATTTCTGGTATGTCTCTTGAGAGTTATACTGATCAGTAAAGGAAAGCAGGGGCAAGGGCAAACTACAGAAATTCAAAAGGGGAACTATTCCTAAGTAAAGCAAATAAAAAGAAAAAAACACAAACTCCAAAAAAACTACAAACAAACAAAACAAAACAAACGAAACAAAACCTCACCCAAAAGAGTGTTCACAGCACACCTTTATGATCAAACCATGCCTCCCCCCAATTGCCTGGAGATCGAAATCATAAAAGCAGGGAAACTATGACACATACCTAGAGTAGATAAATTTCTAAGTATAAATGAACTGCATAAACACTGGGAATAAAACCAGAAAGTTATGCAAATTTAAGTTAAAAAGGAAGAGGAAAAAATTGTAAAATGATAGTAAGAAAACTGTTCTATAACTGTTCATGAGAAGCGAGAAGAAAATGAAGAGAAGTACAGATTATGTACAACAGAACAAATAAGTGATGCAGAATCAACAGCCCTCCCTGCTCTCTTTATGAAGACAGCACTGTATAGCCACAACTTCAACTGAAAAAAAAATATTTTTAGCAAGAACATGGGATTGCAGACTTGAGCACATAAAAAAAGAGGTTTGGTAATCTATTTTTTTTAATCAGACGGCTGCAGCTCATGTATCACTGAGTCATCGAGGAACTGAAGCAATGCATGGACCACTATCAATTGCACCCACTAGAAGGCTTGTGGTTTCAAAAGGTCAGAAGAGACATGCATAATGCTTGCCTTTACAGAAGGGGATTGGGGGGAGAGGAAACAAACAGAAAAAAAAGAATAAAAAAGAAAAAATGTGAAAATAGAAATCATACTCCCAGGCAGAGAAAATGGAGTACATACATTAAAACTTATATTGTGATATAAGAAGTGCCAACATGGACATATAAAACCAATGGTAAATCAATCTTTTTTTCTGTTCTTCAAGAGGATCAATAAACTCAAGAATAACTGGCAGGGCAGATGTGGCAAATCTAGAATAAATTTTTTCCCCCCAAGTATTCCACAGCTTGTTTCCATAAACCAACTAAAAATGTAGATTTAAAAAAATCCAGTGAGTGTGCAACTAACTGAAAAACAACTCCTGGGATGTTTTATATCGCCAAAAAATAACCCAAATCAAGATGATTCATGATTCACCCAAGATCTCAGTGATTTAGTTAATTGGAAAAAATTAATGTACTAATGGTTTCTACCATCATAATGTTTGGTAGAATAAGGAAAACAGGGAAGGAAGAGATATTAAACATTTCAAAAGGCAAGAAGAGAATTTCAAAATCAAACCAAACTAATGGGTCAGAATTTGGGCCATATATACAAGATAATCCAACACTCTTGCAGAACCAATACCACATTCCTGTTAGTTCAGTAAGGAGGCAAAGAAATTACTTCATTCTAATTGGTGCTAACTATGTCCCAGGTGAAAGGCTGTGTAGTTTTTCACCATCATGATTAGAAAAAGATGTAAGAAATTAAAATCTAAAAAAAAGCAAAATTAACAGTTTCAAAAACATGACTAGAAAAGAAGATCTGAAGGAAAATAGAGAACTGGAAGCATCTCTAACAGGAATCTTCTAATATAAAAGAGTCGTAGAATGGTTTGTGTTGGAACAGACCTTAAAGATAATCTAGTCCCAAAAACCCCCAACCCAGCCTTGAATACTTCTAAGGATGGGGCATCCACAGACAGACATTATAACAGAAATTATACAAAAAGTCAACAATCATCAATTGTTCTTTAAGTAGTAGGAGAAGATGATAATTTGATCTTCAATAAATAAGACACAGTATATTTTAGGAAAAACTTTGTTGCATTGATGAAATACTAACATGAATGAGCAGTCTCCTACATCATGTGCCAATAGAAATGGGTTATACAAATACATGTCAAGAAATGTTATGTTGGATTTTAATCCAGAAATTCTCTTACCTCCCCCTCCCAGACCTTTATTTTTATGATTCTATTATTAGATTGATTTCTATTTAAGCCATTGCCAAATTTAAACCTGCTGTGTGGAAACGCTATAGCATATACAAGAAATGAGTTTATTATCCTCCCCTTAAGTGACTCTGATCATAAAGGTTCAATTTTACACTTGCTATTTTTTACCATCTGTTGCATTATTAACATAAAAAACTTTACCAGTCTTTTCTGACTGGTGTATATCCTTTAAAGCACCTATACAGGAAGTCATTTGGATGCTTCTTAATTGATGTACTTGATTCAGCAATGTTAATAACAATCCTCTCACATGCTACATGAATAACAAACAATACTTCAGCTTATTTTTTAAGGAAAAATACAAAGACATGAATTACAACTTGACAGTTTTCAAATGGAACACACGTGCCAGGATCCTTAGCTTTACAGAAGAAAACATCTTCCAGTTCAGTTAGCAACTAAGCAACATTGTAGTCCTGTTCTCAACAGTAGAGGAGAAAAGAAATTTCTGCTGAGTGATTGTTCCAGATAATTGCTGATGAATCAGGAGTGACTGAGGATAGAAGAAATAACTGCAGAAACACATACATGTAACTTTCTGAAGACAGCTGGAGCTGCTGGACAGGGACATAGCCAGAAAGACTTGTGAGGGAATATGCCTCAACGAGGAGGATCTTGTAGCATCTCTACATACTGAAGAATCCCCAAAAGATTATTTCTGATCACTGATTCTCAATGGGAAACTATATCTCTATTTTCAACACTATATTCAAACAACATATCAGTTTATAATACAACAAGGCTTTATAACAATGTTGAAAATCTCAAATAATTCCTGAGATTCGCCACCAAAAATGTAGGAGTTCCTGAAACCAGGATACTATTGTAAGTAAAGAATACTGAATATTGTAAGTGATGAGGCAGTTACCTGCTCTGCACCTGAGAACTGTACATTGTGATAAAAATGCCACAGAAACTGACCAAGAAAAGGTTTTTAAAGCTTCTGGACAGTTCTGCTGCATTAAGATACTTTTGCAATCTCCAGTCTCTTACACTTCCTTGCTTCAAAGCGTGAGGATGTCAGCAGATTTTTTTAAATATAACACTATGATGATTTTTTAAAAGACACTGCTTTTTCTGCCAGCCCTGTTCATTCATACTTAAATCAAGCAAATCTTTTTATATGCACATATGACTGTATTTTTGATGTGCATAAAAGAAGTAATGGACTGGTACTCAAAAATTTTGTCCAAATATATGGCAAAGTTGTAGGCAACCTACAAGCAGGGTCTTGTAATGAACACTTCAGTGCAATGCAATATTGGACAGTGCTACAAGCCCTGCTTAAAATACAGCATTCAGCAAGCTATCCTGCTTCCTTCACATTAAAATTGGTCTCCCAGCTCCTTTTATTTCTATTGAGCAGGTGTCACCCAGAACTTAGATACTATAAATAGATCTGGAGTAATTACTAACAGGCTAACAATGGCACAGGATTCTCCAAGAAACAGTGTACAAATACAATTTCTCAACCTAAAGCTCATGACCATTTCTAAACAGAATGGAGAGGGGCCTTCACTGTAGGAGAGGGAAGTCTAGTAGAGGAAAGAGCAATCCTGTCTTCAGCATAGGCAATAGCTCACAAAAGCAAAAAAAAAAAAAAAAAAAAAGGTGACAGTAGAAGGGTAGAAGGTTCAAATTGAAGAAAGAGAAGCTAGTCTTGATATTTTTTCTGTTTTCTCAAAGAAATCAATGTAAGAAGGCACCTTCATCTCCATCCAGTAACCACAGGAAAGTATACAGAAATCCACATCTGAAAGAATATAATACTAAGTAGAAGTTGAAAGTTGACAGTGAAGATGGTCTCTGATCCTACCTCTACTCTGATTTGCTCAGCTTTAATGAAGGGGAATGAGTTGGACTTACCTAGAATTCAACACTTCAAGCAGAGAAGCATTTTTCATTTTGTCATATAAGTACGTGCAAAACTAAACAGTTTGCAACAAACACTTCAGTTTTGAAATGGTTAAGATCAGAAATACACCTGGAACAAAATGCTGCTCACTAAATGGTGAATGCTGCTCCATAGAAGAGGAATCATCCAACATCAAACAGGAGGAACACCAAACCTAAAGAACTCTGAACAGCAGCAGTTAAAAGGTTGGAGGTGGTTTTGCACAGCACTCCAGGAGAGCCACGGGGTGAGAAGGAACCTTTTGTGCAGTACTAAGAAAACATTCGGCACAACTTGCCATCACCTGGTATTTGCAGTTTAATACACAGAAAATGTGCACAAAACCACCAATTTGTTGCATCCAGGCAAGTTAAGAGCTGTTTAGATATTCTAATGAAAACACCTTAAGATATTGAAACTAATATAAAACACAAAATTCAAGGAAATTCATAATATGCATTTCTTAGAGCAAGTATAAGCAGCATCATATATAAACATGTAAACCACTTTATTCCAGTGAAAGGGCTACAAATGCCAGCATATGCTATCGATAAGAGAAAATGCAGAGTAATTAGTTAATCTAAAAAATGCATGAGTAGGAATTTGACTGCTAAATGATTAAACTGGTACATTTTAAAATGTGTATTAATATTTAATTATTGACACTATGAGAAAAGAGAAAATCTCTTGATGTTACTTCTCAGCTCTTTCTGATACTCAGTAGCACATGTATTATTCATATGAATAGTTTGTGCATATACAGTCAATCACTAGTTAAATAAAAGAATCATTCTCAAATTCCCTAATCACCTCAATAGATCCTAACGCAATATTTTCCACATTTGGGAATCAGAGCGTTTTATTTAAGAAATCAGTCTGGCCATGATGAATACAGCGCAGCTCGAGCAGACATCAGTTCAAAGAATCAGATGTCAAAGTGCTCCCTCTAATGTCCCTTAATCATCACACCAATTAGTGGCTGAATAGTGATGTGATTAAAAAGACTGCTGCTATCCTATACCTATTCAGACTAGTAGAATTCTACATATGTTCTACCAATTAATGTTTGAATAGAGCAGCGATTAGGGAGACATCTGCCATTGTATACCCATTCAGAAAAGAGCTAAACTTGCATATTCATATCCAATGAAGACAAAAATAAATATTTGCAAAGGTAAACTATACGTTTAGATTATAAATATAATTGAGTTGATTTCCTTTAATGAGTGTTCTCTATTTTACAATATTTGGGATTATTTTTTATTTATAAATATAGAATCTTTCATCAATACATGTCTAGAAATGGACAAATTATTCACTGAAAAGGCATTTATTCATTAAGGTTCCTGATTTCAGGCCTTCATTGCACTGGGTTTCATATCTACTTGTTTGTAAATTGCACTATTTCTGCTTCAATCTATCAGTTATTTGTGAAATGCTAACTTGATTATTCTGTAAGCATGATACTTGATTAGGTACAAAAATCATATGAACTTTTTCCACCTCACTGGAAGTCAATACTTAGAGTAACACACTGATTATAGCTGAGAAAGATCATCTTGTTTACAGATTTTTCTATGCAAGCTTGGAAATTTGTACATCAAGAGATACTTACATACCTTTTTTTAAATAATTTCTTTATACAGTTTATATATAGCAGTGACAGCCACAGAAATACTATCAAAGTGAAAGGCAATCTGAAGTTTTAGCAAGCTCTTATTGTTACTGTTTTAAGGGAGTACCCTTGTCCTCTGAACGTAAAGAGCAACATGAGCTCTTGCAATAAATTGCAGGTCTCAAGCTCCATCATTAGCACAAAGTAATCTGGTCGTTGCAACTTAATGTTGCACAGGAAAAGACAAGGTGAAGTATTTGGCTTTCTCTAATGGCTGGAAAGAATTATAGTACAATTAAAGTCTCTTTTCCAAAGTGAGCCCTAGCCGAAAAGAAAAAAAAAAAAAAAAAAGAAGGAAAAAACCCAAACAGAAAAACAGGTGAGCATCAAAATTATTTTGTTCATGGAAGAGGAGCTCTTTTTGCACAATGCTGATCCGGTTTAGCACATGTAAGGACAAAGAACAATGCTACTACTGCCAGAAAAATCAATACTATTACAGGCTATGGCAATTAGCTACAAACCAATTTAAACCCCATTTCCTTTTCACCTTCTTGTCGTGTTGAAATACTTCCAGCACTTCCATCTGAAGCAAATGTTACAAATCTTTCTAAATGCAGAAACTGAAGAAAGTCTGAATACACAGGTGGATCTATATCAAATCCTCACCTATCCTTAGTAGATAACGACAAGATTTCATTACCAAAAAGAAGGCTGGACTAAAATATCTCACTGAATTCTCCAGTGACAAGTCAATTTATAAAACTTGTGGAGGTGAATTTCATTTAAATTACAAACCTGCTTATGTACAAGACAAAACAAAACTCATCCCATAATGCTTAGAAACCCTATTCATAAAGCAAGAAAATCAGCGTGCTGGGTGCAATGCAAATGCACACAATGTGTGCCCCCGTAGTTGGTGATCTAAATGTAGGTAAGCATAAAATACACACAGAAATGGAATTACAAAGAGTTGGAAACCACAAATGAAAATATTAATCCGAAGTCTAAACAATCCTGAACTACTCAGGAAAGACCTGAAATCAAAGCAAATCCTCACAGTTTCACAGTTGATCCCTTTGCTTTTGTTTTATCTGTAAATTGGTTATCTAATGTGACCTAAATTTTACACCCTTCTTTAATGCTCACTGTTTCAAGAGCCATTTCAAAACTCTTCTACTTTTAATTTTTTCTGGACAACAGAAATACTTATTCCCCCCAGATAACTAGAGGCATCTGTTTATACCTCTTTTCAGCATGACTCATAAGAAACAAGAGTGTTAATGCTTAGGTCTAACACTGTTACTGAGGGTGACACAGCAATAAAGAGTTTTCCTACTCTGATACAAATCTCTGAGTTAAAATTTCTGAAGGAAAGCTGACTAATTTTGTACCTACAGCTATAAATAATTTTTACAGCACCACTTGGTTGCTAACATAGTAAATAAACAATAGCACTCATTGAAAGCATAATTGAACTTCCTTTAGGAAAATACTTTTCCAATGCTGAGGAAAGATATTGACATTCCTTTTCCACTTCAGAACTCATTAAATGGGTAACCCAAAGTGTTTCAGAGCAAGCTAGGAGTTAAAATTTCACTTGTGTAATTATTCTGAAGAAATATGTAAGTCTGCCATCTGGAAGTGTATTAGACATTACAAAGTCACTGTGTGCATGCCTCAGCAGATGCAGCTTTTGTTCAGAGTTTTGAGGGCTGTTAATTTAATTAGTTTTGTATTTTCATACTCCCACCTTCCTTTCAACAGTAGTTCTGTAAAGGCAGCATCAGAACAGCTTTAAAAGAATCCAAAGCTAAAAGCCAAATTCAGATTTTAAGAAAATGGAAACAAATAAAGTTCATATGGACTTCAAATGCAGCTTGATCTATTCATTAGCAGGCCTAAACATTATCACCAGTGTCTCTTCAGACCAAAACAGAAAACTGTGTTCAATTAATCCTTTTCTACATTAGCTTTCTTAATTTAAGGAGGCAAGGAAAGGATTCAAACATTTTATTTTTTTATTAAAACCATTCAAAAAAATAATCTGAAGAATGTAAAAGGTCTCTTATTTTTTACTGATGTCTTTTATGTAATGGGAGACCAGACAAATATTTGATTTTTTCATTTTTCAGGGCTTTTTCTGCTATAGTAAGCTAATAGTAAGTTATGTGGTAAATCTTACACAGTAAGAGTAAGCTACATATCTCTGAGTGCAGAAAGGCTTGTCAGTTTTAAAAGCTAGGATCATTACCCATCGAAAAATAAGGACCATCCCTTTACAATTCCTTCTAGCACTTTACATTTTTTATAATAGCTTGCAAACCAAATGATGTGATGTTTCTACCAAATAATACATAATAATGCAGTATTAAAACTATCTGTGATGAAAGTAGTTATATTTGCCCATATACACATTTGTTTCTTTCTAACTTTTAATCCTGGAAACTGCACCCCATGAGCAGATTCCTATCAGGGCAGGGTGCTAATAACTGCACAGATCTCCAAGCAGTATTGCAGAACTATAAAACCAAGTTGTTTATTAGATTGCAAGCCTATGCCAAAACATTATCATGCAATATTTGACAATGCTCAGAATTTCTTCAACTGAAAATCCAGACAAGGCATACAAGCTGGCAATGAACCCAAACCCATGGTGTTTGCACGGCCCAAGAAGCTCAGACCTTGGGAATCCAGGAATATTTGAGACACCATGAGGTACACACATACAGCTAACAGCAGGAACATGGGAAGAGAGACAATTTCTAAAAAACTATGCACTTTCAAAATCGATAGCAAATATCAAACACTTCATGAGTAAACTGAATACAAACACCAGGCAAGGCTGGCAGGGAGAACAGCTCAGGGATAACAAAGAGCAATTTAAAAGCCTTTTAGGAAATGTGTGTTAACACACCCATTAGTAAAATATTTCTGTGAATGTTACAGTCTAACTAACCAGGATAATTTACATTGGAACAGCTAATTAGGTTACTACACAGATACCCAGCTGCCCTGCTGCATGGACACCTGAGCTTCCTAACAAACAGCTTCTGAAAACAGAGTTTACAGCCTGGTATTGATTTCAGGTCACCTGAAAACATGACAATGTAAACTGCAGCTGCCCAGGAGCTGCTTGCTGAGCAGCCCAACATTCTCTGCAGCAGGAATAGACAGTTGTGGGCAATATCTGCATCAGATATCACAAAATAATCATCCAAGTTTACAAACAGAAGGCTTCCATGCACATAAGTTTGTAGTTCACATAACATTATCTAAGCCAATAAATACAAGAAAATAGGAATATCAGCTATAACAAGAAAAAAATAATTATAATCAATGCTATAAAACAGTAAACTGTACTAAGAGCATTGCTGAAATACTAAGGATATCCTGGGTTGGTCCTCCCAGCAAATATTTGTTGTTCATACTGGATTTTGTGATTTTAAGAAACTAAGGAGCTTTGTGACATTTTTGGTTGGGTTTGTTTTTGTTGGGTTTTGGATGACATATTTTTAATTACAAACAACACCAATTTCCTACCTGAATTTTCCTTTTGAGTGGGAGAAGGTGTTTGGACAACACTGTGAAAAGACCCCAATATCATTATACCCATAAGGCAACCAGTACTCTACCAAAAAGGTTTCCGAATTTAGAGGATTATGTAAGACAACCTGTAGGAAGACAGTAAAAACACTACAAACCTTCTAATCAGATGAGAGATCAAAGAGACAAAAAAAAGTCTGATAGGATTAGTCAAATATCACACTGAGACTAGGAATTTAAATACCTAGAGAGAAAATGATGGTATCTAATGGCAGAAAGATATCTGCCATTAGATATCATCGTATCTGCCAAGAGAAGAGTACAGACAGTTTACAGCAAGAAAAATATTTATTCCAGAAACAACTATTTCCTGGAAAGTACAACGCACAAAATTTAAAATCCAGAGTCATGTTTTAATCTAAGCTTTATGTATTTATATATAAAATAGGCACATATGACAGGCTCTCCTATTTCTGTAGCAAAATAAAATTAGCTTTAAAAGTCTCAGAAAGGATAGTGAAGTGCTGCTCTGCCCAGTGTGACTTTTGGAAAGTAGAAAGAAAAGGAGGAAGTGGCAGAAGAGGCTACCCAGGGAAATCAAGGGGCTCAGCATGGCTCAGGATGCGATACTTGAGAGGGATCAGACCCCATAACAAAAGGCACAAAAGTTGCATCAAACACTTACTAAAATCACCAAAAATGAAGAAAGTATAGAATGCAATAGGTTCTGAAAAGTAAACAGCTCATCACAAAGTAACTCTGTATCTACAGGAACAAACTAGAAGCCAAATGCAGCTTCTGAATAATACAAGAAATTCTTAATTTATTTCTCCCACAGCTGTGATTTCAGCCTCAATGATTGTTCCAGATGCGATGATAAACATGTTCCAGATGCAATGATAAATGTGCACTTACTGAACAGTTTTTGTCAGAATTCCTTTTCCATTGCTTCTTGACTTCTTTCTTTGTTGCAGTTGAATGAAGAGTTGCATGTGTTTGTTTTCGGGGATTTAAAGCCAGAATGTTCTGTAGAAAAAGAACAAAAGACATTAAAATATAGATTAAAATTTCTATAAAGGTTCAAAGACTCTTAGATCACACTTTACACACTTATTTACAGTGCTAGGTAAAACCAAATGCAATTATTCAACATTATAGCCCAACTCCATACTAATTTGTTTAGATTTGTATTGTCCACACCACTTAGATGATGAATATTTAAAGACATTTCTAGGATTACTAGAAAACAAAATTATATTTAGTAGCTTTAATAATGGTTTCCATTCCCAGATATTTTTTATGTACAGCATATAGAAACACATAATTCTGCTTCATTGTATCACTCCAAGTAACAGTTGTAGAGCAAAACAAGCAAAAATATTTTAAAATATCTGGTTATTTCTGAATGTTTCATCATTTCAGTATAAACTCGGACTTCCCCATCAAAATAATCTCCTTCTAAGCCTAGAGAGCTGATGAGTTACCTCATTTATCTTAAAATTCTTTTACTTGCAAGGACACAAATCTCAGGAACGTAGCCATGCTTTTAAGTCATGGTGGTGGTCTGACAACAGAGGTAGAATGAAGTTTGCAATGTCTTTCACTATCCTAGTGTAACTCAACAAATTAAATCCAATTTTTGGAACCAAAACTCTTTTTCAAATCAGGCAAGTAACAGATTTCTATAGCAAAAGTGACCTCGTTTATTTCAAGGGATTAGTGTGAAAGGCATCCAAGAGACAGATCCAGACTCAGGTCTGTGATGAAAACAAAAACAGGCACATTGTTGGTTATAACTTTCAGAATTAGTTTGCAAGTTTACCTATAAAAAAGCCTTGGCTTTAGCACTACATGTCTCCACTGTGGTGAGTAGTGTGTGTTTATTCTGTTACTATATGTCAAAGATGTGTGAGACTGACTTACAGAAACACGATGAGTGTGATGGGGTTATGAATATTATATTGTGATTCTTCCTAATTTTAAAAATCTGCTTCAGAGGGTGATAATGATGAAACAGTCATCTCTTGTATTAAGATTTTATTGCGCTGATTATAGGGACTTTTTATTTTAAATGTGAAGGAGTCACTTTCTATTCAACTATTTAATGCCTTACTCTGAACTGATTGGTAATGCAATTTTCCCACAAACCTCACCTCTTTGAAAATTCTACTTGCAAACAACAACATAGGCCAACACAGTAAGTCCCAGCTTGCCTGAAGCACCGAGATAAAAAGTGAGGTAAAACATTCAAAAAAGACTATTTAGCAGCCTACATGCTGCTGACTTTCAGAAAGAGTTACAGGGTGTTATTGGATGTGCCCCTGCAATCCCAGCAGCAAAGACTCTGCTCCAGTTCAGAGTGCTCCCCAGATGAGTACCTCAGGCAAGATGTGGCAACCAAATGAATTCAGTGGTGATTTATGCCAATTTATTTTGCCTTTAATTAAAACAGAGCAGGGACATCCACATAAGGGATATCTCAGTGGATTCTTGAATTTCTCAGGTTGATCAAACTCAACTGTCACAGCACTATCTGACTGTTGAGTGCCCAAATTACCCAAGCTGGGCAGTAGGTTCTGAATCACATAAAAACTTCAGCACAATTTTGTCTACTCTCTTTTGTAATTGCTTAATGCTTGGCCATGAATATTATAATTATTTTAGCAAACTGAAATGAATTGCAAATTTCTAGCAATAAACTGTAACAGATGTACTCCACTGGGTACAGCACCAGTTGGTTTAAAACATGGAACAAATGGTGGGGCAAGCCAAGGACGGAAGAATCCCCATATGTTTGCTCCTGTTGGAATTCTGCAGCAGGAGCATGGCTCCAAGCGCAACAGTTGCAGAAATCCAAAAGGACTACGTAGCACAGCATGTCCCAGAATTAAATCTGAAATAAAACTGGCACAGAAAATACTAAATCACATATACAATATAAAAACTGTTTATATTTCCACTACATAAATAATATACTACCTGCCTAAATCTTGGATTGCTGACCAAAGTGGCTGCTCTAGCTAGAGGTCCCTGGTGTTTAAGAACAACTCAGAAGTTAACTGCTTAAATGGGAAAATAATGTAAACGCTCTTGGGTCATTTGAACTGTCAGAAGTTAAATTAGTGAGGGTGTTTTCTTCCTATTAATTTCAGTTCCCCAGTTGGCTTTTCACAGCTCATGGCTAGTCAGACATTTAGTAAATTTAACAAATAAATTCAGATGGGTCAGCCACTAGTGCAAAATTACTGAGAAGAAAGTTCTAGAGTATGTATTACAAATAACAATGAATACACCCAACTAAACGAAAACAAACCACTTGGATATGCAAGAAAGGAAACCTGAGACCTCAAATCTCTCAAACACACTGGTCATCTGAGCAGGGGAAGATTTCATTGGTGAGGAGAATTATTTGGGCACCTGCAATCTTGCTTGTCTGAGCCCCATGCTTATTCTGCTACATGAATTCTCATTCTTACCACATGAGCTGTTGTTTGATCTCTCCAGATGTTGAAAGGGCAAGACTCAAGTTCCCCAACAGAGGATGCGGGTGCATAATGCATCCTTTTTCAAAGTACTATAAACTTTGACTTTCACATTAAGATGCTATTTGTACAGTAATGCAGAGCCTATGAATTACATCTTTACGGTTTTACATAACTAGCTCCATTTATTTCATTAATAGTAGATATAAATCCACTATCATTAATGGCTGCAAATCAGAATACAAGGACACTTTATTTCAGTAGAAATCCATTGTGGTACTCTGTTGATGAAGAAGGAGATAGGGCTGTGAGTAAGGACACAGAGGGAATTGAACCCATGCTGACTTTGTGACTCGTGGCACAGAAACACAACACACACAGTCGAGTCAAACCTGAAGCTCTGCACAGTGCTGATGATTATGGGCACCACCAAAGTATTACACTTTCCTTCACTGTTTCCATAGATTAATTTGAAGACTTCACTTTGGGAAAAAAGCCAAGGAGCCCATCTCTGTGGAACGCAACTCAAATATATTTTGCAGATGACTCCCTCAAATATAATTACCTTAAGGAATTCCTTTAATAATTACTCATGACAATGACTTCTTTCAGGTCTTTTAAAAAACAACAATTATTATAAGCTACAAAATATACAAGAATTGTTCAATTTCAAAATACATCCTCATCTAAAAAGGAACATATTTGTTATATCTAATAGATATTGATTTAGGTGGCAAGTATCTTAAAATGCAATAAACTACTCATATGTAATGTACATTAAGAATGACTAGCATGCATAAGTCACAGCTACAGTTTTTAAATTTTGAGAATTTAGTGATAGATGGTTATGTTGATCTGTGCCAACAGCAACACAGCTTCTGAGATTAAATTTACCATAAGCTATTCATTAGATGTTTATTCCTTAGCTTCTACTTTAAATGGCACGATTAAGAAGTCTACACAAAAAATACTAGCTCTAATTTTCACTATTATCTATTAACGAAAAGGCTGTAAAAGTTTTAAAACAGCATGTTATATCACAGTGAGACATTTATCAGGAATTTGAATTTATATTACTCCAAGCAAATAATTTCAAAGCAGTCATCCAGGACAGGATACACTCTCCAGTTGGGAGTCCTGTCTCTGGTACAACACTTTCAGGTAAATCAAGACAGGTTTGGCACACGCTCTGCAGTGATGCAACATAAATTTCTAAAGACATTTAATTTCGCTTTTAATTTCATTAAAAGTGTCACACACTTTTTATTCTCATCTCTTAAAGGCAATCTTTTTCTGAAATCAGAAGAAGCTATTTCAATTAAATGTGATTCTTAATTAAGTGCATATTCAGCAAAATAAAATATAAAGTTATGGAAGCACTATACTCATTGGTAATGCTCCAAAGCCAGTAGGGGCTGGGAGGCAGGCAGAAGGGGGATGTTGTTAAGACAAAAAGTATGATTTAGAGGACACAGGTGGGACTGTAGTAACTTTAAGACAGTCATCAAAAAGTCCTGTGAGTCTAGCAGTGTCTTTGTAGATTATGTGACATTAATTCAAATTTTGAAAGCTTTTTTTTTTTTAAAGCATTAT
This sequence comes from Trochalopteron elliotii, assembly GCA_024734555.1. Classification (NCBI taxonomy): domain Eukaryota; kingdom Metazoa; phylum Chordata; class Aves; order Passeriformes; family Leiothrichidae; genus Trochalopteron; species Trochalopteron elliotii. Next base: position 3,863,085 of record JANPWX010000273.1, on the reverse strand, counting down.
GGTGTGAAATCTTTGGCTTTTCTTTTTGCTCCCCAAAAGTAACAACCTTAGCAAAGTGTCCTGGTTATGTGGACTTTATCTCACATTCAAAACAAATCTGGAAAAATTCAATAGGTAAAGACTGCTCTTCTTCTAGAGAGCTGCCTCCAGAAACCAATGAGTTGTATTAGGAGTATTTAGTGCTTAGTAATCCTCATATTTGTTACTGCTCATTCAAAGCCAGAATAAGGATCAGAAAATCTATCTGCAGGCTCTGTCACACATTGTGATATTAAAACTGTGTAAAATTCTTAAAAAGACAAAGCAAATATCTGCTCATTTCAAGGATTCCGTGGACCTCCTGTAGTTTGTTTGGAAAGTTTCCTATGAACAGCCCAAAACATCTCCTGAAGCTCACCACAGGTCAGTACATATACTGTCAGAGTGAAGCTGTGGAAAATGCAACAGTTCACATGCAGACTGTGATTGGGCATAAAACAAGGTACCACGTGTCAGTCTCCTTGTTTTAGCATACAGCTCATTTCCCTAACCCTGCAATACACAGGCTACATCCTGATTTAATCCAGTTGCATCACAGAGCCTCCTCACCCAAACACTTTTATATACATCAATTAAAATTCGGGAGTAGGCCAGGCATGCTAGGGAATGCATGTGGAGAGCAATTTAACCCACCCCATTCCATTAATCTACCCAATTTCCTTTAAAAGAGTTGTAATCTCTCTCACAGCAAGTAACATTAAATGTATTGCAAGATACATATGTTCACCAAGTGAACATAATGAGAACATATTTATTTTTTTCCAAGAGTAATGAGCATATTAAACAATTAATTTCAAAGCTATGTAAGTGTTAATTCACTGACAGAAACAAATTCCTGGGGCTTTTCCACTAATATTTTCTAGTATGTCTGAACATGAAACTAACTCTATAATTGCTATTCAGTCAAAGGCTAAAGAACTCAAACATATTTGTTTTCATGAGATTAGATGACCCACAATAAGGAACTTTGTTGAAAAATCACATCAGTGTAGAAAAAGATGACCAAGGCATGAACTCCTATTTTACTATTTTTTTTACTCCTATTTTTATATTACTCCAATATCTAATCTGAATTGCCTAATTCACATTTTACTTCTCACATCTACTCTACTTCTTGGAAAGCTGCATGAAGTCAGATGCAGGACTTTCCACACCATGTAAAGTCCCTATTATACACGGAAGTTTCACTACCAAATCAGAAAGTGTGAGTTCCAGTCATAGGAGAGTTTGTTACACTAGAAGATAAACACAAGATTTCAAAAAGTAAGTACCTATGGTGTCACATCTTCCCAAAGCTAGCTCTGTTATTTTCCATTATTGAAAGAATACAGGACAATGTTGTGAATCTCTCCCATATGCTTATTTATGACGAAATACCCTACAAATAGATACTTGTGTCAAATGTGTATTTCCTTACGGAAGATCACAACTGATGAGAACCTTTACAAACAATTGATGGAACTTGGCTGACAATGTATCAAGAACTCATGAATTCATGCAAAAATTTCAAAAAGGTGAAAAGACCATGCTTTCACAGTAGTAGAAATCCACATTTCTGAAGCTGTCAGGCACAGAAGTGCAGGAAGATGGTACTTACAGAAGTGTAATGTGGGTACCTTTCCTTTATATCGTTTCTAAAAAATGTTACTTCTGTTACAGCTTTTCCTGTTACTCTGCAGTATGTGCTTTTGCTCATAACAAAGAGCAAACGCAAAGGGATGCTGCTCTGAGACAAATGATTTTTAACACTTCCATCCTAATTGAATGATAGCTTTGTGGTCTTCTATCTTCTGCTCCAGGAAAGAGAACTTGGACCTGCCAGCAAGATGGGATTTTTTTTTTTTTTTCAAAAGTCCAATACTTTGATTTTCATGCAGCTTGAAATCCACACCCTTAAAATCATTACAGTATGTTTATAGGAGAAATATTTCACTGTAATTTTAGAAAGCCTTCTTTGCTTAAAGGTGGCAACATCACTGTGTGCTACTGCAAAAGAAGACAATGACATTTTAAAACAAAAAGGAGAAACTGGCAAGTTTCCTCTTGCCTTACTTGCATGGGCTGTCAAACTTTGTTGCTTGAAAATTAAGTGTGGGTTTGGAGCTTTTTTCAATTATCAGACATTTAATCATGTTTTATAATATGACTTCACATACACTTACTGTTTATAGGATACAATTAACAAATCCTTCACATTTCCATTTTATTTCTACATGCTAATTCTTTTTTTTTCCTTTTTGATTAGGATGCTCTGGTGTATACACAAAGTTAGTAGAAAATCTGTACTCCCATTGTCAATTTTGCATTTTACCATTGTATTAAAACAGTTGCTACTGAAATTTTTGTAGAAGTTTGCACAGTAGATGCAAAAAGGTAGGTTTACTTGTTACTTCTTCATGTGGCAACAGATTTAGAAAGTCAGTACTGATAGATAGTTGGCATGTTCTTGGAACAAGTACAAGTGTTCACATTTGTTTCAAGCACTGAATGTACTCGATCTTTTGGATGTATATTGTTACTCTCATCCTTGCATTTCAAGTTCATTTATTGGACTTCGAAATTCACCTTTTAACTAAGTCTTCAGAACATTGCTTTGCTCAGCTAAAGTTACTTCCGCTGATTTTGCCAATGATTAAACTTAAGCAGTATTAACTTTGCTAATTTCTCTCCTCTGATCAAAAGTTAGTAGAGCATTCACTTGTCATTAACAGATATGTCTCTAATGCAAGTTTGCTTAAGCAAACACTCCCAATTGAGGGTCCAATTCAGAGATTCAATTATGGGGATACAATAGCCTTTTTTTGGTTCTGACAAAGTTTATTTTCAAATGCAACTGAGCTTGCTTTGTCTTGTGATCTGTTTGTCTTGTAGAAAAACAGAAGTGAGATGTAAATGTACGTGTATGATAACGATTGTTTTTGCTGTGATCCTTTCAATAAATGACTCTCTGTGTGAATGAGCAGTTACCAAATAACATTTGTATTCCTCATGTAACAGAGCAATTTAATGCGCAAGCATTTGAAACATAGATCAATTTTATTCTGAGGAAACCAAAAAGTTCTGATATACCTGTGAAGCAAAACTAGTATTTTTCTGAAGCTTTAAGTTTTGATTTGTAAAGAAGGAAGATGTTTCTGTTGGGAAGATGAAAAAAGGTGCTTTGAGTGTAATGGGTACGGCAGACTGGAGACTATGTATGTGCTTACTTCTAAAGTAAGAGCAGTCATGAAGCTAAGAATCAAGGCTGTGACATGAGTTGCTCTGGGTTTTTTTGCACTTTGCCAATTAGTTGGATGATTAAAGACTATCCAGTTAGGGAGAAAAATTACAAAAAGAGTAACTGTATGTGTACAGGGATAGATGTACAAAATTTTAAAACCTTCTACTTTTAAAGGCTGTAAATTAAGTAATGTTTTATTCAGCCAAATGAATACATGTAGTGAATTCAACACTGAGTAAATTGACCAGCACTGCGCTCAGCTATGTCTTCTCTGAATTTGCTATAAAAAGGTTAATATTTTTGGATGTGGTGTATTGTTTAAAATGCAGAAACATGATCTTATGGAGTAGGGTGTCCCTGAAGAGCCTCAGAACTGATCCTGTGTTGTGGTGAAGTTTGAGCCTGCTTTAGGCTGTTTGATATATATATAGACACACACACACACATATATATATGCTTGTGTTAAATGCATGAATAATTCACTAATACTGGTACTACTCTGATACTTCAGTGAAGTCTAGAGGGTGAGTATTTGCTTTGGTTTTCCCAGTGGGTGTCAAGGCGCTTCTGCAGAGATTGGTTGTGTCAAGGAGGTAGCATGTGGAGTTTCCAGGAGCATAATTTACCACCCAGAGCCCTTCTCATAGAGGAGAGTAGCTGGTATCTATGGGAAACAAGTAACACTTTTTGGGTTTCATTTTAATAAACCTTGTAGAATTTACAGTAATACCTAGCATAAATGCATTGCTGAGTTAGAGAAATCAAGCTCTAAATCTGACAGTTAAGGTAACAGCATGATTATGTAAACTGTGCTTAGGGTTGTGTAATTTTGCTACTTTGTAAATGTGTAATGCATTAACTTTGTTTATGTAACAGAAAGTGCCAGAAGTATAACACACTTTTGTTAACATAGACATATTCATGACTAAGACTTTCCCGACTTTTGTGGGAGTGATTTAGAAAACTGCTCATTTTGTTAAGACCTAGTATTTACATATTGCAGGAAAATCTGAGGACCAAGAAATTCTGTAGTGGTGAAATTGAAAATCCATCTTACTAAGTACCCAGTAATGGATCTAGGACTACACCTCTAGGATACTGGTATGCTATGAGGATGTTACAGGGTAAATTGTCATTCTCTAAATATTAGAGGCTATGCAAGGAGTGCAAGAAACCAGAAAGGTGTTTGTTCTACTACCAGCAGTTTGTCTTATGGGGAAATCTAAAGCTACGTGGAAATGTAAAGATGAAGATATAGCACTTAAATGCTATGTTAAAGGCATGTGGCACTGCACAGGTAGCATATGCTTATCACTAGGTCATCCAGTGGTATTAGTTCTTGCTCGGTTTTGAAACTCTGCACTTGTGTGGCTCAAAGAAGAAATTTGTCTTGTGATTAAAAGTTGAGTGTTTTTCCAGCTGGGTTTGACTTCCCTGTGCCCATAGGGGCACCTTCCACTTCACCAGATTGCTCAAACCCATTCAACCTGGCCTCAAACACTGCCAGAGCTGAGGCACCCACAACTTCTCCGGGCAACCTGTTCCAGTGCCTACCACAGAGACTGAAATATTATAGTTTATGACTTAAAAATTTTCACGAAAGACATTTGCCTGTTATAGCAGAACCATGTTACAAAAGCAGCAGAGAAGACCACCACACCCTGAATGTGGCTCGGAGAGACCCTGAACCATTCCCTGATGAAGAAGATAGATAAAGTAACAACTCAGGGATGGAGACATTCATAAAGTAGAAGCCTAATACCTTCAGGGTGGAGAAGCCCCAAGGCTATCAGCTGGCAGGCTTGAACCTCACACCAAAGGGTGGGGTGAGAGAGGCTTTGGGTGTGTTGGAAAGCCTCTGGTCAGAGGCAATGACTGCCCATCCTCTGATGTGCAGAGGGCCCTTCACCCTGGGGAAAGCTTATCCACAGCAGAGGAAGTGTCATGGCCCATCAAAGGCCCCTCCAAAGGGGTCCCCAGACCCTGCACCAGAGCACTGCAGCACCTTCAGTGTTGCATGGGACAGTATCAAACCGGCCCCCTGCAAGGAAGGCACGTGGGCATTCCCACCTGGCCCACAGCATATAATAATCCACAGGATTCTGTACTCTTTGGCACGTGGCAGCCACACCAGAGGACTCTCACCACCAAGGAGACTGCATGCAGGGGAGCAACAAGATGTCCTTGGGACCCTCGGATGAGAAACAAGCTTCCACCTAACCCCTGTCACCCTCTCCCTATCTCCCCACCTCCCACGCACACTTCTTTTCTTTCTTTCTTTTCTCTTTGCCTCTTTTACTATTAAATAAAACATCATTTTTTTGGCACCAGCATCTAACCTCATTTGGTTTTAATCTCATTTTTGGGTATACTTTGAACCTTCTAAGTTCTTTTCAGTTTATACACAGAGACTTTGCGTTCTTTGCTTTTCTGTGTTTAAGTCGGATCCTAACACCCTCACAAGTATTGAATTTCTTCCTTAACATCTCATCTAAACCCATTCTTTCAGTTTCAAGCCAATCTGCCTTGGCCTACCACAACAGGTCCTTGCAAAAAAAAAAAAAAAAAAAAAGAAAAGTCACTCTCCAGCTTTCTTGTAGGCCCCCTTTAGGTACCAGAAGGCTGCTCTAAGGTCTCTCCCGAGCCTTCTCTTCTGAACAACCCCAGCTCTCTCAGCCGGTCTTCAGAGGAGAGGTATTCCAGCCCTCTGATCATTTTTCTGTCTCTCCTCTGGACTCACTCTAAAATGCCCACATCTTTTTTATGTTGGGGGTCCCAGAGCTGGGTGCAGTACTCTAGGTGGGGGTCCCACAAGGGCAGACCAGAGAGGGAGAATCACCTCCTTCGATCTGCTGGCCACACTTCTTTTGATGCAGCTCAGGATATGGTTGTGTTATGTTGCCAAGTCATGTTGAGCTCTTTCCACTTGACTTTCAGGTCAGCTCTTCTTTTATCTATTGTTTGCTAGCTTTTCCTGAGTGAGGGCATATATTCACAGACAGGGAAGCTTTGTAAGTAGAGCAGGTGACTGACTCCAGGACTGAAAGTTGCACACCCAATTAAGCTTCTTCTTACAGCACCTGAGGAGGGGATTCACAGCTGCCAGTATGCCAAGCAGGACACCTTAGAACAGACACTTTTGGAAAACAGTCTTAATCATTACTGGAGTCACCCCTGGAACAAGACCTCCCTCCCCATGTTCCTGCCTTTTCCTGCACAGGATGGAAGGCAAACTTGGATGAGAAGTGGAACTGACTCGCTAAGATTATAAAAGCCAACCAGAGAACAAACGTGACAAGAATGCTGCTCCAGCACTAAAAGAGTTTTAGCCCAACTCTCAATACTTCTTATGTATCTTTCACTAAGGACTCATTGATTAAGTGCATAAAGAACATTATACTGCGAGTTAAAAATTATCTAACTTTGCTTTTGTGCTAAATACTTCTTGGGGTTCCTAAATTAATTCATCTTATCTCCTCACCTAGTGCCATGATTTAGCAGCATGGAGGCTATTCTGCTTTACTTAAGAAGTGGTTCTTATTCTACAGTCTTCCAGAAACTCTTCCTTAGCATACCCTATTCTAGCAAAAGGGTACTGGCCCTTCAGTAAAGTATTGGTTACTGCTGACTACAGATACTTTCCTCAGACTACAGATACTGTGAAAAGAGATAATATTTTCATTTTTTCTGTTCTGTATTCATTTTTTTTCTGCATTTCATCACCAACATTCTAGAACAGCTTCTGTTGTGGTTATCTTCTTTGCTTTTTTTTTTTCTCCCAACTCTTTTGTCACTTTCTCACTTCCATCTGTTTTGAAAAGCTATGTTCGTGCTTACTAAAATCTTTCCAATTTTGCATTTTCAATTGGAAGTGAAAAAAGGGCAATAACAAACACAACTTCAAAATGGAAGAAAAATAAGCCTGGGAACCACTTCTAATCTCCTATATTGTGTTCCTGTAGCATACACACACATCCACACGCAAGTGTGTGCATGAATTTGCACAAGGCTACTTTGTCCCTCTGATTCTTAAGTCTGTTGAAATTAACAGAGAGGTTCCTCTTAGCACTGATGAACAGATTTGTTAATGCTAAAATTAGATCTCATATTCACCTGTAATTATATTCCAAAATGTTACACTACACATGATCTTTTGAGCACAGATGCTCACGCCAATTACTGATAACAATCCATGAGAGTTAGTACACAGACCTAACTAGACACACCAAGGACAGCAGGCTCTAATTTCATCAATAGAAAACCAAGGAAAATCTGGTAGTCATTCCCATTTTTGCCCTGAGCAGTAAATCAGCAGTATTCTTCAATACTGATTTAATTTGGAATTAAGAGTTTTCCTTAATATGACGGCTACACTCTATCTCACAAACCTAATTTTTAACCTTAAAATGTGACATAATATGAAACTGCTGACACAAATAATTGACTGCTTTATTATAAATAGAATACTTGAAGTTATTTTTAAAATGCCTCATAAATCCACATTAAGTCTACTTTATTGATTTCAGAAAAGTTCATTTTATTTTCATAGTCATAGTCCATGATCTGTACACTTAAGAAAAAACACTTTTTTCAGTTTTAACTGTCATTGAAATATCCTTCATTTCAAAGATATCAAGAAATTATCACTATTCACTTTCAATACAAAGCCTCTTACATTTCAGCTGTCATTTTCAAAAAATCATACTGAAAATAGTGTTTCTAAGCAGAGTTCAGTTGCAGTGTAATAAGTAATAATTTCATCAATTAGCAGTATTCAGCATCCACTGAGAGTTCTCTCACTATTATTTTATTCATAGAGTCCTTTGTGGAAGTAGCATACTAAAAAGATCCATTTATCCTTCAAGGTTTTTCATAAATGTGTCATACATCTTAGAAAACAATTGGTTATTATTCTCGCTCAATCTAAATAACTATAATAACTTCCAGGTGTAAAACCTCTCTTTATACTTCCAATCTTCTCCCATTATGGGTCTACATTTTTAATAACTTATTCTAACACTTCTACCTACATTCATAAATGAATTCTGGAATTTTGCATGGATGCTAGACATGCCTGGATGTAAGGGTAGTCAGCTTATTGTTAAGAGCAGAATAGAGTTGGGTTTCATAGAATGCCCTTCACAATCAGTGAAAACTCAAGCATTTTATAATGAGCAAGATGCTAGTACAGATGCTAACAGTGCAACGGCTGGACAGGAAAATGCTGTGATTATTAAACTCAGCAATAGCTTTCTTTCAGTGCATATTTTATTCCTCCTTCCCTGTAGATCCTTCCACATATTTATCAGCACTTATTTCCTCTCTCAGAAGCTCGTCCTGCCTTCTGTCCTTTCACCACAAGAGTGCAAAGGGCTCCCTTCAGAGCACAATATTCTCATTCCTTAATTGACTGACAGAGATGCAGTTGGGCAGCACAACGACCCCTCTCAAGGCTGGGCAGACAGCCCTGCACAGAGTGCACAGCACAACAAAACATCCCTGTGTTAGGAGACATGCATCTCCTGCACAGCAGCCTGCTTCCTTCTCTCCACATTGGCCAAATAGTTTGAAGAAATATTTGAAGAAAAACACAGCCAGGATAGTTCACTCCAAAGGACGTTCCAATTTAAATAAGACCTCTCAGAACACAGTTAACAAACCACTCCAAAAACCACAGCAAACATGCACCAATATATTAATAAATAAACTAGGTAACACAACAAGCTCTCTGCAAACAGCACAGAGTCCAATCTCCATGATAAACATAAACCTAATGACATTGAGTGTGTGACCAATACTTGAAGGAAGAGTGTCCTTAGGAAGAACATATTAACTAACATCAAACTTTCAATTTTTCCACCTGCTACAGTCTCAAAGTGGTGTGCAAAGGTACCTCTATAAAAAAAAAAAACAAACCACACACACCAAGACACGTAAATCAGACAGGTTGGCTGCCTGGACACTTTGCTCCTTAATCACATATATGATTGGTTTTGAACCTGAAATTAAAATGTCAGAACGCACCATGATTGCCTTTAACTGATGACTAGCATCCCATCTAAATTGAAATATTTAGATTCATCACCTAGATACCTTTTTAATTTGCTTTCAAATAGAGTCACAGGCAAGCATGTCTGCCTTCTCCCATTTGCACTGTTGATGTCAAGTTGAACTGGAAAGGCCAACCATTTCAATGAACTAAAATAAACGTAATTTTAAGGTCAAGTCACTTGTAACACTTCAGGCAGCAAATGTCATACTGAAAATAAAATTGAACCTTGGCTTGAGCAGAGATGAAAGGTTTGGCATTTCAAGGACTTCATTGTGTTTATCACTTTAAATCTACAAATTAAATACCAACATCACATACATTAATATTTATCAAACTAAGAATGCTTTCTGAAACAATATCTTTAAATACTGGAAGCATTATTAAAAATAAAATTCTTTTATAAGTGGGTTTACTCTTAATTCAAATAGTGAAGTCTCTGCAAGACCTAAAACCACTTAAAATTCCACATTGGCTTAGGGAGGTATCTATGACCATGGTAAGAACCCAGATGTTTCACAGGAAGGCCTAAGTATTTTGACAGAGGAAAAAAGTGAAACTACCAAACTCACACCACAGCATAAGAGAACAAGGATGTTGAAAAAGTAGAATATTTCATTTGTGATTTATGATTTGGATAATATTAAGAAAAAGCTCCTTCACATATCTTAACATAAACACTCCTCAAATTTACGCATTTTGTCATTTCCTCCTCACGGTGTCTAATTTTTGTTGTTACTGTTGTTTTTTTCTACTCCTACTTGAATTTTATGTTCTTTGCCATATGCAATAGCAAAAAATATTGGGGTATGTATTATAGTTGTAAGAGTCTATGAATAGAAAAAAAAGAAATTTAAAGTTTAAACTATAGACCCAGTCTGAATCGCCTCTTATTTCATAAAGGAATACACCTGGCCAATTGAAAGACAAAATGTTCTTATTTCTAAAAAGCATTATTATGAAGAAAAAAACAGAGTATTAAGTTCAATTCTCCCACTTACTTCTTTAACTTCTTTCTTCCCCAATCACAATTTGACCTGGATATACATGACTTTTTTTACAATTTATATTTTGAGTTATGGCATTGCATATTGCATTATGGAACTGCATAAAGACCAAGAGGACAAAATGCCCCCCAAGATCTGTGTAGCCAATCTCTGTTGACACGTTTCACAAACTGATGCTCTGCACATGTAGAGATGCCTGAGATTTATGCTGTGCTGATTTGCAAGAATTCTGCCCTTAGTATAAAAATGACAGCAAATGAAAATGAAAAGACTTTGAAAAACATGCCCACACAAACACCACCCTCTGTGCTTCTGATAAGGCATTTATGGCCAAAGGTTCCTAATCCCAAATGTTTGATTTCTTTGCCAAATCACATACTTGCCGAAGTCTCATATAAAGGCACAAATCCTGCTCTTCTCAAAGGCGACAGCACAGGGCAGGGAGCAGAGTGTGTAACACTGTACTGATGAAATAAAAAAAGGAATAGAAATCATATGCTAATAAGAGGAGGGAGGTTGCCAGGCAACCAGGGAGGGAGAGAAAGCAGTTTTTGATTTGAACTCAGTGCTGTCAAAGGGTTAGCATAGCCAGAACAAACAGGACATATTCAATCCAGCTTGTCTGCAGCCACCAGGAATTTCAGCTTTTCTCAATATTTTAACTAGAAGTGTGTTCCCAACCCTGTGCCAGCTACCCTTTGTGTTCCCTTGGTCATTTTACTGACACTGGAAAAATGGCATAGGACAGGATGGACAGTAAAATTTTTCAAAGTGTTAACTTGAGAAGCAGCAGCTTGTGTCTTTGGGTAGCACAAACTGCACCACGCATATACACTGGCCAGTAGGATGGAGAGCACTAAACAATCTTGGGTCCAAGCAAATCCCAGCACATCAGACACAGCCACACCCCTCTGGACTGCACTTAAAACTGGGCAAGTCCTGCCCTGCTGCTAAAACTGCACCCCTTCAAATGCATCTCAAATGCCTGCCCTGCAGTGCTGCACTCTTGTCACAGCTGATCAGCAAAATCCTGCCCGTGTGTAGCAGCTTCCTATATCAGCACATAGTTATACGTTCTTAAAAGATGTGACACTAAGCAGAGGAAAGAGTAAAATTCCAGTTCAGTCTACAACATAAAATCATAGTGAAATTCACTTCTGTAATTAGAAGAAAATGAATTTCAGTTCCTTCTTGTTTTCAGAGTTGCTAACTGCAGTGACTACTCGTAAGTCTCAGCCATAAGAAGGGTGGGAATAGCAGTTCTTAAGTGAAAGACCTTACAAAAAGAGTAAAATTCTAAGGATGGGAGTTTAGCTCATAAGTAACATTAAAACTCAAAGCCTGAAGAAAAATTAAAAGCACAAGTCGATTATTTTTTCACAACATAATTATTTTGGAGGGCTTGACTGCTACAATCTGGCAGACTATCGGCAGTAGAGGCAAGACCATACATAATGCGTTGAGCATCAACAGGATTTGCATATAAAACACGAAAAGATAAAATGTTTCCTACAGAAGACTTTCCTTCCTACTTGCTGGATCAAATTCTAACCTGATGGGTAAAGCATTGTTCAATTCTCCAAGACAGACATGATAATTGTGGTCTATAATCTTCCACGAGGTCTAAGCAATCATGCTATAATTGCTGTTCCACTCAGCTAAGAGTTTATTACAATAAAACCACTAAAACAATGAAAAGGCTTGAGAAATTCATCAAGCAAAACCAGCTAAATAGGAAGTTTTGTTTTCTCACTGACTGCTTGTCAAATGACCCTAGGAAGACACAGCCATCAATCTGGAAGAGCCATCTGATCATCACAACAAGCTGTAAAGCAGTAGCATAAAAACATTCTACATATTAAAGCTTCATTATGGAACTTCAAAAAACTAACAGGTATCTACAACAGAGAGAGACACTAATAACTGGGGCTTTTAAAAATAAAAGTTTAGCCTAGATCAAAGAAAGCTAGCTTCAGTTATTTATTCACATAACCTTTGCCTAACAACTTTGTGAGCCATGCTGATTTGTAGAGTTCCCTGCTATCTTGCTAGAGGTTTCCCATTTTTTACAGTATTCTTTATTTTTCAATCTCTGCCCTGCTTCCCACTGTGAGCACACTAAGCCTAGCTCTCAGACATACCTTTCTACCTGCAGTTTTTCCACTGTTCTTGTCCATTTGCATTGGGAGACAAATCTGACAAGTGAAACTTGCCTACCTTGCTGTCCTAGCCCATGCTTGGTAACAGCTACTAAGTATATCCCAAGCAATGAAGCACTGCCACCACCATCAAACCTGCTACTTAAAACACTATGGAATTTGCAGGCTGTACAATAATGCTTTCTCAAGGCTTAGGAGCACTTCCCAAGTGACCCCTCCATGGAGCAGAAACTCAGCACAAGGGACTCTCTTCCCCTGGCTGACTCTGGAACCAGCTGCAGCCCTTGAGGGCAGGTGTGCTGTCTGTACCATCAGGGAGCTGCTCAAACAGCCCATAACCTCATCCCACATCCATGAGGGCCTTCAGACAGCAGTGTAGAACTTGCTGCTGAAAGAACTCAGAATGAACAAACACGCTGCCTGCTGAGCACTGAAGAACTCCTGGAGCCTTGTGTTCTCACTAAGGTCAGCACCCAATGGGCACAGTCTGGCCCTTAAGAAACATTCCTCTGAACCCTGAAGTAACACCAAAGAAATACGTGGATGAATTATATAAGTTTTTAAATAAAATTATGCGATTTAAGAGCCATTTATACTTTCTGAAGCTAAATGAAGAGAAAGCATAACACAGTTACAGTGACAATGTTCATTGCATTACAAGTTAAAGTGACACAAATTTACTCTGATAATTCTCAGACAATTTCCCGATTGCAATTTCAGAGCATGGCTCTAGCCCTTCACACTTTTCATTTTATTCTCACAAGCCAAGCATCAGTGCTGGGGTGGAAACAGCTTTGACGGCATTCTAGGTACTCAGCTGGTCTAGCAGGGAGTTACCCACACATAAACACCCAATTCCCCTTTAAACATATGCAACACATGTTTCAGAAGGATAGATCAGTGAAGTGCCAGCATACTGACTACCTGCTGTAAGAACGTAACACTGTTTCATACTAAGGTCGGGGTGGGGGGGGGGGAAGCTGGCTTTAATTGTCCCTGAATGTTTCAGGTTTGTGACAAGTGTGGCAAAGCTCCCCACTCTGCTGCGAAGAAGCCCTTAGGACGGAAGGGTGGAAGACCTACACTCCCCCCCATATGTAGTCTGGGTGGCAACGAGCTGGAAAGTATCCACTACCCAAACATCACCGAGTGAAAAGACCAGAGACTGCACAGCAACACTGAAGTGCAGTCAGGAAAACACGGCACACAGAGAACAATGCTAAACAATGCCATTCAAGATTCTATTCGACACTTAATCATTTTGCAATTCATTAATTTCTGAGTACTTGATTTGACAACTTCAATTCTTCAAAGAATCCTGAAGATTGCAACAGATGTAATTATATATGGTTTACACACAATGATAGTCAGAAATCAGGTGAAACAAAAGAGAAGGCAAAAGAATGGAAGACTTTCTTTCCCAGAATATCATTGGGAAGTTTACAGGAAGTCTGTAAATATTCTCTGGAGTTTAAATGTACATTTAACGGTTTCACATTACAAGTTAGAAAGGGAATGTTGCCCTCATAGTGTAGATTTCAAAAATTCTTGTAAAGATTTAGAGAGCTAAAAAATAAAAATCCAAGGCAAGTCCTTACACCACACCTTACCTACTAAGGTAGGTACTTTCACATGTAGCTGTTTTTAAACAAGATTTCTTTGCTTTTCCTTAGAGTATCAGTGTCCAAAAAATATTAGCAGTACACTTTGATAGTTGACTTTATTCAAAAAAAAGGCAGTGTTTGGGCTTTGTGGAGTTGCCAGTAGTTGGGGGAGAGAGTTGTTTTGTTTTGGTATTTTGAGTGTTATTTTTGTTTTGGTGTTAAAAAAATGAAATTGAGAAAAGCATATATTTAAATCACAACACACCTAGTCTTCCACAATTTGGAAAGCAGATTTTAGGAGAACAGCTATCTAGTAATTTATTCATCTTCTTTAGGTAGGTTCAGAGGCTGAAGCTGCTGGCTAAGCCAAGCAAGGGAGACAAGATTCCTCAGGGACACTTTCCTGGAATTTTTCATTTGTCAAATAACATGGAGAACCACCAGTGATTTTAGCTACTTCTAGCACAGATTCATGGCTCTTCTTTAACCAATGACATGGTTTTTTATCCAGCCTTAACTATTTAAATACATTGTAAAGTAGCACCAGGACTTCAGAGATAATTTTTAATATTTTATTATATGAACTCGAATTTGAGATACTAACCATTGAGATGAGTTTCATTAAACCATGGGTTCAGTTTTTATACTGTAGCCAAGAAAGTGACCAAAACATTCAAGTTGTGCTGCCAGTACTCATGTTGATAGACTCAACAAACAAATTACTGAGAATATTTATCTACAATGACAGGATTAGCTAATAGGCACTGTACCTAAATCAAAGGCAAAGATAAAATACATTTTTTGAAAATGCAGTACTTCCTCCCCCCAAAAAATAAAGTTCTATGCAGGGGGAAAAAAACCAAACCAACTAACCAACAAAAACCATACAGGGCTGCAGTGCAACAATTAGATTATCAGTAATTATTGATATATTCATCTGGGAGACAAACTATACAATGACTAAATTTATTCTAACAGATAAGGGAAGGACAGTACATTTGTTAGAAGTACATTTGATTAGAAGGAGACTGCGTTGATTTCCTTGCTACTTTAAATGACTGCTGAAAACAAGAATACAGGAAGATACTGACCAAAGTTTCTATCTGAAACCTCAGAATAAAGCAAACACTAGCCTTTTCAAAATCCATCAACTCATCTCCTAAATCATGTAGTACTGCATACTATTACCAACACAGGATCCTACCATAACATTGTTCTTTGAGTCTGAGCCATAAGTATCTAAAAATACAAAACAATGCAATACAAGAAATATTTTGCATTTAAAATTTAAGGAAAGTACTCAAAAACCTGAACAACTAAAATCAAACCTCTGTCATAGAAAAATGAACTCTTAACACTTGAAGAAAAATCCAAGATTGGCTGCTCTGAAAACACTGAGCTGGTAAAAGACAGTGGTGATTTCATACCACAGTGCCTCCCTAATTGCCAGGAAGACTTCTGTGATAGTTCATTCTTCCCATCTATTCCATGTTTCAGTTTTATCAGAGTATCTGTGAGACCATTTCTGGACATTAGTCATGGTTTGAACAGCAGCTCAGCTAGGAAATGGACTGGATGCAAAAACTCAATATGAGAACTAATGACAAAATTCAGTCACAACTGACCTAGAGATGTGTTCAAGCTTTTGCTGTATTTGTGTATTATGTCTGGGCCTCAATGAGTTGCAATAGCCTAACCTAAACTTAATATTTTACACCTTAAGGTATACCACAAGAAAAAGTTGTGTCAGGCTAAAACGAGACCATCAACCATAATTTCATTTATCATTGCTTTTGTTTTACTAGACTCTTCGTAAAGAACTTAAGTTTACAGCCAAATGTGAGGCTCTGTGGAAGGTGGGAAAGTGCAACCTTGAAGTCCAGCCTTGCAACCTGGCTAACACCAGCAGGAGCTCAGCACGTGTGCCACTGCACCAGCCTGGGTCTAAATCCACCTCAGCTCTGCCTTCCCAAGGCCACGTCCGGACACTACTTCCAGCACCCAATACGACCTACAGCAAGGAATGTCATGCAAAAACCTTAAGTGCCACAGGTGAGAAAGCCACTTGCAGCAAGGGTACTCCTGCCCTCCTGCTCAGCTTTCCATGCAACTGTTTTGGTCCGAGGAGGCTGAGAGCGGTCCGTGAGCGGGACAGCGATGAGCTGGGTCCCGCACAGCTCCGCTGGCCCATAGGCAGCTACGGGACGCTGAGCCCGAGGCCGCGCACCTTGAGACCGTCCAGGGCTCATCAGGTCACGGCCCCCGTGCAGCCCTGCCAAAGCCGGGAGCCAGACCTCACCGGGAAGACGGGGCACGGTCACACC
>JANPWX010000273.1:3790968-3846296 GCA_024734555.1 Trochalopteron elliotii | reverse complement strand
GCGAGCGGCTCGGCAGCGCTGCTCAGGGGGCTCCCCACACACCGCCCCGCCGCTGCACCCTCCGCACGGTCCCTGTACCTCGCCCCACGTGCGCACCCGTCCCTCTCATTTCCGGGTGGTGGACGAGAAACTGAGTGCGGAGGATCAAACGTCACCCTGGCTGTGTTTATCCACTCATGACAATCTCACAGGAGCAGCCTGCACGGCACGGCTGCAGCCAGCCCTGCTCCGCTTGGGGTCACTCTCCTTGGCCCTGCACAGAGGGGTGGACCCTTCCCAGCAGTACCGGCCCGCGCTGTCCCTGAACCTTCACCCTTGTCCCCGCAGGGCCTCCGAGCCTTCCCACCCACTTCGGAGACTCCCCCCGCAGAAGCCATTCAGCAGGTGGGAGTGGTGCGCGAAGGTCAGGTCACTGCCTACCAATCGTGGCAATTGTTTAACACTAGAAACACAATATCTATGGTATCACGGAAGCAAACATTCTCACTACAACGGCCCGAAAAAGAAAGCAAGTATTCTCCATTTCCGGAAACAACAACGACAGGCAAACCAACCGAACAAACCGACCAGCCAACCAAATGCTGTAATATCTGTTCCTACAGTGCTGTTTCATTTGACCGCATCTATGATTCCTCAAAATAAGTTCACTTTTATCCCCATTTCACAAGAATAGAGGAGTTTAAAGCTAATCTTTGATTTTTTTTTTCCAATGTGCATGTCAGACAACTTCTTGGGCTCTTCCTCACCTTCTTAAAAAACACCCCAGATCTGCTCTTCGTTCTCTTTACAGCACTCATTTTATCTAATTAGCTTTTGTTCTCCCCTTAGTACAGCATTAAAATAAATAAATAATAAATAGATAAAAATAAATAAATAAAAATTTAAAAGGGCTTCCCACTCCTATTTACGTTACAAAAAGCCTGGAAAACTGCAAGTAACTTCTGGACACTGGCAACCCTTTGGGTGCGGTAGAGAATAGGTTTGCCTTTTCCTTTCACATCTCCAGAGACAATGACTCTCACAGAATAGCCTGGAAATTTTTCTTTACCTTGTAATTATTTTATTTCTTTCCATCTCTGTAAATGAGCACTTCAGAGATGCCCAGTGGAGATGCATTTTTTTTTTCCCTTGTAAGATGTGAAGAAATAAGGTTGTGGTCTTTTGTGTCTCAAGTGAGAGCTATATTTTCTCAAGTCTCTGCTTCAACACTATTGCATAACAATTCTTACTGATTACAATCACCCATGTAAAGCAGCTGAAGTGTTGGCAGGAAAATCAGAAGCACAATCTTCTTCATTGCTAGTACTTATCTCTAGCAAATCCAAGAGTTTTTGGTTCATTTCACTAATACTGACATAGCTGAACAGCTCAGTGGTCTGATGCTAGCTGGGGAGTTTTCTAGTTGTGTTTGCTCCTGATGTACAGCACTATATTTACTACACAAGTATATTAGGTGCAAGTCATTTTCACAGGGAATATTTCCATGTACATGAAATAATGAACTGCTTTATGACCAACCACTTAGAGTTTGCCTCCATTTGTTCCAAAGGAGCATTTTCATAGAAGAGACTAGCAGCAGGCACTGCACTCTCCATTTAAACATCTTGTCTTGTTCTGCAAGTTGGAAATTCTTGGTTACCCCCATGTAATCTACCAACTCAAAGGAACCTGACACCTGTAGGATTTTTGATCAGTGACACAAATAAACAGTGAAACCATTAAGATTTCACAGAAGCAGAATTTTTTCCTGCAGATGAAGCAAAACCTACTCTGTCAATACACGCGTCAGAGAAAGGGATTCTGAGACCTAAACCATACAGTGCTTTAACTCACAGCTCCTCTTATTTCTGTTTCCATGTTTCCTAGAATCAACTTACTGTCTTTAAAGCATGGCAAGTATCAGCCAGTCTGTACCAGCCTGCTGCTGTTTGCCAGCTTTCCCCAGCAGTTTGGAGAGCTGGCCTTCCGTGGGTCACCCATCTGAACCCCAGATTCTCAGCTGTGGCAACTAGTGCTTTTATCAGCACTGAGCATGCTTACAGCTGAACTTTGTTCCAGGAAAGAAACAGACAAAAAGAGGGGGACATGCAAAACATGCATCAGAATACAAGTATTTAATCTTTTCTAAAGTAGAAGTTGCAAGAAATTTTAAGAAGAGGTGTTACACAGCCCAGATATAGTTTGGGCATTTCTCATTAAGAGCTAAGCCTCTGATTTTAATTTTTTTTTCTCCTGCCAGCAGGATTTTTAAAGCAGCAGAAACAGAGCAGGGACACTAAAGACTTAACTTTCACTTTTGACATGAAATGCTGTCGAGGCTTGGTTAAGTTACAGGCTTTTGAAAAATTGCCATTAACCTTTTGTTCCTGGTGCTCTTCAGGTAAAATTTGCTCACATGCCAAAGAAATAATTGCATGTGAACTTTCTCAGAAAAGCTCCAGGCATTCACTGCTACCAGAGCAGCTACAGCCTCATGCTGGGAATGGTTGCCTCACTGGGAGGGCAAAGGAGGGCAGGGCAGCAGACAGTGAGAAAAGCCATGTTCTTCAATTTCAAATGGTTCCAGGAACACAACCTGCAATCTAAAACAAAGGATTCCTCCTGCAGCCATTGCAGTAGTTAATCGCCAAGTTTAAAGGGTAAACTGTAAACTCTGAAAGTTCAGGATTCAAATTCTGGCAGTGATGTATTAGGGAGCCTAGAGGTCTCCATGTACTGATACGTGATACAAGCAGCTCCCCACTTTTTCATCAAAACTGCTCCTGATTCACATCACTTCAAGTACTAGAGAGAAAGACATTCCAGACTTTAATTTGCTGTGTAGTTGCACCTTGAACTCAGTGGGCACTCTTCAATCCCATGCTATTTTTATTCCAGGATCAGGTTCCTCACTCATTGCATATGATAAAGAGTGATGGTTACAATCTCACAGCTAGCATCTCCCAAAATCTGAATGCCTGATTTAGCTATCCAGATTGCTCATTACACTTAAGCAAGTTCACCTGTCAAATTCACAGGATTTGGGAAAGCCTGAAGTGAACCCAAGTTGCTCTTTTACCTTCTTACTACTTGTGACAGTGCAAAGATTTGCATTTCAGTTATTCGCTGCTTCTGCCCTCTTAGTTTGGCTCAACCAAATTCAAAGTAAAGATGATATATCCAGTAAATGCCACAAAACATACAAGCTGCTTCTGAAGGCTCACAACATCTTCTCAGATTTTTTTAAAATTTTTTCCTTTACACTAGGAGTCATAGTAGCAGAGGTGGTGACTTTTACAGGACAAGGAAAATCACTGTTAAAGCTGAAAGTAGCCCTACTGATTCCAGTGCCATGTTCATCAACATGAGAAGATCTGTGTTGCATGTCTTCAGTGTATTGATGTCAAGGAGGAAACAAGTATATACACATGAAAAAGCTGAAGTATGAACAGTTTTACTGGACTGTTTCTGACAGGTGCATAAGTGAAGAGCCACAGACTAACTATGCCACTGTTTGTCCTCATCCATTCTAATCCAATACAGAAGGACTTGAATTCAAGATTTAATTTAGGGAAGCTTGCCCTGACTACCTCTCCCAAATAGCAGCACTGATGTTGCAGTATGTAATTACAACTTTGTGCATTTCTTCACCAATTTAGGGAAAATGCTCTACTTAAAACATTCACAGTAGTGAAGATGTGCACTGCCTTTCTAATCTGCTTGTTTGCAACTGGATTTACTCTTCAGTGCTCAGTGCTCCTCAGAGAGGGCAGCTACACAAGATCACCCAGGGTATGGCACAGTGCAGGAGTACCAATGCTCTTTAGGTGTGAGATACACGTAATTATAAATGCTGTTAGGAGGAAGCCCTGACCATTAGTCAGATATAGCCTTTGGGCATGGAACTGTAAAGCACAAATAAATAAGTAACAAAATGGCCACCATGTAGGCCCAAATGAATTTAAAACTACAAATGAGCTGTTCTTTAGTGAGTCCACTAATTTATTCCAGCCATCTGTATCAGTGTAAACAAAAGCTTGTCTCCTAAAGTGCTTAATAATTTTTAAGATGTAGCAAGAACCACAAGTTTCAACATGATCATCCTGGGGGGAAAAAAATTAAGAAAAATGAACCCACATATTTTCACACCACAAACATCTTATGATAACCCCTATCATGCAATTCAAAGAAATACTAAAAAGTAAAACTTGCTCCTGGCATGACATATTTTTTCCTATTTAAATTCCACCAAATGTTTCATTAGGATATTTTAGGGGATGGAAAAATCTGGCCATTTTCCCCTGCTCCAGTCTCCAGTGATGACATCTGTAGACAAATTCTATATTTATTACTCAGCCTGCGAACTGCTAAATTGATGTACTGAGTTTGTACTGCTCTGAGAATCTTTTCTCTGTATGTGCCCCAATTTATTTTCAGGGTCTTCTCATATTTCTGGGCCTTAGCTAAGTGAATAATCAAGAAATCTGAGTGTTTGTAAGCTAACAAGTGTACACATTTAGCATGATTGGATACAAGCAATTACAGAGCTCAGATTAAGATGGGATTTTGGACCACTAAGCATGAGAGAGAGAAAGCAGTAAGTACTTTATAGGAAGAGTATGTTGGAATTAATTTTAGAGATTTTGAGCAACCACTCAGTTACATCCAACAAAATTATAATTTCTGAAAAAAAAAACCAACAAAATCCATTATAATATTTGAAATTTTGAAATCCCTTAAGTTGCCTCTGAGATATCTCATAGTTGTTGTGGGGGAAGGGCTGTCACATTCATCTCTAAGCGTCAGGTGTTAGAAGCAGAGGGTGCTGCATTCCAGACATATACGTCTCTAGGGTGAGAATAAAGAAAAGTAAGTTCTGTTTTGAAGGAAGAGACCATTTGCATTGAGACCCAATATAGGGTATTATTTGCATCTTCTACATTCCCTGTGGCAAGTTGCTGACAAGGGTGATGTCTGCCCTTTGAGTGAGTCTGGTTTGGAGCCATTTCATTGTGCAGCAGTGGAGTAGGAAAAATGATACCAGGCTCACACAAGAGTCCTGTAAATGTCAACTGACCTTCCAGTCCTCCCTCCCCTGGCCAGAGAAGGCACTGGAGTCTCCAAGAAGTCAGACTGCCAAGCTGTTATAGAATGGGTTTACTACATAGCTAACTTCTGGCAACAGCAAGTATTTCTTCATTCAGGTAAATGAGAGAGATGGTGAGCTACTCTTTAGCTTATAACCATGCAAAGTTAACTGGTTTTGTGCTTTCAGTTCCAAAGGGAAGCATGCAATGAGATCAGAGGAAGATCTGGTCTCAGCCTCCAAAACAGACAGACACCACCAATATATTCACTGAACTATTGGCATGAATTCATCCCAGCATCGGCAGGAGATTTATTTATTTTAAGGGATCATGTAATTTTGTTGCTTTTCAGAGATACTAACATGGTACAAACCAGCCTCTTGAATTATTTACAAAATAATACTAGTTTTTAACTATTGATCTTTATAGTTGCAGCATAACTCATTTCAACTTTGATAGCTTTCCAAAAGCCTCAATAAAACAAACATTTGACAAACAAAATGGCTACTGTTCCCTTTTTTAAATTACTATTTCTTAAAGAAAAACTGCCACCAGGGTAACATCCTTGAAACAAATTGTGTGTTTGTGTCATTCTAAATTTAGTAGTTCAAAAAGGAACAAAGAAGTTGTGTTTTTCAAAAAAAAAATACAGTAAGTGATAGTAATTCAATGTCCTTATAAAAAACTGGAATTAGTCCTTTGTTTCTGCAGTACATTCTTTTTTTTCATGGCTGAAATTCCAGCTTTGGAAAATGACTGGGGACCCTGTGGACAGGTAACTGGGGGTGGTACAGTTAGAGGAAACTGGGGACTTTTATTAGCATCTTAACAGGAGTTATAACAGTAGGGAAATTATAGGGTAAATCACACTTACTGCTCCCTGAATGGAAAGTGATTGGCATGACCTGAAACCTAATCCATGATGATTCCCCATCACCTGCTAACAGGGATGGAATGGAGGATGAAGCAGAGACAAGATGCTGTGGCCAGGCTCTGTGGAAATCCCTTCAGGGAGGCGAACTCAATGGTGCTTCTCAGCTGTTAAACCACATACCACCTGTCAGCCAGGGCAGATAGGGGAAAATGTCCCACTGCTGAGCCAGCAACTGTGGTGAAATCCCTCTCCTTAGATGAACTTGCATCATTAAAGCCTAATAATAGTATTAATGCTCTCCTGCAGCCCAAAGTTCCCCACCTCTAAGGTGTGACCACCCCTCACTGGACATGTGCTCCATATTCTCTTTGACTATATCTTCAAAAGGGAAGTAAGAGAATTTGACACCAATCAGTAACATAGGTATATTAACTGACCACAGTCACTTGAGCTCCACCTAAAAACAAAGAAATGGTACAAAAGCAAGTCAAGAATGGTGGAGAAGTTAGGGAAGGCTCCATCACAACTGCTGGGATCAATCAACAGGCTGAACCAGTTTTCTCCCCCATAGAATGCCTAATGGGTAAGAATCATACTCTGTACATGGTGAACATTTTATTCCTCAAAGTATATTTTTGCAGACAGACACTATCACCAACACCCTTCTAACCTTAACCTATCACAATTTTATATTAATAGTGTTATTCTGTAAACTCTTAGTGTGAATCCTTTGTGGACACTGGCAGTTGCTGGCAGCAGGTCACATACTCAAATGAAGGGAAAGACCTGAGGGGTCTCCCTTACACTGCTGGTGTTGCCCTGCATTAGTTGAACCACCCTCCAATCCAGCAGGACTGCTCAGGGAAGGATTCCCCAAATGGGCCACTGACAGACTGGTCAGGCACAAGGGTCTCAGCTTTCCTGGGGCACTAACAGACAAATTAAACACTAAGAATCAAGTAAACCTCCCCACAGTAACGGTTGAGGAAGTCTCCGCTTTTCACATGATACCAGCCTTACTTGGTAATGCCCATTGACCAACAGCAGCAGTTTTAGGCTAGGTTAGTACCTTTAGAACACCTCCAACTATGCACTGTGACCAAACAAAAAAATCTGCCAGTCATTGAAAAACCTATTATTAAAGCACTAAAGAGAGCACTACAAAAGAAATACCATAGCAAATGATAGGAGCTGCATGCTAGTCTCATCATAAGTCAGCATGGTAAGCAGGTCTACCAGAGAAGTCTTTGTTTTAACAGAAACAGCAAAACAAAAATAAAGAGGTAGTACATCATTTCTTGTTTAGAAATGGTGGTTTACAAGTTACATTAGTTGTTTAGCTGTGTTAAAACTTTATATCCTTAGACATCTTCCCATTTAGGTATAATAGCACATAAAAATCAACATTTTCTCTTTCCATGTTGACTTCAATACATACTGGATTGCCATTAAAACAACAAACCTTTCCTCCCTCCATCAGTGTTGTACATAAACATTAACAGGACTCTGCACATTTTTAACTGTACTCTTTACATGCCTGCAAGTTGCTTCCTCTAGAGTTCCATTTACATGGAAAAGATTCATTTTCACTGTCCTGTAACTTCAGCAGTTGTGGCTATACACACAGTGAATTGTATTGCTTCTATTGCAAGATTCAAACATACTTAAAAGACTATATATTGAAAATCATTTTCTAATATAGGCAATTGTCTTATACACGTCTTTACAGTGCTCAGTGCAACAAACCTGTTTTAACTTGAATTTTATAGTAGTATTTAACAGCCATCAATATTAACAGACAGGTGATTTACATGGATGCTTTGTTTAGGCTAAGAAATGAAATATTGCTGAAGAAAAAAAGTCCTATATTGTTTACATTTAATAAAAATTTGCTGTAAAGTAACATAGTACTTGGGATGGAAATTAAATAGAAGCCCCCAAAGCACTAACCAGCACATTTTTTGCTCTGTAGCTTCCTTCAAATAGGGCAAAAGAAACAAACACTTAGCCAGGTTTTCCATGGGACAGTTCAAGAAAATCTCTTCCCTACCTTGCTATATAGATGATTTTTACCCAGAACCTTTACACTGCATAGAAGAAAGCAAATTTCCACTTATAATCTCAGATGTAGCTTTAGCCCCCAACTGCTGGTATGAGATGATGTATAAAGACTATCCACAGTCTCAGCTGTTGACTGGAGTACTGATGCTCAAATAATATAAATGACTTCTGGTACCTCCCTATGTCCTTGCTGAACCACTAGGCTGATGGCAAGATGGCAAGCCAGTCATCTGTCTTGGACAGTTTTGAGCGAGTTCCCGAAACTATTTCTGAACCAGTGAAACAGGCTAACTTTACAATCAGCAACAGTTATTGCCTTCTTAGCAAGGTCAAAGTGAATAGAAAAAAATAATTCCTAGCCAAGGTCCCTGCAAAATACGGGCAAGATGTTAATTCACTGCCATCCTAGCCTAAGGTAGCAATTGTCAATAGGACAAACAGTCTGCATCATCATTTTCTGTCTAATTTAATCAAGATCATATTAGATCACTACATCAAATCAAGCAAAATCAATTTGATTAAAAAAAAATCTGAGCTAAACCAGATTCCTTTTGGAAATTAACCCTTTACAACAGACATTATCCATCAATGTAGGGCATCTTATTTCCACTGAAAATTACTACTGCTACAGAACACACATAATGATTTAAAAAAAATCTTCCCCCACCAAATAAGACAAGATTACATTACCTAATCTCATGCTTAAATTTGTATTTCTTTACTGTGTATTGCATATAAGTCTCACGCTACAAAACAACAATTTTCACAGAAACCGAAAGATATATCTGACAAAAGAAGTACTGTATTATACTGAGTGTCATTTACTTCACACAAATTTAGCCTTTAACAAGAGAAAAAATAAACAAATCATGCTGTGGAACTGCCCACTTATTACACAAATGAATAAAAGGTTTTATGTTCTTCTGCCTTTTTTTCCCTTTTGGTTGATTAGTTTGGTTAGGGTTTTGGTTTTTTTTTTTAAGATTACGTCCAGTAAAGCTCCTTCCCAAAAATGCAAACCAATTATCACTTTAATTGCAGTATGTACATATCCAAGATTTTACTCTAACTGCACGATAATCTATTGCTATGGCAACTTTCAGCTATGCTGCATTCTACCTTCCTGCAGAATGCTTAGGTGGACTGCTGCCACAACAGCCAACCCGGAAAGTGTGATCTCCACCTGGCTGGGCCACAGATATAGTCCTTTTAGCCCACACAGCAAATTCCTGCTTCAAGAATTCCAAAATTTTGAAAGACCCCTCCCATATGTCTCGTAACACCTACATCAGTGGCTTCTATAGACAAACCATTTTTTTTAAGCTTGTCAAATACTGACAATGAGATCATATGCATATGCATACTTGTAATTTCACACCTATTGCAAGAAAAAACCTGTGTCACTGGATATTTGTTATAAGCCTGAAAGGAACAGAATATCATAGGATTTAAAAGGCTTTTTTTTTTTTTCTCAATCACAGAAGATAATCCTACAAGCAAAGGTATTGTAAATACCACAGTCAATACAGCCTGACTGAGGAGCTCCCACACACAGAGCCAGAGCTGCAGTCAAACCCTGTTGTAACAGCCTGGCTGGCCCATCTGTTTGGTGTACGCTTGTTTATTACTCTCCCATCGTGTCCTCAAACTGCCAGCTCTGAGTTTGGGTTATGTGCTTTGCAAGTACATGGCAGCCATTTAAAGGTAAGCTCCCCCTGCTCCCAGTAAAGCCACGAGAGCACAAGATTCCTCCGATCTGATTTTGCACTGCTTGAGTAATGTGCCACTGAGCAAGTACTACTCACTACAGATGTGGTTGTGATCTTGTGAGGGACAAGCCTTGGCAGCAGCAGGATGGATTTGGAAGGATGCAGACAGACTATGGCAGAGAGAGACATATCTGCTTTTGTTAATTCCAGTAAGAATTTTCCTTCTAAGTCTGTTCCTCCATCTCATACTACTTGCACGAAAAGAAATGAAGTAGACTAGAAACATTTATGACTAAGTGTAACCTCAAAGTGTTTTGGAATAGGAAGAATACACTTGGGACTTACATGCCAAAAATTCTTTATAGATCTATGAATTTTGGTAAGCTGAATTGTAGGGTTTATTTTTCCTTTTAAAGTGGAAATAAAGCACTCAACAAAACCAAAAATGCATAGAATCCCTTTGGTCAGAACACATTTGGTTGGAGGAGAACACAGTTTGCCATTTAGAATTGCTACAACCTAATTTATTTTTTAATATAAAATTTAGGACTCTTATCCATGGATTCTGACTTTTAATTTCAAAATCACTTATGGGGGATGTTTTATCTATCAACTATAAGATGATTTATTTTTTACCACCAAGATATTATAATGAAACACTACTTTAAGACTTAAAAAATCTTTATATCACTTTATATATGAATTTGTAATTTCCTTTTGCCCATGATTGAAGGGAATTTAGGTTTTTTTCAAAGCATATCTACTGCAGCAGAATGTCTGTCTAGGTGTTTGATGATAATTAGCAAGAAAATTAGCCTGCTAGAAATATTATTCATCAAAATACCATTGAGTCCTAGGGAGATTGCAAACCCCTGTTAGAAAGTTTCTCAGAGACAGGCTACTTGGTTGCATCAGGTTTAAATCACATGAAGTATTGATTAAAGTCATTCTCAATTAACTATTGCCAACTTAAAAGGTAAACCAGACTCTTCATGCCTCATTTTAAGGGAACATCTAGGTCCAGATTCTCAACTCTGTTAGGGCTGTTTTACTACACCACAACAGCCTAGAGGCTGCCAACTGAATTTATGGTTGCTATTCTACCATATCAAATACAAAGAGAAGAGAAAAGTACTCAAAATGTGAGTCTATTTGAGCCAAGCTTTAGTGCATAACACCTCAATTCCTACTTGAGTAAATGAGCATCTGAAATTTCTACAATACAGATACCACTTCTGTTACCAATATATACATCACAGTAGAGTTAGGGTTTTTTTTATTCATAACTTTTTTGAAGTGTCCCAAGCACACCCCTGGGGCTGCATGTGCTTCTTTAGTCTAAGCTTTTGCCTTTAATATACCTTTCCCCTGTTTTTTTTATCCCCTCCCCTTCTCTCCATTCTACCACCTGTTCTTCATTCTCTTTGCTCACATGCCATGTTCCATGTGGAACTTTTGCTTTCAACTGTGTCATAGCATCAGGAGCTGTTTTTTTTCTTACTCTTCTGTGATGAACTGTTTATCTTTGAGTAGAAAGTCAAGCTAGTTTTTGTTAATTTTCAAGCAGAGTATGGCTGCTTTTTGCAGTATTTATTTTATTAAATAATGGGTCTGCAGGACACAAAGCCAACTTTTAAACCGAAGCAAGTCTTAGGATGTTAAGGAGAACAATCACCTTCTGTCTGATTGATCCTGAGTCTTAAGGGATGGACTACATCTGCTATAAGAATTATTCTCCTGCTTGGAGAAAAGCCAGAGAACCAGAAAATTTAAAAAAAGAAAAAAGAACAAAACTCATAACCAAGCATCCTTCTGATAAAGATTCTTTGAACATAATGAAATTATTCAAACACAATGCAAGACACTTTACACCCCACTTATTTCAGGTGCTTTCACAATTTCCAGGTAAACATGGAAAAAAAAAGAAATATGCTCATTGTGGGAAATGTTTTTTCTTTCCCCACTTCTGTGGGTGAGCACTAAGAAGTATTTCTTTCCTATCAAGTTACTCTAATCTGTGTTACATTTCATCTCCCGCTAGCTTGACTGCTACATGAGGGCCTGAAGCTCATACAGTGTAACCTGTGATTAACTTTTTTTTGTTCCATAGGGAACTACACTACAATAGTATGTGCTAAACTCCTGCTAAAAGTATAGGAATTTGAGCATCTGTAGGACTTTCTTCCTTATGATTAGCATGCCTTGACATGTTCCTTATTACTACACATTTGAAAAAGAGTAAAGTAGTCTTTTCTTTAGTGAAAAGGGTAATGAAAAATTTAAACTGCTTAGGATGTGAAGTTAAGCAGTTCAGAAGTTGCCTGTCTCTGACAAACTCAGTGCAAATCAATTATATTTCAGAACCTGACCCAACATTGGTAGGCAAAACCAAAAAAAAAAAACAAAACAAAACAAATCAAAATGCAGATTCATCAAAGTAACTTTCAGATAAAAATCTTAATTGTTATCAGTTAAATAGGAGAAAAACTGTGACAACAGGAATAGGCATAAAAGGGTCATGGTTGCAGAGCTGGTGACTTTTTCTAGTTCCTCAAAAGATGTAACAGTGTAAATACTAGTGAAGTGAGGGGTGAATACTTTTTTTTTATGACTTGTATGTTATACGCAACATAGAAAAACCATTACTACACTCTAAGCAAAGGTATCAGGAAAGATGATAAAAAGTGAAATTCCAAACTCTTCAAATCAATTGTAAAATATACCTCTAGAATGAAGTTCTCTAAAGCAGTAAGATTTCAGCAGAAACTAAAGAATCGATTAAAGAACTCCTCTCCTCACACTGGAAAAAGCTTTTCATCTACCAAGGACCTGTTCCTGCTCACCTTGAGCTTCATAAGCTTTTTTTGTGCCTGCTAGGCACTAATTGATTTCATTGAGAGCAGGTGACTTAAATTAGCAAATTTAGCTCCAATTCACGACTAAATATGGAAATGTCTATCAGAGGCAGTGACTGTTTTGTATTTGTTTTAATCTCCCCCTCCCTGGGGCACAGTAGATGGAAAATGGAGATTGAGATTTTTTTTTTTGGTAATATGAGAGTCATAGAGGATGATGAGACCCCTGTGCTTTCCCCTTACAGTCTGCCCCTTGCTCGAAGGGGTCTTGCTCCAGAGCTTGCCTGCAAGTGAGTGTACAATACAGCAGCTCCATACTCCTGACTCACCACCTCCAAAGTGAGTGTAGGAGGCATTAGCAGAGATCCATGTGATTGTGTGAGCCAGGTGAATGCTGCTGAACAACTGATTTTTGTGCTTTATTCCCAAACTCTGCCCACAGAACCCAGTGGGATAATGTGGATCACAGTATTGCTCTATGGTTGTACAGAGATGTAGCACCCATTGAATGTTCCTGCACCTTCTTATGATCTTTGTACTCATCACTCTTCAAACTACAAGATGGGACCTATTGTAATCTACTTCCCCTTTCATGTCTGTTTCCACTCTATAAACAACTTCTGAGAGCCGCTGTTGGCCTTCTTAATAACATAATAATGAAAACTAAAGTGTGAATTTTTTTTTAAGAACAGCAAGAAGATTATTTTATTTCATAGAATCATAGCATCAATTATTTTACCACCTGCTTCTTCTAATCTCATAGATTTGGCTATAGGTGCACTTGTATAACCTCTACATGGTGGTACCAGAAACATCCATGGTTTTACCCTGGCTGACCTCATTGTGTAATAAAAAGAAGTGATCACTCAAAATTCCATGTGTATATAAATGACCCTTATAAAAGCTCGTTTTAGGGAGGAGTTTCCTGTGGTATTTCATATGCAATTGTCTTCAAGTCTGTGGGGTATCAGAACCTCTCCACCTCACCTTCCATCTTCCTGCTCTCCAAAGGATTGCCACATGCTGGGCAATTGAGAGGGTACTGGTGAATAATTATGAATGCCCTTCTGTGCCAGCACTTTTCCTGTCTTTTATTTATTTATTTGAAGAATATTACAGATACACTATCAAGGAATGACATTGTTCATCTGGTATTTTTGGCATAAACAGAAAATTTGACTTAAGGCTTTCTGATAAATTCTATAAAATGAATTATCTGAGCAGAAGAATGTGTTATCTATGGGTATTTACTCATGAAACTAGAGACTAAAATTCTGATTAGACATGTATCTTTTCCAATATATTTCTATCAGCGCACTGATTTGGCAAATATTTAGACCCAAAGGTCAGGGCTGTTCATAAGTCCCATTGATTTGAAAGTTGAATGTCTGCCCAAGATCAAACACAAAGAGAAATGCTTTCCTAAATCAATTTGTTTAAGTCTGTATGTAAGTGCTCTGTTGAATCAGGGCCTGAAGTCAGCAACATATCTGGAAAGATAATGAGTTTGGGCCAAATATGTGTATTAACAGCCAAAACATACAATGAGACAAGGAACATAATTATTATTTGGATTTGAACCAAGATCCCTAAATGTGTAAGTTAAACAGATCTTTAAATTTCATTCTTTTGAAGCTCTTAGCTTAAATCTAAATGTTGAGACAGGTTACATTTACCTGTACACACTGGGATGGCCCTTCCTTGTCTTCTGCTCTGCATCTGGATCTGCTTACCAAAGAAATCACAATATTAGCAGGAAGACAGTGCCTGCTTGAGTTTATCTTGCTAGGATAGAACAGCAGATGTACCTAAACTCCAGGGCTGGGAAGGGTTCTGGACCCCACAAGCTTGGGTTTGAAATCTTTTGTTTTCTGCAGTGTCTTCAAATAGAAGTTTATTTTGAGTTTCTGTATAAAGCGAGTAGAAAGTCATCCTAACAAACACAGGAGATTATGAATCTGGCAGAGCACAATGTAGATCAAAATGGTTTTAATCATTACTCCCTGTTTTAATTACTACTTGACACATTATCTCTATTGTCCTTCTACAAGTCTGTCTTTTGAATGAAATATTAACGGCAAGTTACAGCTGAAAATATATGCAGTCTAGAAAGAAAATGGCTTTGAACTATTTGAAATGATTTATTGTCCACATTTCTTTATGAATATTTATTTGCCATAGTGAAAGCAATTCAATAAAGAGAAAACATGAGGACCAGTTAACTGAACATTTGCATACTCTAACAGTTAAAAAAAGAGAAAGAAAAATAGTATGCTGCATTAGAATGGTGTTAATGTTTGGTTTTCCTGTTTCCTGTAGTTCATTAACATGCAAGATTCAGATTCTGAAGAGGAGATATAAAAATAGTCTACAAGTATGTGTCCCCAGCCTTTATATATTCCCATTCAGAAGGAAATAAACATGTTTGTAGAGGGATTTTCAAGGCCAGGGTGGAGACTATAATTTTGTTTCTATACTACTTTGTTTCTATACTACTTCAGGTAGCTGGCTGTAAATCTTGTTTTTTGCATCATATATAATGTGTCCTCATCTTGTCAGGACCAGAGGCCTGTCATTCCCTGGCACTCCTCAGAGGAGCAGCAGGAATACCTGGCTATCAAAATGAGACATGAGCACACTGATTATTTTAGTGTTTAAGCATGGCTGTGTGCACCAAAACCAAGACCACACACAGTGATGCCTCTTCCCTTCGATCCTCAGTGGGGGAGCAGAGCTTTTCCTGGTATGCACTCTCGTTTCTCCCTGCTTGAATTAATTTCATCGACCAAAAAGCACTATGTGTTAGACTTGGAATGAACTTTGTTCCTCAGAGCTTCTTAGTGATATTCTGATACCCAGTCACAGATGGGGCCTTGACAGATTTTGTACTGATTTTCGTGATTCCTTTTCTCTTTTTTTTTTTTGTAATTTTTTTTTTTTTTAAGCAGAACTGCTGCTGCTTGAGAATTCACATGCAAATGGAGATGTTCACTGGCGCTGTTTCACAAGGAAGCTTGGTTGGTTGGTTGGTTGGTTTTTAGAGCTGATAAACTGAATAGTATATCAAAGTGTATTTGGAAAAGGATAATCCTACTATAAAATAGTTCTTGAGAAGGATGGTTACAGTAGTAAAACACAGACTTTGGACGAATACAGAATTCTCTATGCATCAATATTCCATTCTGAGTAAGAATGATAATAATACTATTTATTTATAGTAATTATTATGATTATTATCTACCTGAAAGCTAGCTGTGAGGCTAAACCATTAATATTTTCAAATTATTTCACAGTCCTTAAATAGAATTTGCCCTGAAAGTACTAAAGATAATAATTTTCTCTGTATGCCTATTTTATTTTTCTTTGGAAAAAACATACTTAATGTGTTGTTCTCTTTACATTTGTCTACATAAAACATTTTAAAATTCCACCTGTTGAGCTTTTCTAGAAGTTAACAAGAAAATTTGACACTATTGTATTTATTGCTTATTTCTTCCTCTTTTGTCATTATCTTTTAACATAGATATCACAATATCATTATCATCTGGGAGCTTGTTACTGCATGTACAAATAGAGAAGTTGAGACCTACACTTGCTGTTTAGTTCCTTGCCTGTTTGGAGTTGACAAGTAACCCCACACTGGTTCTCTGAAGTCTGAGCTCTCTTGATGTACCACTATAAATGTATTTTGTGTTCAGGGAGTTTAAGTTGCACACAGTTAGATGCTACCCCATGGTATATGCCTGGATATATTTGTAAGTATCTCAAATGGTTTTTTTTCTTCTGCAGTTTATCAGGTTCTGCATTTATTGGCAAATGTGTATCAATTACTCACAACTGAAGATACCCAGATCCATTTCCTCTAGTTGTTATCTGTTGGATAGCTAGACTCTAATGCCTGAAATCTACATCTACCAACATAAAAGCCACAGGATACGACACTGGTGTCTTGTGGTTCCAATCAGCCTCCTGGTATTATAGTAGTACTTTTATTTAACTGCGTTTCTACTGAGTTCAGCATGCTCAGCCACACGGGCTGTTTTGCATAGCATCTGCACTGTATATTGTGATAATTGAAAACTCAATACAGCCTGGAGGCACTTGCACAACAGGCCAGGAGGGGACTGGGACATAACTCAGAAGAATAAGGCAGCAGCAAGCAGGGCCCAGCCAGCCCCGACACATCTCCTGCAGCAGTCGAGCTGGGTCAGGCATCCAGCTGGGGGTCCCATGGTGTGTGGCAGCTCTGGGAGCAGCAAACACCCAGTGCAGTGCCTGGGATGTCCCTCCATCTGCCATCGTGGAGCTGTCATCTGGGAGCACAGACTGTAGGCAGAGTCCGAGGCTCATCTGGAAAATGACAGGAACAGATCAAAACCAGATTTGTGGCCATGCACTCCACTGACAGCTCCCATTCTGCACATGCCCTTCCCAGGGTGGTTCCTGTTCCTAAAATGTCATCTAGGCATTAGCAGAGAATAGGTCAGATATTTTTTCTAGTGTTTCAGAAGCGTAACATATATCAACAAATGTCACTTGCTATTTGAATGCTCATAATTAGAATTAAAACAAATTACTTAAATTAAATGACTGGAGTAAGCCACAGCATTTCTTCCTATTAGCCTATGTAGAAAGAAAAAAATGCCTGGAATGTAAAAAGGAGAAAAGAAGAAATAATGAAGAGACAACTTGTGGCATGAAGAAGATAAATACTTCTTGCCTGTCCTCTTGGCTCTGTCTCTGAAGATTTTTTCCAACAACCTCAGCCAAAACTATTTAGTGAGTGATTTGTGTGCCTGGCTGATGGAAGCCCAGTTGTCTCAGGGGCAGCTTTGCAGGGTTTCCAGGAAGCAGACAAGTAGGTCTCTGCAGTGGGAGTCACGAGCTTTTCTTGACAGTAGCACACCTGAGCTGATGGGATGGTTGGAAGGAGTGAGATGTGGCCGTACCTTGTAGCAGCACCCCCAAAAAGTTGCTGATGTTAGATTGTCTTCATAGACTGAAGATCAACAGCTTCCCATGAGTCATTTGGCGAGGAAGGAAGGAAGGTGGACTAGTCCAGGAAACTTGGGCTGTAGGGCTGTAAAATTGAGAGAGGTTGAAACATTCCACCCATTTGGGTTCTCCCTTAAAAGTATATTTGTATAAGAGATTAAGCCACCCAGCGTGTCTTTATCAACACACTCAAAACCACCCAGAGGAGCAGATCACACTGGTTCCTGCCCTCCCCGGAGTTCCAGCCTTGCTCTCCATCCTGCCCCTATTTGCCAGCCCCAGCAGTTCAGCTCCCAGGCTCCTGCCCAAAGCCAGGGAAATGCCCTGCTGAGCCCCTGCAGGACACACCACACCATGTCACAGACCTTCACCCACCATGGGCTCTGTGCCACCTCTTATCCCCAGCTCTGCCCTCCTAACACCAGTGTCTCTGAGGCACAGGTACAGTGGGTAGGAGTGGGAATCTGGGTATGTGTTCATGTTTTCATCTCCAAACTTTCTGCTTCAAGTGTGGCCTTTTAGGGGTCTATTAGGTCTCCGCATTAGAGGTATGACTATGTATATTTACTGCTCATGGTATAGTGCTAGTTAATAATTACAAAAGTTCTTTTAAATTCTCAAGCAGTGGCATCTGTTATTTTCCTCTAACTCTTCCCTTACCTTTTTCTTCTTCTATTTAGTATAAGGAATCATCAGTGGTGAACTGATTATAAGAAACTAATTTACATCATCAGTTCAGTAGTAGGACATACTTAAATCATCTAAGATAAATACTTTTAATTAAGCAAATGTCCTACTCAATTCACTGTGGACAATCCCATCATAATGGATATTACTTCTGCATGCTAAATCTTAATCTTCATCAATACTGAATGCACAACGCAAAACCATTATTAAAAAAAATAGGCTTACTGTAATATTGCCATTTTGAAGCTGCCAGCTTTTATATTCATTAATATGATGACAACAGACTCCCGGCTAACAAATTTTACTACAGATCAGAATTTTTATCAGATATGTATATGAGATGAAATCTATGCTAGCCTATTATTTGCAGTTTTTATTAAAAAGTTAAATTGGGATTATTATAAACTCTCTCTGGATTCCTTAATAATAAAAAAAAATAAAGTTAAAATCAAATGAGATTTCCTGGAAGTATTTTAAAAGGCTGCAACAGCAGTAAAGTCAGCAGGCACCACACCGCACAAGAAAGTATTTACCGACCAGAAGATGAACGTCTCTTCACTAAGAGTCTAATGGGCTTACTGTATGTGGATTTTTGAGAGACAGAGAGAGGAGAAAGCAAAAAAACTCCAAACCAATGCTTTCCTAATCTAAGATATCATATTGCTTCCCCCTCAAAGCTTTCGAATTCTGATGTAAACTGACTTCTTGCTCTTGTGACCAAAATCTCCTCTCTTTTTCCCTCTCCCTCTATCTGTTCAGGCTTGGATTTGGAAGTCCCTAATCCAAAGGAAGAAAGCCTGATCCCTATTGCTTCAGTTGTGGTGTTGAAACCCATTAATATTTCTCTGGAAGGTATCCTGACCCTGGTGCCCTTGAACATGCAAAAAAACCCCATAGGGTATTCCTGAGCCTTTGTCCCTGAGAGGATTAACAGGGTTGCCCTGGAGCCAGCCTGAAGGTGTTTTAATAGGTAATAGGGGTGGGCTGCACACCTGACGCTGAGTTTGCCTCAGGCTGGCCCTCTCAGCAACACAGATGCAGCCATTGAAATTAGGGGGTAAATCTGTGTACGAGTTAGAGCGTGAATCCTCAGACTCTGGTGGAGCGTATCTCCAAATATATCATTCCCTTACCAGGACAGGCATCCCAATGGAGGGTACAGGGACTGGAGACCTGTGCTGTTTCTGCCACTGGCTTCTTCTCTGACCTAGAGAGTTAGTTACTTAAGCTGCTTCTCCTTCTCTCCTTTCTCTCTTCCTCTCTGGCCTCTCTTGTCCTTATAAATCGTGGCAGAAGAGACTGCAGCACTCTGTGTGGTTTTGCTCTGCTTAGCCAAGTAGGTCCCAGTCTCATTTGGGTCTTGTGGCTATATCATGGTAAAGGTAAATAAATAGATAATAGTGGTAACAGCAGTTATCTTTTTGTGTGTGAACAATAGGTTCCTAATGGAGGAGAAGCCTCTTCTCTGAGTTTTTTTATCTGCAAGTTAAAGTCTGTCTTTCCTCACTCAAATGGAGAAGAGTCTGCTTTTGTAAATCAGACAAAACTTATCATATAAAGTGGAACACATCTTTGATTATACTGAATACTATCCTGTCTGTAATTTACCCTTGATGCTGCAAAGGACACAACATGATTAAACTAAGAAATGATAGACTGAACATTATGTGTCAGGATGGTAAAAGATTTTTCCTATCTAAATAGGAAACAATCAGAAAAAACAGTGCAAGTACACAAGAAAGTGTTTTAACATATTATAGAGAAGCCACCCTGCTGTTGCCTTATATTGTATTGTGGCTTATATTGTATTCCTTGCTCAGATTGCTGCAGATACTTCTCCTGTAGCCTACAATATTTATTTTTTAAAAACTACAAACTGTCTTGATGTTTCAATGATGCGAGTATCCTTCCTCCATAAGTTCATAGGTACTGTTACCTGCTCAGTCTGTCATCTCTTCTGCCTTTCCCTGGGTGAGCCCAGATCCTCCCAGTGACATTTCTCAAATTGTACATCTGGGCAGTGCATTTTTGTGGAGCTGTTAAAAGCGTTTCTACTTTACTTAATGACAGTGTTTAGCAGTACCAGTCATCACTCACTATTTGGTATACACCAGGTACTCTGCACAGGGGCAAAGGGGGCATTATCCCAATTTGACAGACCAGAGAAACAAGGTGCTGCATTTGGCAGCAATTAACTCAGAATATGCTGCAGAACATACAAACAGGAGAAGGTCCAACACACCTTCAGCTCATGTTTTATTCTTTACTGTGTTATTGCTTTTGTTTCCTCCAGTATTCCCAGTTGCACTGTGCCCTCCTAACGTGATTTCAGAGAATGATCACAGTACAGCCAAGTGCTTTTGCAATAACACACTCAGATACTGCAGTAAACAATTGTGAGTAACTTTCCTAATTTTGAAGTGTGACTTTGCCATGTATGGTGCCTAGTAACTTCTACCATGTCTCTGATGATTTCTGGGTCTGCTGCCAGTAACATTACATTCCTAGCCAAATTGGTATGTGATATTTTGTGCTCGAACTGCAGTGGTAAGGTCTGTTTGCTGTTCCCATATAGATGTATTCTTGACAGGAAGAGCAATTCTATAAGCCCAGGATAAAAAGCCCATCAATTGAATTGGTACCACATTACCATGGCAACAATATAATGCTAATGAAATTGTGACTGTTGAACCTGTTTTATGGAACTCTACAAAATGGGCTTCATACAAGGAGAAATCTTGTTGATTAGTAAACGTTTTGAAGCATGATGAAAACCTGAGAAACACACATGCTGTGACTTATTAATCATGATATCATCCTCATTTAAGATAATAAATTACTCTTTGTATGAGGAACAGTGGTCTCAAAAAAATAAAATTATATGGTAAATCTCTGTTTCTCCAGGTTTTAATATGCACCACAGAAAGACTTGCTCACCTCTGTGCCCTGGTTCACTGGATCAGCTGGCATAGGCATGTATTGAGTAATGCAGTTTTTGCTGCTTATTTAATCCCCCTCAGAATCTGTAAAATTTACTGCTACTGCAGCTGCAATAAACACCTTTCTGTAAGAAAAATGTGGCTTAGTTTATATAAAATTATTCCACAAAACATATCCTTTTAGATTGAACCCCACACAGAGAAGGGGTGGTAGTAGGAATTCACTTCCCACCTCCTTTCTTTTTTCCCATTTGGCAGTTTACTGTCATACAGACTCCCAGCACAGAGGAGAGAGCCACCCCAGCTCTCATTCCTCAGGACAGCAGCTCTTGCTGAAGGCAGGGCTTGATATTGTACCTACTCTTGAACAAAAGAGTGCTGAGCACTCAAATTTCCTGGTCATTCATGTCTCTGGACAGGCTTCTGGGGAGGTGCCTCACCTCTAAGTGTCTGTGGCTTCAGCACCAAGGTTTCTACAGCAGGATTTAATTTTTAGATAGATAATAGATAGACAATAGGTTATATTCCTCTTTGTTCTCACCTTGGGAATAACAGTGTGTCTCACCCTGTGGAGTCCATCTCCCAGTTTGCCAGGTAGAGCAGAACAGAAAAGCAGGTGTGCCAGCTACCATTGAGCTCAGTGTGCATTCACTGTGTGGTGTTGTCTAGGTATTTAGTAGAGACAACAGGGGAACACTGCTCATTTTAGTGAAGTCCTGATCTATGTGGCACAGAAAACAGCAGAAATCTTCACAACATTAGATTCGATGGGCTATAAATCAGGGCTTTAAAGGGCTGTTTCTGAAAGCTCCATGGTTGATCCTATTT
Source organism: Trochalopteron elliotii (assembly GCA_024734555.1). Classification (NCBI taxonomy): domain Eukaryota; kingdom Metazoa; phylum Chordata; class Aves; order Passeriformes; family Leiothrichidae; genus Trochalopteron; species Trochalopteron elliotii. The sequence goes on along the minus strand of JANPWX010000273.1, from coordinate 3,824,282 downwards.
GGAAAAGGAAGCCCTGTCTAACATTTCATTATTTCCATGGTTTTTTGGAAAGCAACACATTGAATTTCTGAGTTGATAGAAATATAATGTAATGTAATTTCCCTTAATATATATTTTGCACTGGCTGACAGTTTTATTAAGCAGAAGCAATAATCATCATTATTCAGTGTAATAACCATCTCATTAGAAATGGTCTAATTTTCCCTAATTTTAATTTACCTCTCAGACTAAGCTGTTCTAAAATTACTGAGGTGCCTACAGTTCAGTTTCGTAAGACTTCAGCAGAAACCTAGGTCTTCAGAAAGCAACTATTGACTTATTGCTGCTAAAATAGTGATATTCCAGACCTTTGTGAGAGAAAAGGAAATACAGAAAATTCAGGTTAGGAAATTGCTATATCACTTTTTACTTCCTTACTGTCTTGTAAGTAGCGTTTTCTGCACACGTTTTGCACAATGGTAAATTGTACAGTTGCCTTCAAGCCTTGCATACACTATCCTTTAATAAAGGACCTGGCTAAGGGTCACACCAGTGAGTCCTGGTAAGGGGGAGCTGACAAGCAGAAATATTTCTTGGAGAGACAGAGAAGAAGATGAAGACACTGATCATTATAATAAATTTCATTATCATCCAATGAAAATAGGATGTAAACTGTGACATCCAGGCAGATTATATATGTCAGGCAAGCAGATGTGAGCAGAAAAATGTAGATGCTAAACCTTACATAATAGGCTTACTCTGTGGATTATTCTCAATGAGCAAGGCTATACTAAGTGTGGCCTTGTATGTAGCTATAGTTAATATAGAGGATATAAGAAACATGCATTCATAAGTGAATCTGGGGACATTCCCAGCTGTGCTGAAGTTAATGCTCTTTGATATACTTTGGAGCATCCTAAAAGCACTTTGAGTGTCATATACTTCTACAGACATCATAAACAGCATTAGGGCATTTATAAAGCTTTAGTTCCAAGATTTCAAAGGGCACTCTGTTTTCTCTAAAAATGTGCTCAAAAAAATTCTATACTCAAACAGCACTTGTGCATGCAAACTGCTACAGCAGCTTAGCTACTTGATTTGGTTGTGCCAGTTCTGAAAACACATTTGATCAAAAGCATTTTGTTGCAATCACAGAGATAAGTAACCTCATATGAACAAGGAAGCACTTTGCAGGTTATATTATAAAATAGACAAATTGTCTAAAGGTTTTGTTTATTATCGGATATTATTCTGTGTAGTTCCGAGTCATAAAAAATAACTTTTTTTGTTTGCTGGGATTTTTTTAATGTTCCCCTAAAATAACATGGAAAATTCAGTCTCTTCTGTGGAAGCACTCTACTTATGAAATCTCTTCTCTTTGAAATTCTGAGCTGTTTCCAGCTGTAGTATTCTTTGCTCAGTTATAAGAACACAAAGTACAGCCATGAAAAGCATTACACTATTATCCCAAGATAATTTGATAGTCTGTAAATGTATTTTCCTGCCTGTGGTTCCAGACATTATGCTCTCATTTGAAGTAATGATTTGCAGTTATTTATACAATTCGAGTTAGCCCACATTGGTTTCACCCTGAACATTTTACCTGCATGGAACAAACATGGCTTATTTGTACATTGTACAAGCTAGACTAGAGGGGTGATTTTTGCAAGCCACACTCGATCAGCAGTGCAATGGGATGCCTACTGTAGACAGCCAGCTCCTGCAGGAAGTGGTACAGTGACTCACTGGCAGCTGTCTCCTGCCCACCTCAGTGTTATCACAACCATACATCAGCAGGAGTCTGCTGGACATGTTGAATTCTAAGTTCTGACATAAAACCATAGCTCTGTTCTGATGTGGCCAGTAAATACAGCATGGCACTTTCCAGAAGTACTTACCCTGCTTTTATCTTTTGGCTTCTGTGTGGATGTGAAAACTCACCTTACATTCCTCTTGCATTTCTGGAGTTTACCATACCATTCCCCCAAAGCTGGAAATGAGTGGTCCACTGCTAACTGAATAGTTGTTTCACCCCCACTGCACCCACATTTCAGCATTATACAGTTTGTTTGTAGAATTTGCAATGTTAGTGAGTGTGGACACAAGGCTTTGGTTTTGAATGGGCTCAGAGTTCACCTCCCTGACTCTCATCTGGGAGCCTGTGTTGGAAACAGACTTATATAAGTGACAATAATTTACTGCTGACTCATAGCTGGTCAGCAATGGATGGAGCACTCTGTGGTGCTGGCAAGAAGAAAGTCTCGTTTAAATCCCTGGTGATCCTCCTCTGGGAATCCAGGGTGAATTCAGAGGAGCCATGCACTGGTAACATCCATTGGGCTGCCTGTTCTCTGTGGGCATCAAAATACTCAGCAGCACAAAAGACATAAAATATGATCTCCGCTGTCTTTTTCCACTGTCATACACTGCTGAGTATCACCCAGGTTCATTTTTGATACTGGGAAAAATATTAATGTCGAGGGAGTGAATTACAGAAGGCTGCCATTCTGACTTGGGGTGGTCAGCAGCCAGGCCAGGAACTTCCACCTCTGCCTTCCTGCTTCTCTTATCCTCAGCTGGAGTGGCCTCCAGAGGGTGTCTGAGTGAAGTGTGAAAGATACAGTTCAAATAAAGCAAAGGGGAACAGAAAATATTTAGAAATTTTTGTGTCTCTCCTCTCTCACCTGTTCATGGTATCTTGGATGCTGTTGTGATGATTCAGTCTGTTTCTTTTAAAAAAAAATTTCAAAACACCCCAAAAGTATTTAAAATATTACTTCTGTTTTGCTGAAAATCTTTAAAGTGCTTTATTTTGAGAGAAAAATTAATATCAACATGTCCTTCCAGGACAGTGTCATTTAAGAACAGCAGCACTTTGAAAAGTGCAAGAATCCCAGTTTACCATCCTGATGTCAGTTTATGATAACATTTATGACATTAATATAATGGATTATGACCTTTCTTGGCTTGTCTGACTGACAGTTATTCATATATAATGCAGTACTTATCACCTTGGTCCTTCCATAATAATAATCCCTTCAATTTTCTGAGCTGTGTCATCAAAACATGTACTCATAAGTGTTGATCTCATCTCTGGGAGAGCAGCATTAGGAGCTCCTTTTGAGCTTTATGTCACCTAAAATTTAGAGTGAAATTGAAGACCAATTGCAGAAAAATACCCTGTCTCTAACTTTATCACACAGTCTGCATAATGGCCCTTATGATTTTAAATGATTTACTGAATCCTGTCAAAACGCTGTGCCTTTCTGTGGTGGAAGTTATTGAACTTCAGAAATGCCATTATTCTGTAGAACTGGAGTGATCTTGAGAAAACACACAATAGATGGTGTGCTACAATTACTTACCTTGACCTTCTTATTTTTTTTCTCTTTAATCTCCTCAAGATAGACAGAATAAAATATATTTTCTTCAATATTTAGAGTGAAAATTTGCTGTGCAATTTGTACCTGCTTTCCCCATGCCCATTTTTACTAAACAGGGTGTCAAGATACTCTTTTTAGATTAGAAGTTTCACAAGAATCATATGAGAAAGGCGAAAGAGGAAAGTGAAAATTTTGTATGTTTCCAGGCATTGACCACTTAGCAAATACTAATGATGTTTGTGTGTATAAGGGGTCACTCAGACATCCTGGATTAGACACCAAGGCCTGTCACAGTCCTGCTCCATAACTGTGTTCCTTCCCTCTTTGCACTGGGTCTCCCAGTCTGCTCAGTGGGCACCAAGACGTTCCCTACCATCCTCTGAGCGTGGGGGTCAGGCTGGGGCTGTTGCTGTGGCAAGAGAAAGATGTTCGTGCCTCATGGGCATGTCTGCTACAACAAGCTGATCATTCAACTCTGCTCAAACAAACCTGGGAATTGCATGAAACATCTCACACCAGCAAAGCAGGAATGGGAGCGGGAGCTTCCCGTGCATGGAGAGGAAACTGCATCTCCCTGAAGAGTGGCAGGCTGTGAGTAGAGCCACAACAGCATGCGGTCTTTACACACTGCAGACCTGCTCATGCACGTAAGGGTCCTTCAAACAAAAAATATTTAAAAGAAACATTATGTCTTTAAGCCGGCTGAACAATTCCGTATGCCTTAGAGCCACACAGAGATGGGACATTCCATTCACAGTGGGGCTCTGCTTCCACAGCCTGACAGGCCTGCCTCTCCCCGAAGGGCTGAGGCTCTCCAGCCCTCACAGTTTCCCTGGGGCTATGCACCACTGTCACCCTGGCACAAACATCCCGTCTACAGGAATGTCAAGTTCAAGCAAGGACAAGCCTATAGCACTGCAAGGCAGCCCTGGCACGTATCTGTGACTACATTGATACCTCTGTCTTCTCCCCAGTATTTTGTCAAGAATGTGACATGAGAACTCTTTTTGTTCCTAATTATTTTTTTTAAATAAACCAGCACTGTGACAGGGTAGCTGCATGCAAGGCAGGAATCATGCTGTTCTGTGGGCAGAACAGAGGTGCTCTGGTGCTCAGCTGTCACCTTCTGAAGCTGCCTTCCACATTCTGAATGAAAATGGTTCATCAGCGACATATCCTGGGCTGGCTTTTCAGACTGGGTGCTGATGAGCAGCCATTTCTATCCCTGGGCCTGGTTATTAGTTTTATTCAGCTGAGAGACAAGTACTTGGACATTTGTCACTGTTTCTTTGAAAAATGTGTGCCTGTTTTCTTGGGCTATCAAATGGGACATATGGGAGCTGGATTCCCTCTTTCATTAGATCTTGGAAATTGTGTCCTCCTGAGGCAATTAATTAGCATGATGTTCTTGGCTGCTAATGTTTGATTTCAGATTTCAGTGGCAACAGACTTGGCAACAGATTTTATGAGGATGGTCTAATGGTGTAGGTTATTAGCTGTGGCCTCCACACAGCTTTCTTCAACTCCTCATCTTTTGCAGAGTTCCCTTAGGTGTGCAGACAAGTCACGTGGTTTCTGTCCTTGTCTTAGCTCTCTCTTTGAAAATTAAATATAACAGCACTTTCCTGCTTCACAGGACAGGTGCAGGACAGATTGCACCTCAGCAGAGGCCAGGGAGCTGCAATCCTCTGCTGCCCCAGCTCCAAGGTGGAGAAGACATTCTGCAAAGCTTTTCTTTGATCCTTCCACAGTTTAGGGCAAAATCATTTAGAGTAGAAATTTGTCATATGAACACATTTCTATTTGTTTACTTTCAGTTTGTCCACTGTAGATACCTGCAGGCTGTACCCACCTTTATCTTTGGAAAGGATGTCTGTGAAAAAAGGATAAGTGAGCTATTTGATGTAGGCTCATAGGTAAGGTACAGCCCCTCAGCTGGTGTCTTCCATGTGTGATCATTTCCAAACTATATCCTTCTGAAATCAATGTGATATACAGCAAAACCACACACTTCTAACCTATGAATGCAATCCAGAGATATAATCTAGACTGTTTGCTTTGGTTTTATTACCTCAATTATATTAATAATTTTATATAATTATAACAATTCATGGCTAGGAAACAGTGTTAGTTACAACTCAAAAAAAATGTTATGTCTCTCTCAAAGGGAGACCCAAGCAAAATACAAAATATCTATCAAGTACAGCTATACAGTAGACAACACATCCTCTGTGAGCAAGAACACATGCTTTTCTTTAGTATCCTCTACACAATAACACAGGGCTGAATTTTCCAGGGAAATGGAGAGGATGAACCTATTTCAGAACACCAAAATGCTAGTGACATTTTATAAATGCATTTGTTAGTACTGTTGTGAATAAGTTGCTGTATGTGTAGGAGCTCACTTAAGTAGTCTTTACTGCATGTGATTTGAACTCACAAAAGGCGTTTCAGAAACCTGTTTGAAAAAGATGTGCTCCTACCCTACATTTAAAATAAAATTAGTCCATGGTCTTAATTTAGGTAACCTTTGCAGTCACTAATATACAATCATGTATACAATCACACACTTTTTAAGCATGTATGAAAGGCATTAGACAGACGAAAAGAATAAAGATAAGAAGAATATATCACTAAACAGTATCTGAAATGTTTGATATTCCTTCCAGATAGCTCATTCCCATTTAAATGGAATGAGAAAATGCAAAACATTAAATGTAGTGTTGCCTGTTTTCACCTGATGCAGCCAGGAGTTCTAATTTAAGCACTCTGAGATTGAACTTTGTTTTCATACCTGCCAGACAAACTTTCATTAATTAAAACCAACAAAAATACAAGCAGGATAGCTGAATAACTGAAGTTGAATTTATCCTATATATCCAATTTACTCATGGCATGCTTTTTTAAACTTTTTGCTACTACCCTTATTATCCCATGTTATCTTATTGCAGTGCTTTTTCAGAATGCCTTATTCCTCCTATCAATTCAAGATCCATTTCCACACATCCAGCATTCACCTCCAATGCTCTGACTTTCAAACCGTGTCTTATGCAGACCACCAGGAAGGAATTTTCAGAACACTGGGTGAAAGATGTGCACTGTGCAACTAATAAGGAAGGTTGGAATACCATTAAAATTCTGACTTGTGCTTTAAAATTCCATGAAATTCTGAATTACAGCTCTGCCTTGCATCCCTGGTTGCACAATTGCACTTAAGTACGGCTGACACCGCCATGCGATCGCAGGCTGCCTGCAGCAGCTGAACCACACAGGCACTTTGGAACACTACAGCTTTTTGCCCAGGCTCCTGATGGCTTTTCTGGGAGATGATCACCATTAAGGCTACAGAAGAAAGCACCAAGCTAAAAGTTTAAGCTCTAAATTATCCTGACAGTTTTACTTCAGCCCCTCAGATACCGCTGTCTTTGAAGCCATAGGACCTCCCTCCCCATTCAAAAATTTAGTTTTGGCCTCAAAGTTACACTTGCCCTGAAATTATTATCAGATGACAAGGACAAAGTAAAATGCCTAAGAAGTGAATATTTTATCAATTGGTTTCAAAAATTGAGGAGAAAAGATATATAATATTTCATACTTTTCTTTTAAATCACTGATTTGAAGGCATTTGGTGAGTGGGTGTCACATCTATATGATGGGACCAAGAATCTTCAGTTGACACTTGGTTATTGTGATGGAACCTTAAGATCTGCTGTATGGATGGGAGTGTAAGTTTGAAAATTAAGATCTAAAGAAGCTGCATGAGAAAAATCCTTATGATTAAAAATTGAAGAACATTGATCTACATTATTGACTGACAATTGTAAATCTTTTATTTTACAGGAGAGCTGCTTTCTAATTTGTACACAAAAATCTTCAAAACTATTGGCTCTTTTCTGTACAGATTTTAAAAATATATTTAACTGGATATGGCATAAATATTTTTTGCATGTTGATTATGGGGCTAAACTAAGCATTACCAGCGTAAGAAAAAAAGCCCCAAAAAACAAAACCCATATATTAGAGTGGAATTGCTTACAGAGCCAACAGCCAGCCTGAAGGGAGCTGCCCTTATGACAAATGTCCATGCATGATGTAAGCCTCCTTTTTGGTGATGGTATAGTAATTTCCATTGCAAGTGGGTACTCTATTTTTAACTGATTCCTACCAGCAAAGTCTGTAACCTTCACTGATACGTGTCCATTTCACAAGGTTATTGACTTTTGACATATCTTGTTAGATGTTACGATAAAACAGATTTTTTTTTGCACAGATTGATGTCTATTGATATTACATTAGTTCATCAAGGTTACAAATCACACTGCATTGCACTACATTTCACATTTTCTGCATCATGACAAGAGGTTTATAATATTCACTCTGGGACATATAAAGTGCCTTCCACCCATCCCTTGGATAAATAATTTAAGAAATTGTTGGGAAATCATACCTAATTAGTAGGATCTGCACTCAATAAGTGCCCTTTGATTTAAATTGTATTTGTATTTTGATAGGTATTGATTTTAGGAGTAGGAGAAATGAATAATACATTTTGCATTTCTCCAGTGCTCACAGCAATAATCTGACAGAAATAATGGAGGAACGCTCCTGGAAGTGGCCTCTTTGGGGACCTGGATGCCTTTCCCTAGAAAGCCCAGGGGACAGTTAAAGGCACTCCTGTGTGGAATGGCCTGATCCCCTTTTCTCCCATTGATTTGCTGCATAATCCTGGACAAATCACTCAGCCTCTTAAAGCCTCTCCTTTTCCATCAGTAAAATGGAAACAGAATGGTTCCTCCTCAGTTCGCAGATGGCTACAAGACATGTGGAGAAAAGCAACAGATACATCCAAGTGGGTATTATACACATCCTAACTGGCACTGCCACATGGAGCACGGAGCCAGCCAGTGAGGCCTCCTGTGGGCACAGGAGAGTCTGGCTCCCCCATAGCAGGGCCCACGGTGTCACCATGGACCTCTGAGAGCAGCGTGGTGGAGCTGGGAGGCACACAAAGAACACACCCTGCCAGCCTCCTGCACTCAGTTCTGCCAGCAGGAATGTTCTGGTCGGCTTGGCTACTCACTTTCCTGGGTGAATTGATACAAGACTAATTTGGTTTTCTTTGGATGCTAATCCCTCGGAGTGAGGAGGGAACAAGGTGAAGTTGTACCATGCAGATAAGCTGGGTAACAGGCTGGTATCTTCCCGAGGCAGTGCAGCTCAGCGTGCAGGTAGGCAAGGGTGCTTGCATGAATGGCCAGGGGTGAGGAACACAGACAGACAAAAACATCTCTGAGGCTGAAAACAAATCAGAATATACAGGTATTTACAAACACTGATTTCCAACACCCCAGCAGCTGTAACAAACACAGACTTTATGAGATAACCATAATTATAGAAAAGCTTTATTTTTGGTTTGGTTTTCTTTCACCCAGTGTGCCAGCTCTGATTTGAAAGGAAAACCATAGGCTCAACTGTGCAACACAATAAACCATGGCATCAAAGCAGCCCCTCGGCTGCTGGCAAACAGTACAGTCATAAGAAGAGACAATGAAAATACAATAAGTAGAAATAACGCTTTTTCCCCATAACATAAACACCATAGACATTCTTTTAATACAAAGAGAAGCAGGATCCAATGTGACAGCTTTATATTTGCCAAGTATCATGGGAGGACTGTAAAATACATCCTCCCCAAACCAAGCCAAAGGACCAGAACGAGCCAAGATGTTCTCGTCAGAACAAAGACATCCCTTTTCTTAGGTCTCAGACAGTTAGCAGGATTAATTTTGCTTTTTATTTATTTTAATCATCATCTCTGTCTCATGCTAGCTTCAGCAAGATGCGCCAAAATATCTATTAGTGCCTGTCTATATAGGCACCTATGTCACTTTATGGTTTTCCAATTACGGAAATTATATTTAAGACATTTTTTTGAATATATAACTTAAAAAAAGATTCTCAAGTAGACAACTGAGAGCCTGTACAACTCTGAAGCAAGGGGATTGTTGTCACATGGAAGAGCAGATGACTGGTATGTATTTGTATCCTCAGCCTCTTGCAGGGGGAGATTTAAATAATGTGTAGTGCGTTTCTTTGTGATGCTTTTCCTTATCTCTTTTTTCAGTTATTATTTTACATTCTTTTAGAAGTATTACCTGTACATTAAGCCCTATATTCCTGTAATCATGAGTGACATGCAACTCTTCTACCTTGCCCTTCTACTTTCATGCAGATTTAGAGAAATTGAGGCCTGATAACCCACAGCTGAGATAACAGGAACAAACAGCTGAAAGCATGAGAATGGGGCTGCACAAATATATTTTTATCCTTCTTTCATTCATCTGAAGAATTTCTGTGGGAGCCTCAGCCAGTAAAACAGCACCCGTCACTTTTAGGTTCCTAAGCAGCAGGGGCACAGGGGAGAACAAGTATCAGATAAGCACAGTCTTTATTCTTATGCCTGCTGTGCCCTCCCAGATGCAGTAATTCACCCTCTTTGTATCTTTTCATATAAGACAAGTGATATTAATTATCCTGAAGTATTTTTAAAGAAGATGAATATTGGAGAAGTCCTTACTTATTTCACAAGACATTCAGCTTTCCATGTAAAATGTAATGATTTTCCATGTAAAACTAATGATTGCAATAAGTTTTATTTTAAGGCAGGTCCCTCCTGGGTAACCTCTCTAGTGAAGTCTGATTCCAGGTGAAGCCAACATGAGAACCATATTTGCTTTTATGAATGGTGAAATGGTCCATGAATCTCAAATAGTATTGCACCCTCTGTTTTATAAATATTTTATGTGTTTTTCTTCAGTAAATGCATATATTTTGCTTTTTGAATCTCAGGGCCCCTTTTGAGCTGTGTGGCTCGTAGAATGTTAATAGAGAAGTAGCAACATGAAACTGAAAATAAATGCTTTTAACAAACAGGGAAAGTATATTTCACCAAGGAAAGTGTGGTTTAAAATGAAACAGACTCCTGCAACGTCTAAATCCTGCATATTTTTTGCAGAGCATGCCACAGCTATTGACATGCTGTTGGTTTTATATGTCCCAGGATGCATGAATTATTACTGTCATTTGACATTTTATATTCCTAGTTCCATAGCCTATAGCAACACTTACCATCAGCTGTGGTAGACTATAGCAGACCTCTGGCAATACCTCTTATTGATCAAGCACTGCTCACTGTTTGCCTGCTCAGTAATGCAGAGACATCCTAATTCTCTAAGACAGAAAACCCACAAGTTACTGCGTTTGGGATTTCTAGTCCTTTCAAGAGACCCAAGACATGAAACACAGATTACAGATACCTTCTCCCGCATTGGGAGGCAAACTGAGTTATCTCACAAGCTTTAGATACTACAAAAAAAGCACATTGCGTGGTAGTACTAAAGGGAAAAGCAGGATGCTAACGAATGGTGCTAATATAACTGGTTCTGAAAGGGGTCTCAGGAATGAGAGAGGTGTTCTGCTGAGGGTCAGTGGAGCTGTGCTGCCAGCTTTATTAACTTCTTTAAAAAGGACTTATACAAAGTAATGGAGTGAAAAATTATGTCAGAGGTGCTTGTGCTTATGATTTGAATAAAGGTAAATTTGCCCAGTGCTTACTTAGGTGAAAGTCCCCCAAGAAATTCTCCCCAAGAAAGAATCCGAGTTCATGTAAATAATAAAACAGAAATTGCAGATCACAGGGCAGCAGAACATTCCACAATGACCATGTAAAGACCCAGTGCAGCAGCGACTGGTTTCTGGGCCTAGCAAACACACCCCCCAACACTTTCTGGAGTCAAGGGAAAGATGACCTATCCTTGGCATGGGGCAAGTCCTGTCAGGTAATGCAGCTCACCACAGCAGCATATTGACCTCAGCCTCTGCCTCGAGGAGCTGGTTTTTCATCTGCTCCCTTCTCCCAGTCCAACTCTTCCGCTCTCTGACCTCTCTCCTCCTTCCAGGGAGCAGCCATAGCCTCAGGATGGGTGCCCAGCGCAGCCCTCTGTATGGAGCAGCAGGGAACAGAGGCTGTGTCCACCTGCTGCTGCCCAAGGGGCTCCTCAGTGGGTCACCTCAGTGGGAGCATGGTGGCCAAGCCCTGGCAGTGGTGTGCTCCATGTCTGCACGCCCTTCCTGCCCCAGCAAGTGCACTGTACAGGGGCAGCCAGGAGCCAGCTCTGACCCACGCCCGAGACCTCTGGCAAAGTTGTGACAAAGCCAAGGTAGGGGACATGCGTAGCTTGGCCAGCCTGAACCACCAGAGAATTTATGCAAGACCAGCTTGGCTTTTGCCAAGACTCACAGCTGCCCTTCCTCAGGGTCTAGTCCCTGGGGAGCATCCTGGCCCTCTACCCTGGGGCCTACACAGCTCACAGCTCACACTCACTCAGGGCACCAGCACCCACATATAGCTCAGGGACTGAAACACTCAGCTGTTACTAGATGGACTAGTAACAGCCCATCCATGTTTGCTTGGCTAAGGATCAGCTTGGATATGATGCTTGTGTGGTGAGTATCCATCCCAGCATCCAACAGTATCCCATCCCAGCTGGTTCTGAAGTTCCATGTGGGGAGAGGCCCTGAGGGCCTTCCCTGGTTCTGGGGACCCATCAGACTCAACTGTCAGGGTGTTCCAGATCTTGAATCTGACCCCTGCAGCCCAGTCCCTTCAGACTGTGGCTTTGCTCCTCACTTTGGCTGCACACACAGTGGCTGCAGCACCCTCCTGGCATGCTCTGCTGGTCTCAGGAAAGGGCTTTTCCTCCAGCTATTGCTTTTTGTCCCACAGCTTTAAGCACAAGAGTAAGCCTGAAGCACAGCAAAGGGGTTTTCTGCTTGCATTGCACCTTTCTGTTCATTCTCTGCCACTGTTTGATCCTTTTGCTTCCCTTGCCTGTCCCACCAGTGTTACTCTGACACAAGGGACTCCCAGCATCTTTTATTCCTCACTGAATCTCTTGGAAAGCATCATCAGGTCATGAACCATTTCCTCCAAACACTGACTGCATCTGCTGCCTTAGCACAATGATGGAGTTGCTTATACAGTCCAAACTTTCTACAATGAAAAGCCATGCCTTTTCAATTTATCCAGTGAGTTTTTATGATCACTTGAAATACAGCAGCACAGCTCTGCACCCGTAACATCTTCAGGGCCACTTAACAGCACAGCCAGAGAGCATGATTCCAGTTGAGCTCAGCTGAACACAGAAGGTGACTTCTGGTGCTGGAGCACTTCATCACTGGGGTAAGACAGGCTGGTGAGGCAGGCAGCATTTGACTTGCAAAGCTTCTTTCTTTGACATCCTAAGAGGGCAGCATGGCTGCACGTGAGTTAAACCCTTGCCAGCAAACAAAAACATTTTGCTTTGCCAAAATGTTACAATGGTGGTTTTGTTCCTGCCTTTTGAAGGCACGAGATTTAATAGACAGATCCTGTCAGCTCTTCAGCCAGCTTGAAGAAAGCTGGTTAGTGACAAAGACCATTGGCATTCACGCAGTCCCACCTCCTTGACTGCAGTTCCTCTTCGGTTGACTTCTCCCAGGGAGAAAACAGTTTTCTGCCTCGCTCCTGGAAGTGACGGAAGGAGCAAACTCCAGCAGGCTAAATGCTGCTCTTCTCTGCTTCATGAGGCTCAGCCCACTGGCCTCACATTCCTGTGGTCAAATCTGGCAGAGCAAACATCTGGAACATGCAAACAAACCCCCCATTTTCAGATACCTGGTCATAACAAGGACAGGGAGGGTGTTTGTGCTACAGCTCATCATCACTAGGGTGGGAAGAGCTGTATTGCAAGCAGGAGAGACTGCTACAGGCATTGATGGGACAGGACAGAAGTGACACAGATTACAGGGCCAAAAGCAGCCTTTGGTGCTTCATGACAGTGCAATATGTATGTAGGTATTTAGGTTTAGAAATATACACACACACACTTACACACATGCTCAACTACACATCGTATGTATGTATGAGTGTACATATAGGTGCACGTGATGGTATCCTACATTTTCAGTGCATTTTTCAATGCATCACGTGCCCCTTTGCAAAAAGATCAAAACTCCTGTGGATAGTTTATCAGCTGAAATGGGAATTTTACAGCTATCCAAATCCTTACTTCTGAATCTTTCAGTGTTTTTTTTGCAATTTGGGAAGAGTCTAATTTTGACTTATTGACATCAGTGCACTTTACTGTGTAAGAAAGACTAACTCCTACCATGGTTTCCTCTGAACCCTCATATGAAGAAACAGAATTACTGCATTTATGCAAACACCAGATGTAGCAGCTTTAATAAAATCAAGTGCCTTTAAATAAAATACTTCATATAATTTGATTTATTTGTAGTCTTGCTTCTAAGATTAAAAATATCTACTGTCTTCCCATGATCAATAATCCAATTTTTAAGGGGCTGTTACTTTCATTATAAGCAATCCAAGCTACTAAAACCCTGTATACAGACATATTGTAAAAGCCAAACTACTTTTTACCCAGCAGGCAAAAAAAGAGACATAAACAGGTCTGAATTGTTGCAGGCATAAATATTTTAGACAGACTAGAAAAACCTTTGGGGATTTGAGACCATAATTAAGCCCCTTAGCAGATCATTCAGTAAACCACAGCCTGAAGGACCCTGTGGTGGGTCCCAGTTGTGGAGTGAGACATTGAAAGGGTGAAAAAGGCACCACACCCTCTTCAACCAGGGGCTGTCCACCTGTCACTAGACAGGTCACAAACTCAAGAATGGCTTCATAGGTGTGCCACAAGCATTCCCTGCTCCTGTGTTCAACATGGTGTACTTCAGCTGACAGAAGCAAACAGAGAAGACACATTTCTCCTTTGTCTGCAGCCAGCTGGCCTTTCTTCCTCTCTGTTTCCACCTCTTTCTGCCCACCTCCTTCATCCCTCATCCAAGCTCTGTAAGCTTCCTATTATTCCAGACATTAAATCAATTTGTGTTAAACTATTACTGTTGTAGATGCTCTTTCTGTCTTCCTACTGCTCAGTAGGAAGTAGACTCAGTGGTGCCACCCTAACTAATGAAAGTTTATTTAAGAACATCTCAAACCCACTAAAAATTAGTAGCTTGATCCCACAGACCTGTACTTAAGCCTTCAATCTCCAGTCTGGACTGATCACTGTGGTGTCTAAGACAGTACTCTTGGCAGACTCCACACTGTCTCAGATGCATCTTTATATACATTAGTTGCATTAAATAAATCATTATCACTGCATCAAACTACCTTCTAGCCTCATCACGTTGAAGTTTCAGAACCTGTTTGGAGCTATGCATTGCTGGTATCTGTGAAAGTGCCACTCACAGTCACCCTGAACTAGACACTCCAGCCAGGCTCACGCAGCAACTTGGAAGCACAACAGTATTTTTAACATCCCAGAAACAGTTACTGCATCATCTCTCTTTATGGCTTTCCTGGAATATTCTTTTTATTCTTTGGTTTGTACAAAGCACTGTGTCTAGGACGTTAACTCTGCTCAGACCCAACGGGGCTATTCCTGCTCAGCGAGGAACGCATGAACTTCCTCTTAAACATGATTTTAAAATTGCATTGATGATGAGGAAAGCAAAGCACAAATTGTGATCAGAGTATTTATGAGATCTCTACTCTTTGTGTGAGGGTAGGCAATGTTTCTGATTACTAGAGGACAAGTGTACTGGTCTCTCCAAAGCACAAAATAAAGATTTACAGAAGATATGCTCTTAACTCTTGCCAGCCCAAATCCAGAATTCATTCTCAATAGGTTGAAAATGCCAAGTCAAACTCTTTCAAATCTTATCTTAACCTAGCTTTTTATGAAGGCTGAACCTCATTGACAGGTCTGCTTTTACTATCAGTAGAAGGGCAAAACTCCTCAGGTTGCTCTTTCACAAGGACACTACTAGTTTACTCCATATTGAAGTTTATTGGAGCTTTGGCTTTTTATAAGGCAGCAGCAAGTAATTGCATGGAACACGTTTTCACTGTCCCCATCTGTAATTGTAAGAGGGTACAATGAGAGCAGAGATGGTGTATAAACACCTTACAAAATAATCTTTGCACTTTGATAAGGATGCATTGATTTCAGTCATCTGGTTATCACTGAATCTTTATATGAAATCACTTTATATAAATGTATATTTTACTTTAAATACTTAGCTCCTCTAAATCACAATCACTGATTTTTTTTTTCTTTTTGATAGTAGCAAGAAACATCAGCTAGCTCTCATCTTAGGAAAAAAAGAAAATAAAAAGAGGACCTACAGCCCAGTGTGTGGCCAGATAGGATATTACTTCATCTTTTGTCATGGTTTGGTAAACAGTAAACCTGCTGAGATTTAACTGGGAACTGGTGCTTACTCATGTTCCTTGTAGAGCTCAGGCTAGCTGAATGTGGATGAACATCAGACAGTGCCTGTGACCAGCAGCAGCTCATCAGGGCAGCCATGGGGCACATGAGCCCCCGTGCTCTCCTACTTTTCATTCCCTTGTCTCCTTTCGCTTCTCTTCCCTTTCTGCTTTTTCCCCCATTTCTTCTCTTTGTCTGCTGTTTCCAGTCATTCCTTTCTGCCCTGTTCCTCCTCTCTTTTCCCATTGCTCAGGTATTCTGTCCCTCTCCTCTGCTCCCTTCAGGAGAGTAGAAGTGGGTAATGCTGTAATTTAGTGCTGATTTCTTACCTAGCCTGGAACAAGCAGCAAAGAGATAAGGAAACAACAGGTATTTTGTTTGAAAAATCAGGTCCTTTAGAACCCAAATTCAATCCCTCCAAAAAAATAAATCACTTGCAGTTTTTAATAGGCATTAGATCCCAACTCAAGGTACCACTCCTTAAATGCAATAATGAGTCAGCTGGTTCCAGAAGTTGCCGCATATGGAAAACATTTTGCCAGTTATTCATGAGCAATTCTACAAAATTAATCATAACCATTATTTAGTGAGCTCTGTCACATCAACTTTGCCATTATTCAATTCCCTTGTTTTTACAGACCTATTCAAACCCTGAAAATAAAGACTTTATTAACTTAAGCCTATCTTTCTGAACATTTTTAAAATGCAGTAAACTCTTGGTATTCTGCCTTAAGCCACACAAAGGACAAGGCAATAAGAGCTAACAAGAGTTCTCACAAAAGCATTAGAGAGTCTATGGTGCCACTATCATGTTTTTAACATGAGATAGGGTTCTGCACCTCACATTTAATGCAACAGAATAGTTGCAAGTACAATGGCATTTGGATAACAGCATTTAGAAGCGTGAAATTACAAGTGTACTGACAGGTTTTTCTGTGCTTCCTCATAGCACAGAAGCTGCTGCTCTTTGTCCCCCACATCCCTTGTGTCAGAAGCAGCCCTATACTAATAAATCTCGAATACACTTTTGAGATTCATAGCAAGGGTTGCAACACCCGGGTGGAATTTATAAACGTTTTAAAATTGTTTCTGCGTCATGCTGGAGAACAGACACAGAAGGAAAGGTCTCTTTGCCCTGTTACTGGGCATCATAAATGAAAATACCTTCCTTCCTTTGCTGGGATGTGATCCCTGATATGTGCAGCTCTAGCTGGACGTGAAGGGGGCAGGTTCCCAACTCTTGCTGGAGCATCCCTGTGCAGAACTGCATGTCCCTTGTGACCAGTAGAGATGGGGCAGCCCTGCAATGCCTTCTTCTAGCTCACTTGGGCAACCAAAGATCTTTTTAGGACACTTACTGTAAGTATTTATGAGTATTTATGTAAGGCAGCAGTAGGGCTTTAAAATCTGGCAGTGCCTAGAATTCACAGGCCTCAAATCTGCTACACAATTAAGATTTGGGGTTAGATTTCTTTTTAGGCATTTATATAACCTCAGAAAGTGCTTTCCTCAGAGTTGTCAGTCAGAGAGGTTCCAGCACAATTTCTAAAACATTAGGGAGTTTCACACCCAATGTACAGCAATCTGTTTGGATCCGAAAACTAGAACATGCTGTAGTAAACAGGTTTTTTTTCCTGATCTCATTTCATGTAATGAGGCAGGAAAACCGAGGTATCAGAGGCTTGAATCCTGCCTGGAAGAACAGCACTGAGCAGGGAAGGTGCTGCATGGCTTTCAGTACTGGATTGTGACTCCTCGGCTCATCAGACCAATTCCCTCTACCTTTGTGCACCCACGTGGCAATCTGGTGTCCCCAGCTTTTCACTGAGCAGCAGGTTAACCCAGAGAACTGCAGGGATTCGTTTAATGCAACAAAAGCTTTAGTCTTGTGAATATCAGGCTTAAATCATTGTAGGGATATATCCTCTGGAAATCATACTCAGTCTTCCAGAGTTTTAGAGTAGCTATTTGGAATGCATGAGTAGAAAGACTGGAAGTTCCTAAAGGGAGAGGTGCTTAGCTGCAGTTTCTCTAACCAAGACTTCCCTCTCTTACAATTTCCAGTGAGTTCCTGCTCTCATATTCTAAAGGTAATAGCAAATTTCTAGGGAAAAAAATATCACTAAACTTTTAAGAGTGTAATGGTGTAAATAATATAAGTATAAATATTTACCATAGAAAATAATTTCCTGGCTTCCTCAGTCTCCTTCCATGGAAACCCTCTTACACCACACTGTGCTTTATGCATGTGCAAGAGAAAACCCTATCTCGATAGCCCGGGGGCCCTGCAGGTGCCATGGAGCCCCATCCTTTGTGCCGGGCAGGGTGGAGCCGCTGCCCCGGGAGCTCGGCACGGCCTCCCGGAGCCCCGCACTGCTCACGGGGCCATCCCTGCCACCCAGGGCAGGCCCTGCACAGACCTCCCTCCCCAGCCCCGAGCAGGAGTGCTGGGACCCTGCCTGTCCCCAGGCACCCCTCGTGCCTCCAGGCAGGGCCACACTAAGGCAGAGCAGCGCCAACATCAGCACCACACCCTGAGATGAGGAGCAGCGGCACGGGACAAACCTAGGGACCATGGCATTGGCCTTGAGTATGTGGTTATCTGTTGGTTTTCTGGGGGTCTAGGTTGTATCTGTTCATGACAATAATCCACCACCCTGACAACTGAAGCTCTCTGAGCTCCCAAACGTCCTGGCCCCAGGTGACCCCACCTGGCCCTCTGTGAATCCCTTCCACGCGCTGCACACACCTTGTGTTCAGCAGCTCCTTGGATCCATCAGCCTTTAGCAGCGTGCACAGAACTGTTGTCCTGCCAAGAACTTTTCCTTCCATAGGAGATACATTCCCCCCGCCCCACTTTTTTTCCCTTCAGCTTAAAGAAATAAAAGGAAATAAAGGAAAATACGGGGATTGTGAAATTAAATTTACCACCTGCATATTTATGTGTGAGAAAACATTCTCCCTCTGCACCACTCAGATTTACACGCTGTTACAAAGGTACTGTGCTTGACCCTGGGGAGCTGATAGTACATTTCATACACCAGCTTACTACAGCACCTAACTCTGGGCAGTACTGGAATACTGCAGTTATTCCATTCACGTGTGCCTGCACATGCAGGTGCACACCTGACTGTAAAACACAGTTCTATTCTTAAAACAAGCATATTCAAGTTGCATCATATTAATGGATTATCTTTTGGCTTGAAAAAAGAGTCACCTATTTTATATCCCTTATCGATCATGATATCTAAATTTGGAGCATTCAGGTAGCACACTCACTGATTTCTCAGTCAACCTCCTGTATTTTCATTCTGACAGTATTTTTCAACCCCAGCACCAAGAAGAAGAGCAAGTCATGATCCGACATGTTAAAAACAAGAGCAATTGCTCATGTACCCTGTGCAGCAGAACTGCCATTCCACTGGGGAAAGCCTGACAACCTGCAGCTCTTGTGCAGGCAAGACTCCCACAGAGGGGAGCATGATTGCATGTCCCTAACACTGTCACACCAGTCTCACATTTTGGGGACAGGTTTCTCTGCATGGACAACACTTGGGTATTTTGGTGTAAAAGAAGAGAAATGGCTAAAATACCAATTTTCTCAAAAGCTGTCAATAATAATAAGAATAATAAGTCAAATCAGCATGTCTGGTTTTCTATATAAGGGTACGTTGAACTATCAAAGGGTGATAGATCTCTCTCTTCCAAAGAGAGCCAGGTGATGGCTCTTCCCCTATCTCAGATTAGATGGGGGTATTCATATCCTAATACTTGAGTTACATACGTATGCTTTAATGTTCTTTTTGAAACGCTGCAATTGAAGCTCCGATTGGGGTGGCCCAACCCTCAGAGCAGTTTCAGCCAATGCTCATGTAACATCACAAACTCAGCAGGGTTGCCCTGCATGTAGACTGCTTTAAGAAACTTTGGTTGCCATTTTTCATGCTGCCCTGTCTTTCCCCCACTTGCGCCTTGGCACGGGAGCAAACAGAGCAGCATAGGCTGTAGCATGCTCCTATGAGTTCCCTGAGCACAAGCAGAGATGCAAGAGCCTGGAGCAAGGATCTGTCCAGAAAGAGGCTGGTATGGAATTTGTCACCAGATACATGAAACTGCAGATTTTTTGTTTTTAACACTGCAGGAACTCTGAATCAAAATATCTAGAAAAAGTGCAATTTAGTAAAAATTGGATCATCCTTTTAATCATTCTTTTCATCTCCTGAATCCTTGCAATAGCATTTTGGAAAGAACTTCTCTGAGAGACAAAGAGGTTTTGTCCTGAGGAGCCACTGTCAGCAAGGACAGACTCCCTTCTGTCACCCTCAGGCAGCAGATCCATGCCACCCCATGTCCTGGCTTCCCCTGACCTTGTGCCCAGAGGACCCAATGCAAAACTCTTCACAGGCATCAGCATCTGCCTGAGTCCAGACATCCAAGGAAGAGCAGACATTGCAATGTTTAAATTTGCTAACAAATAAAACAATGCATGGCAGCAATGTTCCAAATAAAAGGTAAAACTCACAGTTGGAGCAGGCTGTAGGGTGGTGGCTCTGTGCACATTGTAGACTCCATCCTGCTGAGAGGGGATGTGGCAGCTGCCTGTGCCTCTCCTGTGGGGGTCAGCTGAGACCTGCCTCTGGCAGAAGGAATGCCACATAGCCTGGCCATCCCCTTGCCACCAAGGCAAGCCACAGCTGCTCCTGCCATCACTGGCTGCATTACTTCCACCCATTAAAACATTGCTCTGCAGGCTTGGATTTTCCTGTCAGGATCTAGGAGCTACAGAATAACCCTACAAACCAAATTATATGGCTGAGACCCTCCTTCCCCACCAGGTCAGAAACAATTCTGACGCCCATTTGTCCTCCAGCAGTCTTTTCCTACAGGTGAGTGGCCCACAGTCCTTCACCACAATTAACCATGGCCGTGGCTTTTAGTAGCAATTTGTTTTCAATTACCTCCTTCAGGCAAATCTACCACCATTTTTTTCACATTTCTTTCTGCTGCCAAGTCTGTACCAAAGTGCTCAGAGCTCATCAACCATCAATCTCACAATATTCCAAAGAAAGCATCAGTTGCCCCTGGTGAAGGCCAGGGTAGCCCAAACCCTGTGCTGCTTTGCTCAGCACAGATCCATGGGCATGGACAGAGATTTCTCCCCAGTGAGAATTGAAGGTCTTAGTGCCACAGAGACAGCCTCGTGTCAGCTCTGCTGAGTCCAGGGGAAGTGCACACCTACTAACAAAACAACTATTGCCTGGGGCTGCAGTGCCAGCAGGGGAATGGCAGCAGCTCCTGTCCCAGCTGAGCCCTCTGAGGTGCTCACTGCTCCCAGTGCAAAGGCTGCTCACACAGGCTGCCTTCCATCCCTGGAGCATCTCCACCACTCTAAGGTAGCAGGGACCTGACTTAAGCTGATCCTAACAGCAGTTCTTTCAAGGTGGGGAAATGAAGAAAGGAAACTGCAGCACACTGTGGATCCTAATTGCATTTGCTCTGCAGGCTCTGAAATGTCAGTCAAACAAATACGCCATTGCCTTTACTGCTCTGCAGTTGCCATTTACTATTTTACTGGGAAATTGTCCAGGAAAGGGATACTACCTAGAAGGGACCATTATGCTAGCACTGGAAACCAGCAATATTTCTGAACAACCCCAAGGGCCCATTATCTGTTCCTACACTGCGGAAAGACAAGAAGAGCCAAAGCGAGCCAATTTGTGTTTGTGGTAGCAATTGCAGCAGTAGAGGGGATGGAGACAGCCCAGGACCCAGTGGGCACATCTGAACCGGTGCATGCTCTGGAGCTGTGACAATTCACACCAGAGAAGAGCATGATTCAGTGAGTGAAGAAGAAAAAAAAAACCATCTTAAAATGAGTTCTTTTATGAGCCTGAGATTCATTATGCAACTTTATCAGAGTTTACGAGAACTGGAGTAAACAATATGAAGATGCAGAACATGCCCACTCTCCAGCTCTATCAGTCCACAATCCCAGTAATTTCCTGGATTTACAGAGACCATGGGGCAGATGGGTTTTGCTGAAGTGACAAAGCCCCTTTCCCTGGGAACAGCCCCACTAAAACCACATCTTTTTCTCTGGCAATGCCTCTTGCCCTCCAGAGAGCTCCGTTCCTGATATAGGCAGCTCCTTGATACTTAACTACCACTCTCCTAGAATTGGAGTGAGTGATTGAGATATTTAATATGCAGAATCATTCTGAATCACCCCATTTTACCACTACTTTATTTCTCCTCCAAGTCTAAAAAGCATAACAAAGGGTACTCAGCCCACTTCTACTTTAATTCCCCACCCGATCCCCACAAAGAAACACAGCTCTACCTGGATCAGATCCCATCGACTTCAAAGCAAAGCTCAGTCTGCCTGTCCTTCCCTCTCTTCAGGTAGTTAGTCACAGAGGGCAGTTTCAGACCTACTTATAGATTCAACCTCTGTGGGCAGGATGAGCAGGGGCTGTGCCCAGCACAGGTGAGGAGGAAACCATCCACTGCCAGAAGAGGCATCTCCCACCCTTAGCCAAGAAAACCTGTGCCCTTCACACCAGCACATGTGAAGGCTTGCTGTTCACAGAACACTCAGCAACCAATTCATTTCTAACATTTTTTTTGGTTTTCATCACGTTGTCTCTGGCACTGAAAGCACAAGTGGATCAATGCTCAGTTAAGATCTTGTGTCAGGGCACCCTGTCTCTGCTAGTGGGTCAGCGCTAACAAGGCCACACAGTGTCCTGAAAGCAGGGGACAGAGATGGGGTCACCACCAGGAGTGCTGTGGCTGCTTTCTGGCACAGGGATGGCTGTTCTGCTGTGGGCTGGCGGCTGCATTCTCTGCCTCACAGGGATGTACACCATGAGCATTTGGTCCCTTCCTAATTCTTTGCATACGTATTGGCTCTAGGTATAGTTTCTGCAGACATACAAGCTGAATGAATGCTATTTTTTTTTCATTTTAAACAAAACAACTGCCATGTTTTATCACCCCTTTCTCTCTGTCTCTCAGATTGGATTTCTTAAATTCACATGGGTTACGCATCTTCATAAACCACATTGGCTCCAATAAGCTGCGTTTGAATCATCATTTAGAGAAGTGAAGATTTAATTTCATGGTGGAATTAAGGTTGACATTTCCTTTTTATTTACACTACGCCAAGGATTAATAAGGTTACTATAACCTTAATCTTTGATAGCTCAACAATAGAATACTCTGGGATTACTGCAAAAGCTGAATTTTAACCCTTTTAATCCCATTATTGTTGATAACCTTATCAACACTGTGCTCCACCACAGAGGTGGAGCGGAAAGACCTCAGACTCTGAAATTCCTCACCATGGAGCAACACTCGTAGTTTAAACAGAAGAGCAAGAGAGAGTTGCTTGGTTGAAGCCTGCAGTGAGGTTCACAGTTTGCAGTAGGGCTGCAATGCTGCTTTTAAGGCCCTTGTCAGAGATCTTTGCCAAGAAAAACATTGGTCCAGTGGCATATGTTGGCGGAGCAATGCAAGGTTGCTCTAATTCCCTTACTTTGTTTTTCCCTCCTCCCATGCGACAACTACTCCAAGAATCTGACTGCCAGTCTGGCAAGTTGAGATCCAGAAACTTACTGCTAATTACCATGTTTACAATTCCCAACCTGTCTGTTGGTGCCAACAATCAAACTGCATCCTCTTGAGTGCACCAAAAGACACTTGCTGGCAGTAGTTTCCTAAGGTTCCAGGCTGGCTACATTAATTAATGTTAACTTAATTTTTGTGTATTGAAAAGGAGCTTTAATTAGCGATTCCATGGATCAAAATCATCCTTTTATGAGTTTCAAGGAATAGTAGCTCAACTTATAGACTACTTACCAACCTATGAGTCTTTTATTTGGAAACACAAGTGGTAATAAATTTATATGTGGCCTAATAAATAAAGTAGGCAGAGGTTCAGTAAAAATCACACCAGGAAACAAAAGGTTATGCCTTCCCTTTGAATTAACAGAAGCAGCCCTAAAAAGGCAGGTTGGATATATTTTATCATCCTCAGTAAACATCTGACTGCACAGAATAACCACAATCTGAAGGCATATCAGTGAATAAAACTATATAATGATTTTTTTTTTAAAGCATGTATTTTATGAACTCAGTGAAAGAGACCCCAAACTCAAATAACTGCAAGGCAGAGTCTGAGCAGAGAGGGTCCCCTCTGTGCCCTGTGAGTCCTAAGCCTGAGATTTCTGAAGGCCATCTGACTACTCAGTTGGGATCCCCTTTTTGCTGAGCACATGTTTCAACCCTGCCAGAGTCAGCAGAGTACACAGGGCTGTGCAGTACCTGGGAACAGGCTGCCCACTAAAAATCTGTGCCCGGGGCCATGCCTGCAGAGCCTGCCCAATGTCCACCGCTGCCCCCCATGCCAGCAATACATTTCTAACCTGTATTTTCCATTGCAATGGATTCAATCTCCATGATGCTGCCTGTAAAATGTTAGTCAGTTGATAAGAACTGCACTACACTGCCTCTCTGAAGATGTTTTTCTCTGTTTGCTGCCTGGCATGGAGCTAAAAGACAGAGAGCAGAGCTAGCCCGAGTTCTGCCCGGATGCAACCTGGTACTCCTGGGGTGGGCAGGCTGCTGGCCACAGCACAAGGCTGCCCTTGGTCACTCTAGCAGCATGTGGATGCTGGTGCAGCTAGTGCTTGTCTGTGCTGAGGCTGCAATCAGTCTCATTTCGTAGGGACAGTTTGATGTGTCACAAGCATCTGAACATGGACAGTTTTAAGAGGACCCTGCATTCAGCCTAGAGCAGCATCATGCTCATATCTGCTTATAGTAACACTGGTCCTACCTGGCTGTGTAAAGATAGGCCTAGGTGTCAGATTTTAAGCCCCTTTTTCTAAAAACTTGGTCTAACTGGTTCCCTAACAGGCTAGAGTGAGACTATCTCTTCTGCCCTGCAGCAGATTCTCCAACACCTCACCAAGACCCAAGACACCAACCAGCTTCCCTGCCCTCCTGGCAGTGTTTCACAGGCTGCTAGCCACTGCCAGGCTCCTGCTCTTGCACTACAGTCCTACTCTGTGAGGTTGCGGTGGGCTACTAAGGAAAAGATAACCCAGAGCAAGATTCAGGCATATGAAAAGCAGTATAGGGTAGGGGAAATAGAGCCAGAGCAGGGAGTAAGCCAAGGAGACAGACACTAAAATCAACAGGCATTTTAACTTACAGGGGAAGAAGGGAAGGAAAATGAATCAGTGCTCCCAGAGGAGGCAGTCTGGATCTACTCTGATCCTAAAGCAAGAGAGTGGAAACAGGCATTTAGGAGCAGTTCGTTTATACAAGCCATACTGAATATACTGAGCAAACTACCAAAGGAGACAATAAACCTGCATCTTGGAGAATGGTCTAACAGGAGTTAGATTGGCATGTTAGAGCAAAGAGATATTTGAGGCTGCAAAGGCAAGCAGCAGTGCACAGAGACACGTGGACACAGCTCACGTGGCCCACGCTATTGACGTGTTTTTCCTCCCCAACCCAGCCTGCTGAGCTTGATTACTTACATCTTGTGTAACTTACATAGTCTAAAGAGAGTCGGCCAATTTCCACTCAATTTATAATTTAGCAAGCAGAGGAGCTTGATTCTTCTAATTTACATAAAACGTACATAAAACTGAAAACAAAATAGCTTTAGAGCATATGGGCAAAGTACACAAGAGCCACAGAGGAAAGCAGGAATGAAGAAGGATAGGGAGCAAAAGCACTGTCTAGATTGTGCTTTGCTAAGGGGTTCTGAGTACCTTATTTATGATAAGTATCTCACAGACAAGCAAGTTCTCATCATCACAGGCACATGTTGGTGGACAATCAGAACACAGACGTACCTAACCAATGCCATAATGCTGAATGGGGCTTTTTTACTGCATCTTTCTTTTTCTAGGTAAAGAAATATTGTTGAAAATCTTCTGCAACAATATGGCAAGACAGCATCAGTGTGTATGAAGGTAGAACTGCTTTCCTCCCATTCCCTCTTGGGGCATGTCCTTCTCTTATGAAGAAAGGCAGGGAGCACTCACCCTGTGGGTAAACCCAAGTCAGCATTCCACTTCCTAGGGAGCAGCAACGGGACTGTGCTCGTGACCATTTCTCCTGCATTCCTCCTCCATGACTGCTGGATTCTGGCAGAGCTGGCAAAGGCATTCTCTGAGAGGAGACACCACCTGCCGAGTGTGGATGCTGGTATTCCTCCCGTGGCATGGTAGGCTCCAAATCGTGCCTCTCTTCCCCATTTGCCTGAGGAGTCATCCTGGGTACTAACAATAGACTCCATGGAGGCTGGTGGAGCTCAGGCTGCCTCACCAACTTCTGTCTGAATTCAGTCATTTCCAGTGAGCAATGTATAAATAGATGCTGCCTCATTATTGATGTATATTGTGCAAAGGGTTTAGCCAGGGATGAAGCTTGCCTGCTTTCCTTTTATGGATGAAACGCGGGATCCCAGAGCCTTTATGTGAGATCTCTGCACATGTCAATCAAACCACACCAGGAGGAAGATTCTGTTCTCTTAGGTCCATGTTAAATGGCAGCCACACGGCCACAAGTCCATGGGAACAAAATGTATGTGTGTGCATGTGGGTATAGGCACACTTGCAAGTATGCACAGCAAAACCAAATGAAAAAAGAATTCTAATGGTTGCAGCCTAATTTTTCTGTTCCTTTTCAAATCCCAAGACCAGGTTTTAGTCTGGGCTACTCTGACACAAATCTCATCTGACATCATTATAAACCACCGATTTACACTAATGGAAGAGTTAGCCTCTGATTTAGGAAGCAGACACAGTGGCTGGCCCAAGCCTGAGCTTCTCAGCCCTGCAGTCTGGCTGTAGCACATTGATACTTGCCAGCTAATTTGATCGTGAACTCCAGCAAAGGCGAGCTATCGATATTTCAGAAAGCCATTCCTCACACTTGTGAGTAGCAAACGGCCCATTACTAAGAAGGCCAGACCCTTGTCAGCATGAGCTGACTTATATGAAATGAAACACTGACCTCACTGCTAGCTCCAGAGTTAATCTCAGACGAGAGATTTTATTAGAGAAAGCAGAGCTATTGCTCTGAGCCTCTCTACAGGGCACACGTTTAAGTTTTGCATCCAAGAAATGTGGAATACTTAAAATAGAGTTGCATTTGATAAAAAATAAAACCTGAAAACTCTAGCTAGGTATTGTGTGTGTGGATTGATTGATTGATTTGATTTGTTTTCCTCAGATTTCTCATCACGCCCATTCAGCATCCTTCCCCTTGCTGGAGCTTTTCCTCCCTCTCTACCAGGGAGGCTGGAGCAGAGTGAGCAGCACTGCCTCACTGCAGTTCCAGCAAAAGAAAACTAAACATGTCTATGTTCATCTCTAACCAAAGGTCTAGACTGGTCCTGCCTTCTTTGCTGGTACGAATTTACACAGACAGAAGTGACAAGCATCTAAACAAGAGCAAAAGGGAGTGGATTTGGCTCCTGCTTCCTAGAGCAGGGCTTGCAGATCCAGTTTTCATCAAGGGGCTCTTTGAACAACTGAAGGTAAATGGATTTATGTTAACACACGTGCGACACATGATGGGACAGCCACATGATGTCATAACACAACAAGGACAATGAGCAGTCAAAACAAAAAGGATTGTTCTGCAACCTTGAAAGGAATTATGTTATTGTGTTCTGCATAACTCAGACATAACACGTGGGGAAAAGGGTTTCTTTCTTAAAAATGGAAACATCACCACCTCTTAAGCTGAGGTTTAAGAAAGTTTCCACTGCTCTCCTCTATAGTTCAAGACCTTCAGAAAAAAAAATTAGGAAATTAAATGATCCTGACATTTCTAAAATAAAACACACTGAGAAAGAAAATCCATTCCATCCCCTCAAATCTTTTGCATATATTGTAAACAGGAAGGGGGACAGCAAGGCAGTGGAGGAAAGTAGGGGAACAAGAAACAGTTTTTACCACAGTGGTCATTTTTAACAACCAGAGCATCAAGACTTTAATAAGTGTTGCTCCAGTAAAACAGCAAGCAATAAACTGTAAACCGGAAGAATGTATCATGGCAAATTGATGAAGAGGTAATACGAAATGCATTTTCTTGGTGTAACCAGGTAAGTTATCTCCTGAAGAATGATTGTGAAAAGAAGAGTTTCCAGATCGTGGGAAGCATTAGTGCATCAAGCCTCCCTGCTCTTACTATTAAAGAAATAACACCTAAACTAAAGAAATAAAATAAATCCTCAATAATGCAGTAATTAGTGATGCCTTTTTATTTGATTTTTTTATCAGCATCTTTTTAGGAGAATGTGAATATTTGCACAGCTAGTACTATCAGATAATCTAAAAGTAGTCATATGAAATCTACATTATCTATGTAAATGCCTCTGTAAGATGCAGTGAGATGGTTCTTTTTTTGGTAACAGGCTGCACAATTGCATGCTGTGCTGTTCTGGTTCAGAATGTTCCTCTTTCTCCAATTAGAGAAGACCAGCTCCATGTTGATCACTTTATCTTTGATTTCCAATGATTTAAAAGATTGGTTTGACCTGTGATCATTAATAAACTTTGTGGTATTGTCCCAATTTAGCAAAGGAACCGCTAATATTACAAACAAGGTTATGAATCAGCAACTGTTAATATTAAAGTTCGCTATATTTTTCCAACATTTCATGCCTCATGAAATAATGTGAAAGGGGTGTAACTCGGATGAGCTGATACAGAGCAACACGGTGGTGACAACTGACCCCGAAACAGATAAAAAAGCTACTTAATCTGAAACACTCTTGAGTAGTTCGCAAAGTGTAAGTTACTTCTTGTGGGCCTAGCCCTTTCTTCCTAGTGGTATAAAGTGTTGAGAAATTATCGGAGCCATTTCAGCTCCATGGAGTTGTGTTGCAGCAGTCAGAGGCGAGGAGGCCTCCCCAGCCCTCCTAGGGTGACTACTGCTTGCTGTGTCTTGGCCAAGTTAATTTTACATCTCCCAGGCAAGGGCTTTCCTGCCTGGAGATTGCTCTGTTGCTTTATAGCATCCCCACTGGCTAGAGGGGTCTTGGGATCACTGGAAGGAAATGTTTCTTGATAGCCATGCTGCGTTTTCTCCATACATAGCTTCTAGGTCTATTTGCACACACGAGGCTACACTGCTTTCCTGCAGACAGGAGAAA
Organism: Trochalopteron elliotii; assembly: GCA_024734555.1. Classification (NCBI taxonomy): domain Eukaryota; kingdom Metazoa; phylum Chordata; class Aves; order Passeriformes; family Leiothrichidae; genus Trochalopteron; species Trochalopteron elliotii. The sequence goes on along the minus strand of JANPWX010000273.1, from coordinate 3,795,399 downwards.
TTCTGAAGCCCCTGAAATCAATGGAAAATTCCCACTGGTTTCTGCAGAAGAACGGTTTCAAAAGCAGGATACTTATTTCATTTATCTATACGGGCAATATTATGTAATTTTGGCTAGGTATGCGTAGTCATATATGTATATATGCGCGCGTGTGTGTATAGATAAAAACATATATAAAACACCTTTCAGCCATATATTCAAGGCTCTTATTTTTCTCATCAATCAACCCACTCTAGTCTCTGGAATATTTTGCCTAATTTTTTGTTGGCTGCTTATAACTAGATACTGTTTTTCCAGGAAGCAAACTTTTGTGATGTTCCAGCCCTGGTTTCAACACTTCTGGTGCATACTTCCAGCGCCACACTGCGATGCCTCCTCACTTACAGTCCCTGGTGCCTCACCTCTTCTCTGCCCTCTAACTCTGAAAAGCTGGGCCACATCTACCTTCTACCATCACCTCCTAGACTCTTCTCTTTACCTTCCTCATGATCCTCTCTGTGCTTTGCAGTCAGATTCTTTCCATCACCTCTATGAATTCTGGCTTGTTTTTTCACTTTTAGACTACTTATTTTTGGACTGTCATTTAAATTTCTTTTGAGTCATTGTTATTATCGAGCCAACATTTATAAATAGCTCTATGCATTGCAGGTATGTGATAATCAAGTCCTTTGATTTTTGAGCAATTTGGTTACTAAATGATAGCAATAAAAAGCATGTAATCATCATGGGCGTTAGCCCAGGAAATGTTTCTACCATTAAAGCTTTCAGGAGGTAGATGATGATTCTGGTAAAAATTTATGGCTCTTAATAATGAGTGTTATGATTTACCTTTACAACACTAAATGGTGAGATGTCATAACAGCTACGGATAATACCTGGGGGTGATGCTTTTCAGAAAAATAGTAATCTATTAAAAGGAAGAGAAGAAAAAGCCTTTTGTGTATGTAAAGATGTGATTTATTTCAAAAAGCTCATAAAAACCCAGTTGTGTACATTACGACTAGTGTGATGTAAAAAGGCAGAGAAAAAGGCTGGTTAGCTTATTCTTACAGCTGCAAAGTATGTGTAGAGCTGTGTGGATGTATAGATATTATTGTTTTAATTTGCCTCAAGAAAACCCTACAAACACTAGAAGCCACCTAAACTGACAGGAACAACAATAACTTGTTATGGGAAGAAAACTTACACTCCCCTCAAAAACATACGTAGTCTTAAAAGCACAAAGTAAAAACATCTGCATAACCATACACATCTATATGTAACACAGTGGGCATTTATTTTAGGCAAATTTGCAGCAGCAAGAGGAATTGTAACACAGGTCATAAATAGGCACTGCAACAGCACGGCCCCTGCTGAGGTGAGTGCCTCTTGTGCTTCTGTCAGGTCTGGGAGAATGGGGATTTTTCTACTGTGCTCTAGCCTCTCTTCAGAGAGGCATGCCTGTGTGTATACATGTATATTTATTCCATTCAGGGATATATCCATATGTAAGGGATGTAGTTTAAATATTTCTGGAAAGAGCACCTGAAATCCAGTGGCAGTCCCTACCATTTAATTTAGGGTATTGCTAAGCAGAGAAACGCTTCACACTATGGACAGACCCAGGCAAGGCTGTGTCCCTGCCTGCACAGGACAGTAGGGACCAAAACTACTCTTTGTTCTCCCACTCCCGCCGTGGTGGGGCACGATGTGCCCGCTGTGCTCAGGGACAGAGCCCTTTGGGCAGCTCCCTGCTCTGGGAAGGCCTGAGCAGGGCAGGGGACAACCAGTATCACAGTGTCACCTGTGCTGTACCAGGGCCACTGCCACACCAGTGTCTGCTCTGCCATCAACTGCCCATGCCACTCTGGGGCCCTGGCGTGACAAAGACTTACCTATGGCAGCAGCCTTCGAGGCTACTCCAGCAGAGAAAATTACCCAGAGATATAAATCTTCATAGGATTATGGCCTTTAAAGACAAGGCTAAGTTCAAGTAATTATTTTTGGGGTAATTTTTTAATTTAATTTTCTACCAGGATGCAGATTAAAAAAACTCGTTTTGAAACAGAAATTTAGCATTCTGAATTAATTAAATATGCCCCCACCAAAACAGCTGTTAATGCACACTTGGTGCTGCCACAAACCTCATTTTAAAATGTCTTAGGAAATGCTCATACTGGTACAATTAAACCTCCTTATTTATAGTGTAATTTCTTAGTATGTTCCACTGTAAAGTTTTAGCATAATTTTTGCCATTAATGAAATATCATTACACTACTAGAGGCAGGGAGGTTTTAGAGTCATTTTTTAGCACACAGGATTCGCATTTTCTAAAGCAAAGCAGGAAGTGTAGCATTGTAAAATATCCCTTTCACTAGGGGTCTAATCTTTCCCACAGTGAAATCAATTGAGAGTTTGCTATTTCATTGGATAGTAGGATTTGGCCCTAAATATTTTGGATTGAACATGAGCAAGCTTGCTTTCCTGAGCAGTCCTGTGGAAGCTAGGTGCATTGCCAGGATCAGACCCATAGTATGAATAGTCACTACTTGGAGGTCTGTTGTTCAGAAATGACCCCTTTGTCCCTCAATATACATATGTGACAGACCCCTGGAGCTGCTAATATATGGGGGCAGTCCCTCTGAGATCATGTTATTGGGATACATCATCAAGGACTCCACACTGAGCATTTACACAATAATCTGGAATCATTTTGGTGAGCATATCCAGTATTTCTCCAGTCAGATCTTACACTTCGACTCTTTTAACCCACATAGCATAGCAATTGCCAAAAGATTTTAGAGAAATCTACAATCATCAAAATGTTAATTTTGACAATGACAAAGAGTACATGCATTAAAAATGTATCAGCCCTGTCATTAAGGCATTATTCAGCAAAACCATCTCATCATGCTTTACAGAAAGCAACTAGAAGAAACCAAGTATAGAGAACCATTTGCTAAGCTTGTATTTATGGGTGCCAGTTCAATACATACTACAAAAGGTACTCAACCAAGCAAAGAGCAAACAAATCCACGCCTTTTATATGATGAAATGGGAACTCTTAATAATATTCTAAGTCATGACTCAAGGGAAAATGTCAACTAAAAGCTCTGACCAGAGAGAGGTTTGCAATACAAACCTGGATTTTAAAACAGTGCTTCCATCGCTGTTCCTGCAGCACTTGTGAATGTGGCTGTGTTACGGTGCTGAACTGACTATGATTTAGCAGCTGATCGTGTCTTTTTAAAGCATAATTTAACATTATTTCTGAGGCTGTTGAACATACTAAACTACAAGGAAAAAAATCTGCTTTCAAGTGGTATTAGAGAAACACAAGGATCAGAGTGCTAGCATCAAAGATGTGTCTAAAGAATAACAGATCCACACGTCTGTGTTACAACGAGCACTCCACTCACTACTAAAGCCAACAGGCTAAGATTGCTTTGGCAGTTGTTGGAAATTATTAAGTACAACATCGACAGCCTTTCAATCACTAAGCAAGAGACAGAGAGAAAGACATTCTCCATCAGCCCACCTCGTGCTCTCAATGATCACCCCACGTTGGGCTTGTCCACATTAAAAATCATTCCTAGCCCCATCATAGCTGAGGTTGGCAAAGGATGCATTCAAAAAGGCTGTCTTATCACAGGACTCCTGGTCTTTCTTTGAAATGGCTTCTGATCTAATTCACTTAAGGCTGAAATCTGGTCTCACAATTGTGACTACATGGCAACAAGACCTGGGATCATACGGGCATGTGGAGAGGCCTTGAATGGCAAAACACAGGGATGGATCACACCCTGCCCTTTTCTCTGCCAGGCTTGCGGGCAGAGGAGCAGGGAAAAAAAGACTGGAACTATGAACGCTATGCCTGGATTTTCCTAAGCACAACATCTGAAAGACTGATCGGGCTTTAACCAAATCCTGTGCCCTGTTGCTGAGATCGGAGAGAAGGACAGATGCACTTTTTCTGTGTTAAAGCGATGGGGCATGTCTTGGCCAGTTATGGGAATCAACACTCCCTTAGTTGTGTCTCCCACCTGTCCAGCTGCAAGTAGCATTTGGGGAGTCCTGAGCTCTTGGAAAAGGCAAAAATAAGGCATTAGCTGAGCTGCAGAGGGGAAAAACCCCTCAGCTCTGGCCCTGAGCATGTGTCTCAATCTGGGGCCTCAGAAGCTTGATAGATTCTGCTGGCCTGGAGCTGGTGTGAAGGGGGATTCCTAATCCTGCCCTCACCAGGTTGCAGGGTGAGGATAAAAGGGCAAGAGAGGCATTGCTTTCATGGAAAGCAGCCGGCCTCAAACTGCTCTCCAGGAGCGGCCCCCTGGATGGCCGAACCCCTCGGCAGCCGGGGAAGAGGGGCATCCCCGGGCTTCAGGCGCTCTGCGGCCGTGCGGGCTGTCCCTCGCCTCGCTGGCACGGGGTGCTCGGCACCTCCCCGCCCGCGGG